>OY723391.1:7500383-8043398 GCA_963210295.1 Ophion ellenae
GTGACATGTCCATAAAGCGCCGTATAAATGAGACGATTTTTAGGGCCGTAATTTTTCGTTAAAGGTTCGATAACTCGGCTTGAAATTTTACCAGTATAGTGGAATGGACTTTTACTTTATTATTGACGAAAATCAGTTAAGTGTAAAATATTTGGGTTCGTGAAAGGAATACCTTAAATGATGCGCTGTCTCCTACCAAACCGCCCAATGCTTGGTCGGTCAGTCGGCCATTAATACAAGCGGGACAGCACTATAGCCCGATAGGCATACGCGAGAGAGAGAGAGAGACAACCGCGAGAGGCGTGTCTTTAATCTCTATCATTGTGTGTGGCACACCGATACATCGCCGCGCAGTCTACCGACGGAAATGCTAACTACATTTTTCTGCCAAATATTAACACGAGCCGTGGTGTTCCATGTAATATGTGTTCTTTGATAAAAACACGAAAAAAAATGTATGACGGTAAATCGCGTAGAATCTCGTGGTATATGGTCGCAGATAAAAGTTATTTCGACAATCGCGCCACAAAAACAGACGTAAACACCTTGGGCCTATTCGCCGGCAAGAGGTAAGGGGGAAAGCACTTCCCCTTGCTAGTGGCAACGCGTAGCGGCGCCTAATGAACGGAAAAGTAGAGATAATCGTGCCTACCCCCACCACGAAAATTGAGCTTCGTTGCAATACTTGTATGTAAGACCGTGGTCCGCGGGCACGGCAGTAGCGGGATTCTGTAACTCGTTATGTCTATAACGAATCGGAACGTTATGGTAACGATAGCGACGTCTACCGTGTGTAACGACAAACGGATAACGACTGTCTGATTCCGTAACTTCAAATAGCGTTGCTTCGACGTTACAGAATGCGATCGCTAAACGTCGCTATTTAACGTCGTCGGTATGTTTCAAGCCTATACGGAAGTGACGTTTACTACGTGATATAGCAAAATCTATCGATGGTTGATGCTGAGAACCTCCGGCATTTTAGTAACTTCTCTTAAAAACTAGTAATCGTCGAATGGGAAGCATTGTTTACAAATCGTGTTTCTTTGTGCCTTTCATGGTCTCTAGTCTCCATGGTGCCTTTATTGCATATACTTCGGCGTGATTTTTCGACAGTGAAAAGTAAATAATTTATTTCGTTCGACAATGGCTTCGCAATCGCAGTAAGTAAATACGTTTGCAACGAAAATATTTAACAATACGTATATTACAATATGACAGGTGGAATTATCGGTTATACATGCGTATTTAGGACCGGTTTTTCTACCTCCCGGTGAATTTTATTTGATTTTATCCCATAGTTAAAAGTCTGTTATCCGATGCTACAACCTGCAGGTAGAATTTTCCTGAAGATGGAACAACCGGCCGTAATCTCGTAGATTGTATATATTTGCTTAAGTACATGAAATTCATTAAACGTGGTTCGAATTTTCTTTTAGGAACAAAACGTGTATGGCAGTAGGCGCGAGGAAAAGACAAGCAAAGGTACCGCATCCCAAATCGATTTTATGGTTGATTATTTTGTCCAGAATCCTCATGTGGCTACAGGGAAATTTCTAACATTGCACGGCAAATCTGATTTGTCCACTTCATGGGAGAAGTTGGCGGACGAATTAAATAAGATGTGGACCGATGTGGACCGAAAAATAGTTGATACATGGAAGGGATATTTCAATATTTCACATCAAGATGTTTCCGTAGCTCCAATATACATCTACAATATTTTTATAGACGTGGCGAGACAACAAAACACTGGTGTCTCAAAAAGTGGCAAAGATACGCGCGAATCAAGCTGCAACAGGCAACGTGACAGGTCCTCCACCAAAACTAACAGAGCGCGACCACAAAATGTTGGGCTTAATGGGTCACGATTACGTAGAAAGAGTTGAGAGTCCGGATGCATTCCCAGAAGAACAGGTAATAATTCGTCTTTGAATACAGATGTATTGCACCTTCTTGGTGTAAATAATTGAAAAATCCTATGTAATAAGTTGAGTTGTGTAATAGAAATACCATGTCAACATTTTTACTTTATTTCAAACGATTATTTCTTTTATGGCTTGAAAGTTTGTGGATATTTCAACTATAAAGTTGACAAACTGATATATGTTTCGCTTTAATTATTTCAGCCAAACGCCATTGAGCTACTTGCAGATGGGGACGAAGGTATATTGGAGATTGGTGCTAATCCCTTGACAGTGCGGAGCATCAGTGACATCAGCGACAGCAGCCATTATACTACTTAGTAAAATTTTCAGGTTTCAGAACTGAAATTACTTTGATGTCAGAACAAAGTATATACCGTTTCATTTTCGATTATGACGTGCTGGCCGAACTAATGGAAAGGGATCGACGAAACTGAATTGTCTTTGATTGCAGACAAATCAGTGAAAAAGCAAAATGGGCATTAACAGCAACAGACGCTGAAGCAGCTGCTCTCTTCGAACCGCGTCAATCGTGGAGTCCGCAGAAACCACCATGTGCACCGTCAACATCTAACCAACATTCGAGTCGCCTAAAGAGCTCAAGTCGTCGCGGAAGAACCACAAACGCCATAAAGCGTCGTGAGTATGATTATAGTCCTTCATTCAATTGCTACAAGGTACAAAAACATGCGTACAATTTTTGTTATATTTTCAAGGTCTCAATAGGTTGGGCACACAGTTGCAAGATGCGCGGGAAGATTTTGTGGACCTAGCTGAACGACAAATTTCGTGCATGGAGGTAAATAGTACAAGTCTTTGATATGCTTATTGTGCAAATAAAAATTATTTTTTTAACAAATTTATCACTTCAATCAAATTTGACAATTGTTATTTTTTCAGATGTTTGCTAAAACTATGCAAAAAATTGCGGACAACGACAAAGAGAGGAACGAGATTCTTCGTACCTTGGCCGAAAGTAAAAAAACTCGAGACGAGGCAAACTCGCAGCTCGCTCTTATAAAAAAAGATTGTGTTGACGTTTGAAAAAAAATTACATTTTTTATCTATATAGAGTTTTCATGTTTATATAAAGGTTTTATATTTAAAG
Source organism: Ophion ellenae (assembly GCA_963210295.1). NCBI lineage: Eukaryota > Metazoa > Arthropoda > Insecta > Hymenoptera > Ichneumonidae > Ophion > Ophion ellenae. The sequence continues at coordinate 7,503,417 of OY723391.1, forward strand.
TATTAAGAAGTTTATTGAAAGTTACTTGTTTAGTGTATATGTGTACATAGTTGTTTAACATCAGAGAAAAGTATCATATCGTTAATATAATAAACAGGTTTATGCCAAATATTAATAATAAAAATGGAAACAAATCACAAGGTATTTCAAATCGCTTTTTATTTTCAAAACGCTCCCTCACAAAATCTGTATACAATTCCCCCAATACTATCTATCGCGCACATACGCCGACGAAAGTACACATGGATTTTTACAGTGAATTTCAAATTATAATTTAGATATGTACAAACACATTAGACATGTTTTCATGTTACAGTAGTTATTACAATAAATATTATACATTGAATGGCGATAGCTGTAATTCGTAGTTTAGTAATTGACGTATACCAATCAAAATAGAAAAAACGGTAGTTCATTCATCGTGCTCATCTCTCATATCTTGTGCGTCACGGTAATGAGGGAATCTCTCCCTCACAATTTGCCGTTGAATCCTCTTAGCCACAGCGCGAGGTCCTCTTTGGGGTAAGTCATTATCAAAATCTACATCAATATTTTCGATTTGACGATGATCAGCTATCGCTGCTTGGAATACTTCGTTATTCAAACGGTGTTGTATTCTCATATTATGCAGTACTGCACAGGCATTAACTATTTTTGCTGCAGATGCCGGTTCGTACATAAGCACGCGCTGACAGGAAAAAACATCTCCATACAGATTTAAAAACACCAAAAAAGCGTTCAACAACGTTCCTTGCCTTGCAAAGCTGCTGCGTGTATTGAAATTGCTGAGTATCTTCCGGGTAATTAGCCAAGGGTGTCATGAGCCATGGTTCTAGCGGGTATCCAGCATCACCTGATAAATATTGATATTGTTAAGAATGTATTGAATGTATACATAAACGGCAACAAGTTTTCAAAAGGATTCGTCTGTTGAAACCAAATTTACTATTTTTTGGAGCAAAATGTCGCTTTCAGCAGGAGTATAAAGTACACAGCCTTGTTGTACTTGACAGTGCAAATAACAACGCACTGAGACTTACCAATAAGCCAAGTTTTCCGTTCTCCTCGATTGTAATGATATTCCATAGCTCGGCGAATTGGTGATATGCTCCAGATGTATGCATCATTGCGTGCACCTGGAAACCTTGCGTTGATATTCAGCAGGTTTAGATCTGGATCAACAATCTGAAAATATAAGTTTGTAATGAAATAGTTGAACCCGACATTACAAGTAAGCTCTCAATATAGAATAATTGTAAAAAGTATTCGTACATGAAAGAGTCAAAACAATGATCGTAAGTTCTACAATCGAATTTTTGTTATTTTTTTCCTTCAATTTCTGATAAGTAATAGATAACACCACCATAAAAAAAGATAAATAAATTGTTTTAGTAAAAACAAAATATCAAAATGACGATAGTAATTTTCCCTAAATTAAAATAATTAAATAATTCAATTTACATTTATTCTGTTCATTAAGAGCATGGATCAGTCGGTATGTCAGCCCCGTGAGTGCGGGAGAGATAGCTGCGAATTTTGAAAGGAAAATTCATCGATACGGTTTGACTGATTACAAAACGGCCTTGTCAGCGGATCTTTGCCATCGTCCTGCGCCCGTTGACAGAGCCTTTTTGTAATCGCCCAATTCGTGTCGAAGAATTTCAAGTTCGAAAATTCGAGTTGAGGTTAGGTGACTGATCCATTCTCTTAAGGCAGAACACCACTGTGACCCCCTGTTTTTTTGCCATTTTTCAAGAATTTTTTTTTGTGGGAAAAAAAGAGATATTCGAAAAAAAAAAATTTGTTTTGTTCGTTGTTTATTGAAGATACATAAATAAAAAATTTCAAATTTTTCACGCTCCATGGTGACGCTGGGGAAGCTGCCGCGTCAGGTACTGTTGCCTCTGCAGTGGTTCGCGGCACGCAGCAGAACTCTCTTCAAAGTCGATCTGAAAAAAAATACCGAGTGTTTTCGTTGATAATATGATATTTTGAAGAGAAGTACACACGGATTTGAAAAAATATTGATTTTTAAAAAATAGGCACGCTTTTGAAATTAAAGGACGATTTTCAAGCAAAATTTCTCGTCGAAAATAGGCTATAACTTTTATTATTATTGAGATATCGAAAAAATCCTATGTACTTCTTTAGATAATCTAGTTTTATTGATGCAGTCCAAATTTGAAGTCGATCGGATAAAAATTGCTCGAGTTCTGCTGCGTGCCGCACTAAAAAAAGTGGTTTTGAGAAAAACGCGTTCAAAGTTTTAGGTTTGTTAATTTATGCGATAAATTTTTAAAAAAAATGTTTACCTTTAATCAGCGATGCCGGCACCATATAGCTGGCCTTCTAGAAGCAAATCATTGTCCCTAGCATCTTTTCTCGAACTTTTAGAGGCTCTTCTTGCCTCTTTTGCAGCGTCTGTGAGCGAGTGCTCCGCCAGCTCGATCCGCGCTGCGTCGGTTTCAACGCAAAAATTGAAACAATTTGGGCCGATAATTATCCCCAACGTCTCCAAAACTTTCATGAGGCTTCCCAGGCCATCATTGAATAATAATACCGCGATATCAGCTGCAATATCGACGATTTTTTTGCTCCCGGACTGACACTTGGGGGCTATTGCCCAAACTGATTTATTGTAGCTTTCGTTGTTGTTTTGCGTGAAGCCGCCCTAACAACGCTGCAGCAAATCGTCTCTGCTCAAATTTTCGAAGACTGGCGTAATTGCCTCCAATACTTCCTCAGGAAGAGGCGGCTTATGGCGATATTCAGAAATATTACCGCTTGCGACCGCTCGCTGCCACGAACACCACGACTCGGCTCCCTCTGGGCAATCGTCACGTTGTGGCTCACTATCTGTGGATATTTTATGTTTGATAGTTGCCCAAATTGCCTTCCTCATTTTTTCAACATCATCGTTGTTCCTCCGAATAGCCAAGCCGTAATATGTGCTCAACTCGTCAATCAATTTTCCAGTGAGCTTTCCTCTGCCAGACAATCCTTTTTGTTTTTTCACGATTTCGCGGTGGCGCGTCCCCATACGTTTTTGGACATGATCGATGCACTCTTTTTTTTCTCGAAACCGTCGTATGGATCGCTATTCGATATGCCCAGAAACGTTTTAGAATCGCCGTCACCAATGTAATATTTATATTTTATGCCATAGAGCTCTTCAGACCGTTGAAACATTTCGACAGCTGAGTCGACTTCCATTTTTCCGGAGCAGCCGCTATGGTTCGCCTGGCACTCATCGTCGTGGGTACTTTTCCATTCCCAGTACTCCGCGGTGCTTTCTTTTTTTTCCCAATGCTCGCAAGCTTTGCAATATTTCGATTTCACCATAACGTCGATCACTTTTTTAGTGTACCAGCCGATTAGCGATGTTATGCCGAAAAGCGAGCTGAAACCGCGCTTACGCCACGATCCGTCGCCTGAAACGATAATTCCGTCCTCCACCCCATTTTCCAACGAAATTGTCTCCTCCTCAAGTGCAGCCTTTTGTTTGCTCACTGTGCTCACAGCTTTAGTGGCAATCGAAATCGAATTTAAGATTTGATCGTACAAAGACTGAAATATGGGGCGCGGTAGGTCCATAAATGCACAAAACTTCATCAGGCCATTCAAACCGACGCCAAGAAGACGCATACTGAATACGACCCGGCGATTTATTTCGTATGCATTGTCAATCATAGGACACGAATTGATTTGCACTTTTTCACAATGGCCGCAATCGACCTCGATTTTGAATCCGAGTCCGCGCAAACTTTTTTCAGTAAACTTTATATCGCGATCACACACTTTGCACTTCACTAACGTCGATATAATGGTCAATGCATTGACGAGGTGTACTATACGATAACCGAAATCGTTAGTAACACCGACCTCTAAATCGTCCGACGATTTTAACTTTTTCGCCGACGTGCTCACATACTCTGCAGAACTATTTTCGGAGCTATAACGGTTCGGAGGTTTTCGATTCGAAATTTTCGTTCGACTCCTCGTCACATAGCTCCGTTTGGTTCCCTTTTTCCCGCGTACACTTTTGGATAATCCATTTCGATGTGCAAAGAATAATTCTGAGCGTTCGATATTTATAAACGAAACGATTCGGAGCATTTAGACACGAGTAGCGTCGCTTCTATTCGCAAACTGACGCTATGACGCTATCCCTGCCTTGAACATTTTTCAATTATCGCCACCTATGGCTTTTTTTGAAACTATATTTATAACAATAGCCGGTTTTTGTGAAGGGAGACAAAATAATACCTGGGAAAGACCCGCAGGACCTGGGAAAGGCCCGGTATACCTGCCGACCCTGAGCGTCACGGAGCGCTGCACCGCTCCACACAATATTCAATATCTCCAAAAATAATTATTTTTTTTACCTCGGTCCAACGGCATCTTAATCTTAAATGTATTTTAGATTTTTCTAGATGGTTTTCAAAAAATCGATTTTTTGAAGCCGTCACAGTGGTGTTGTCCCTTAATACGTTTCAACACTTTTTTCATAAAATTGAAGAAAAATATCACCAAAAGTTGGTTGAGTGACCCCTAAAACAGTTTTGCATCGAACATTTCTAAATTTTTATCTGTTAAAAGTTTAGCTCATTGGCGCAGGAATACCTTTTCTCTCGCAGTATGGTTGTTATGCATATATACTTACCGCTTGAACGTATAATGAATGTCGACCATGGTGATTAATGAATGCCTCTTCATGTATTGAAGGGCCAAGAATGTGACCAAAAGTACAGTCTATAGCGCCAATAGCACCCTCGAATGGCTGTGCAGCAGTTGAGAATTTTTCGCGAGCTCGCTGTCGATCTTTGTTGGTCATTGGGAATTTTACCCACCTTCGTAGCAAGCGCAAATTTATTGCTTCGGTCACAGCGTGAAGTCAACGGCTTGTTGTTGTCTGGCTGACATTGAAATGGAATTGATTGCCGACACTTCTTTGATAGTTGCCTTGGGCATAAAATTGTATGGCAACCAATACCCATAAATTTTTATATATTTCAATATTCCATACTAATAATATATCCACACTATTAATAATATCAATTAATACAATACTTCATCTCAAAATTTACCTTTATTTGTGGGCTTAGGCCAGTACTTCGTTCACACTCCAAATCAGCTCGTAACTCATGTGCAATGCTGAGTATAAGTTCTGGAGTGAGGCGAAAACAATGTATGAATTCGTCTCGTGGCAAATAAAAGGGGTTCTGAGCATCTCTTAAACGTCTTCTTTCCACACGCCGTTCTACTCGACGTACCCTCTCACCGAGCAAAGCCAATTCTAGAGCCGCAAATTCTAGGGCCATGTTCACTACAAATTACAAAGATTGTTTAATAATTTGCGAAAATTAAAGACCAACAAATAATATACCGTTTACATTATGTTAGCGATTTTATGAAAACAAAAGTTTAATTACAATATTTACTGAAGAAAATTATGTGTACAAAATAATATTTATAGGTTATGTCGGATTAAAAATACCTTACAAAATGCATATATGTACTGATCAATATTTAATATTTTGTATCTATTATTACAAACGTACTTTACTTACCGATTTTTTCACTAGGTTATAATTATTATCCTCGAAAAGTGAACGCTACATATAGCGTTTCGGAGTAAGTACTGTGGTTCACGGCGTTCTCAGTATTACGCAGTCAATGCTACCCGTGCGATTTTTTATCCTTCTAACATGTCGTTATGCCATATCGAGGGGGTAAGTAGTAAAGGTGGCTTATGGGGAGACGACTGTGACGTCATCCTGGGTGAGGTGTATACGTGATGTCTGGCGGACCAGACCGTCTCGGTGGGGCCGTATGAAGAATTGGTGGTGGGGGCTCAGTTTTGGGGGATCGGTGGTGGGGGTAGCGGCGGCTAGAGGCGGTATGTGCGTGGGTGTGCGGGGGTAGCGGAGGGGTAGGTATGTGAGGTTACTACTATACCGACGGTGATCGCAGCGATGATTGTCAGGTGATTCGCTTTCGCAGATATGGTGGGTAAAATAGGTTTCGGTGCGCTGCGCATGGTAGGGATGGTCTCATACCGTGGATGGGTCAGGGGGATGGTTGAACAAAAAAAAAATTATTTTCGACAAGACATCAATGTTTTTATTCAACAGCATACGGCCTGGTACATGCGTTGGTGAGTTGCGTAGAAAATGATTACGTGGAATACATTTCAAAAAGGTTTATTATCGTGAGGGAAGTACATTTCTCTTGCCAGGTTTATAGAGGTGAAGCGCTAAGCAGCTTGAACGAATTAAAACTGGGGAGACACATGATAATAGCCCGTTGTATGAGGCAACCGCTTATGATGGTGGGGGTGATAAGACTGCAGTGGTGGGAGGTCAGTGTACCCGCAGCCAACAGGTTTTTCCCCGTTACGTAGATGAGCCTAGGACGGGATTGAGAGAGGGAAAGGGTTACATGAAAAATGACTCATTGTTTGTACAGGTGTGTAAGATGGAGCTCGTTGTGGTGTAGAGTAGGGAAGACGATAGTTCAACAACCCAGGGCCTAGGACGTGTGAAGAGTGGTGGTCATTGCCTGTATTACGTGAAATATGTTTACGATTTCAATAGTTTAACACGACGCTTTTAAAACTGGAGTATTGCAGAGCGGACGAAAGAGACGAGCGACCGATTCAATACGAGAACGTGTAAATTTTCGGGCGCTTACGGCATGGTTAGGAAGTATTTACAACCTACTTCCTCGTCGGCCCTATGGCCATTGGGTGAGCGCCTCTAATAACATCGTCAATAATTTACAATTCTTAGAGGGAACATCCTGTTGTAACAAAAGATATTGTAAACTGTAGACAATTATTCGAAAATATATGCAATACCACACCCCGAAGTTGCATATATTAAACATATTTTGAGACAATACGGTAATAACCAATACCGCGACACGATTGTTTGGAAAACGAAAAACACCTTTATTTTCGAGGGTTCGTTTCACCCCTTAAAACCGTTTTTCCGCCGACAAAGAAAAATACGTATCGCAAACCACATCAGACGAGAAAATTGGAGTATATCAAATCGACCAAACACACCGCACCAGTCACACCAGCTTACGGATTCGTGACAACGAGAGAATCGGGACGCATCTCACTACCAATCTTAAAACACCTACATCAACAAACGATAGTTGGTTTGGTTTTCCCCGTCAAAATCAACAAGATGGACGAGCCGGGTGTTTTGTCCGCACCGGTATACATACCCGTGTGACTTAACTTTGAACATCACAGATACCATCCGACGTGTGTCGGTTGTTAAATTACGTTGTCGCGGGAATCAATCCTGAAGAAAGTGGTGGTGAATATAAAGTCAAGGGATAACCCATGTTTCGCGTGGTCAGTGGTCGCTGCTCTTCACCCGATGAAAAAGAATGTGGACAGAGTAACTTCGTATCCACACTACTCAATCGTACTGCAGCTTCAAGGCATTGTTTTTCCCATCACTCTCGATCGAATAAAGCCATTTCAATAGCAAAACAACGTTTCTATTAATGTATTTACAACGGAAAAGAAAAGCATCATTCCGATTCGAATATGCGACCACTAGCTGGTCTAACACATCAATTTATTGTACGTGGAGGATTCGTCGGACTGCAGTGTGGGACAGTTTGTATAGATAAAAAATTTATCACGACTCGTGAGCGCGCAGCTGAGCAAAACAGCCGGCAAAAAACACATCAGCGATCGGTGAGTAAAAAGGAGCCTACTCGAGAATATACATATGAATAATTATGTACTTCGATAATATAATTTCTTCCATCATTATGTTATAGGTGTTTGCACTACTTTTACACGGAGGCTGCATTGGGATCGCACGAGATGGATTGTGGAAAATCAAACGATTGTGCCATTCAATTACCTGATGAAACGGACAAATGACTAACATTCGAACACTTTCAACGAAAAGCACGACTTCCATTTGTGATTTATGCTAATCTTGAGTGCGTTTGGGCAAAGGCTGTCATAAAAAATATACAGCAACAGCACGAAGTGTTTAACATCGCGTACTATTTACGTTGTTCATATGACCATTCGTTATCGGGATACTACTCCCATTGCGATGCCGATTGCATCCCATGATTTGTTGAGAACCTTAAAGATGTAGCTTTGCGCATCAACGATATTTTACGGGATAATGTTCCCATGGTACTTCTAACTCCGGTTGAGTGGGCAAAATTTCGAAGCGCTACTCACTGCCATATATGTGAGAAACCATTTGCCGAAGACGACATACGTGTTCGTGATCATTGCCATCTGACCAGACGTCATAGAGGTCCCACACACTTTAATTACAATTCGAAGTAAAAGCAGTTTTTTCATAATTTGTCCGGCTATGGTGCGCACTTCATCATTAAGGAACTAACCACAGCATTTGACGGGAAAACCACCGTGGTGCCCATAAACAAGGAGGAATACATTTCTTTCACAAAAACAGTTCGAACGGCAGATAAATCACATAAAATTCAATTACGCTCCATCGATGCATACAAATTTCTCAATGCAAGTCTGGATAACTGGCCTCATTTTTGACAGTGGACACATTCAAAATGTCACGGTCGCAATTTCATGTCATGCCTGTCGACAATTTCATCCTATTAACTTGAAAGGGTGTCTTCCTCAATGAGTATAGCGATAGTTCAAACAGACTGGGAAACTATCACTTACCGCTACGAGACACATTTTACAGTACTTTGACTGGTGACATTGTCAGTGAGAACGAATACGCGAGAATGTATGGGAGCGGTTTTCTATTCAAACCTTAAGGGAATATAGTGACTTGTACATGAAGATCGATATTTTTGTTACTGGCCGATGTTTTGGAGAACTTTCGCAATAGCTGTATCAAGAGTTACAGGCTCGACCCCGCTTATTACCGTACTCTCCCCGGTTTCACATGGGATGCAATGTTGAAACATATATCCGCTAACTTCGAATTGTTCACCGACGTTGACATGGTATTATTTGTTAAACGGGGTATACGCGGCGGTCCGAGTCAGTGCTCAAATAGGTATGCGTGAGTCAATAACAAATACATGGCATTGTTCGATCCATCATGGTCCTCATCGTACTTGATGTATTTCGATGTAAATAATTCGTATGGATGGGAAATCCGTCAACCATCGACCTATGGTGATTGTCGATGGGTCAATGACTTGTCGACATTCAATTTATCATTGATCGCGCTAGATTCACTGGCTGGTTACATGCTTGAGGTTGACTTAGAGTATCCGGAATGTCTACGCGATGCACATACGGACTTCCCATTTTGTTCAACACATGGTAAAACACCTGGTCGGCAACACAAAAAACTGCTTGCAACCGTGCATAACAAGGGACGGTATGTTATTCATTATCGCAATCTACAGCAGTGTGTACGCCACGCTCTCAAAATCATTAAAAATCATAGAATACTCCAATTCTCCCAAGAAAGAATAACTTTGAAAAAAATCTCTATAAATTGATGAATAATGCGTTGTTTGGGAAAACTATGGAAAATGTCCGCAACCATGTAGGCGTTAAGCTTTTAACATGGTGGGTGGGCAGGTACGGTGCAGAGGCAATCATTTCCAAATCAAATTTTCATAGCCGGAGTATTTTTCCAGAAAACCATATTGCTGTCGAATTACGCAAGCTCGAGGTGCAATTCGATAATCCAATGTATGCGGGTATGTCCATTCTCGACATATCGAAGGCATGATTATATGACTTTGATTATGAGTACATGATGTCTCTGTATAAAGACAAATGTACAGCCTTATACACCGATACGGATAGTTTCATGTACAACAGTGAGTGTGAGGATGTGTATGACTACATGAAGTGTAATATCCATCGTTTCGATATGAGCGAGTATCCGGGGAGCAATGGGTATGATATACCGCTTGCCAACGAAAAAGTTCCCGGATTTATGAAAGACGAAATTAATGGTCGGATAATGACGGAATTTGTAGGGCTCAGAGCAAAAATGTATGCAGTCCGAGTCAGTGGTAAAGACGTTACGAAGAAAGTGAAGCGCGTTAAAAGTAACATCGAGGCGAGAACGATCACCTTCGAGGACTATACGAAATGCTTATATGACCAGATCGAAATGACTGGCCCGCAATCATGTATACGATCGAAGTTGCATGAATGGTACACCATCAACAAGACAAAAATTGCTCTAAGTCCGCACGATGACAAATGGCATATCGTACCCGGAACCGCGAAAACGCTACCATGAGTGTCTTATAGAATACAATCGTAGTATGTATTCTTATAAACGGTAAATAATCTTGTAAAATAATTGTAGAAAGTTCTGTAAATAAGCAGTCCTGTAAATATCGGGGTTTGTAATTAACCGTGTCGGGCTGTTATGTCTAATATATTGGTTTATAGATTTTTCAACTGAGAAACTGAAGAAGAGCTCATTGTAGTTTGGTAAATAACCTAATTTTTCCTACACCTTTCTGACACTCTTCTGTGTGAGAGGTAGAGAGAGAGAGAAAGAAAGAAAGAAAGAGAGCGAGAGAGCGAGAGAGAGAGAGAGAGAGAGAGAGAGAGAGAGAGAGAAACAGACAGAGAGAGAGAGAGAGGGTTTAAAGGATGAGAAGCAAAAGAGAAAGCTACCTAAGCTGGAAAACACTTGCTGCGGTGAAGAGAACGGTGGACGCTTTGTGAGAGAAAGACCAACTATTGTCATCTGGTAGGAGCAGAGAAAAAGAGAGCGAGAGAAGAGTCATCAAATTTAAAACATTTACATTGTTCGCTACAAATCAGATTTGCTTATCCAGCTATTGTGAGTGTTATCGAAACCCAGACGCATTACTAACATTCGATTACCACGCTGCTGCAATACTTTTGCAATGAGATAAATATCGGGATATTGAACTTTAAGTAGCTCCGGATCGTACAAATCACCTGCAATGGCTTCATCGTTATAGTCCGTCAGGTGAAATGCTACACACTTCGTGTTTTTCTCTCGATATATGGTAAATATTTCAGCTGTCTATTTCTGTGTGTAATCCTTTCGGAAAACACTCCTAAATTTACTGATTCTCAACTCACTTTATCGCAAAACTTTACTTTCATGATGATGCTTTTTTTAATGGACTCTTGTCAAAAGCACGGTTTAGCAGCTACTTCTCATTTTCAACGTTGACGCTCCTCGATTTCACCTGAGTTATGGTATAGTGTACATAATCATTATAGCCGCCTACTATGTTCTAAAGAATATCGATCCATGTATAATCAGTACGTAGCCTAAATTGCATTCACACCTTATTTCTCAATTCACGATTGAGATGCTCGCAAATTAATGCTTTTAAATTGGTATACGTTGAATATATGTGAATATTGTACTTCTTCATTAGGACTTTGAAGTGACCATTATAAAACTATTTTCCCTAATCAACCTGCCGTTCTGCGGTATGCACCCCTTCACAAGTGTCGACTTCATTGCGGTTGCTGCATCTTTACCATTCTTACCTCGCAGGGGTACGGTGCGTGCAAGTTTTGAGACAGTATCGATGAAGGTGAGGTGAAATTTATGTTTGGAGTTTATATATGTGTACGACGGCATAACGACAAGATCAGCTTGATTTTGTTCGTCCAAGCCACGGATGGTCACAAGTAAAAGTCTAGTATCGTCGAGTTCATCGACGCTTCGTACAACGATTGAGATTTTTATTTTATTTTACGTACTTAGAGTAACGCCACCGACTATGTCCTATCGATGTTGCCGAATCTGTGCTGCCCCAAGTTATGGTGACCATCTGTGGTAGTTCTAAACCCAATCCCCGGTCTGTCTGGAGGACCTTGCTTACTGAAAGAAGTGTACTCTTATTCAATTTGCATCCAAACACAACGATGCTCATGCTCAGAGCGTGTAGAATTTCAGACGATCAGAAAAAAAATAATTTTTGTTTCACGCAATTCCTCAATTATTGATATAACTTAATTCGAATGTCCAGAACTTCCGACTGCTTGTGATACTCGAGCAATCGTTTGTACTTGTTCGTACCAACAAGTATATCGTTTATTCCACCGATCAATCGCTTTTGCCCGTTCCTATCAGCGAGTATATCATTTGTACTGGCAATTAATCGGTTATACCAGTGCGTACGAACGTGTACATCATATGTACCACCGAGCAAACGCTTGAACCCGTTCGTACTAGCGAGTAAACCGTTTGTGCCACCGAGCAATCTTTTGTACCCGTACGAATCGACGAGTATATCGCTTGTTCCACCGAGAAAACGTTTGCACCTGTGCGTACGGACGAAAAAATCGTTTGTACCATCGAGCAATCGTATGTAACCGTTCGTATCGACGATTTGGTCCACCTAGCAATCGTTTGTAGCCATTCGTATCGGGGAGTATATCGTTTATGCCGCTCGTATAGATGAGTACATCGTTTATACCACCGAGCAATCTTTTTTAGCCGTTCGTATCGACGAGTACATCGTTTGTACCACCGTGTCATCGCTTCTACCACCGTGTAATGGTTTGTGCCCGTGCGTACGGATGAAAAAATATCGTTTGTACCACCGAGTAATCGTTTGTGCCGCTCGTATCGACGAGTATAATGTTTGTGCCACCGAGCAATTTTTTGTACCCGTTCGCATCGACGAGTATATCGTTTGTTCCACCGAGAAATCGTTTGTACCCGTTCGTGTCGACGAGTAAATCGTTTGTACCACCGAGCAATCTTTTGTACCCGTTCGTATCGACGAGTATATCGTTTGTTCCACCGACCAATCGGTTGCGCCCACTCGTATCGATGAGTATATCGTTTGTGCCGCTCGTAAAGACGAGTATATCGTTTGTACCGCCTAGGAATCTTTTTACCCGATCGTATCGATGAGTATATCGTTTGTATCGCCGTGTAATCGTTTGTACTCGTGCGTACGGACGAGAATATCGTTTGTACCACCAAGCAATCGTTTGTAACTGTTCGTATTGACGAGTATATCGTTTGTTTCACCGTGTGATCGTTTGCAACCGTACGTACGGACGAGAATATCGTTCGTACCACCGAACAATCGTTTGTAACCATTCTCATCGACGGGTATATCGTATGTTCCACCGGGCAATCGTGGGTTCGAAAACCTTCAGGAGACTTTCGAAGACGTTCGTGAGACGTCCAAGAGGTGTTTAAGAGACTTTCGAAGATCCTCGCGGGACGATAGAAGGTTTTCATGACGTTTGAGTTTGTTTGGGTTTGTTTGAGTGGGTCGTTTGGGAACGTCTGAGTTTTGTTTCAATTGTTCAGGTTTGTTTTGATCGATTTTGTCTGTTTGGGTTTGTTTCGATTGTTTTGGTTTGTTTGAGATACTTTGGTTGGAATCCCAAACAAACCAAAACAATCGAAACAAACCCAAACAAACCAAATCGATCAAAACAAACCCGAACAATTGAAACAAAACTCAGACGTTCCCAAACGACCCACTCAAACAAACCCAAACAAACTCAAACGTCATGAAAACCTTCTATCGTCCCGCGAGGATCTTCGAAAGTCTCTTAAACACCTCTTGGACGTCTCACGAACGTCTTCGAAAGTCTCCTGAAGGATTTCGAACCCACGATTGCCCGGTGGAACACACGATATACCCGTCGATGAGAATGGTTACAAACGATTGTTCGGTGGTACGAACGATATTCTCGTCCGTACGTACGGTTGCAAACGATCACACGGTAAAACAAACGATATACTCGTCAATACGAACAGTTACAAACGATTGCTTGGTGGTACAAACGATATTCTCGTCCGTACGCACGAGTACAAACGATTACACGGCGGTACAAAGATATACTCATCGATACGATCGGGTAAAAAGATTGCTAGGCGGTACAAACGATATACGCGTCTATACGAGCGGCATAAACGATATACTCATCGATACGAGTGGGCGCAACCGATTGGTCGGTGGAACAAACGATATACTCGTCGATACGAACGGGTACAAAAGATTGCTCGGTGGTACAAACGATTTACTCGTCGATACGAACGGGTACAAACGATTTCTCGGTGGAACAAACGATATACTCGTCGATGCGAACGGGTACAAAAAATTGCTCGGTGGCACAAACATTATACTCGTCGATACGAGCGGCACAAACGATTGCTCGGTGGTACAAACGATATTTTTTCATCCGTACGCACGGGCACAAACCATTACACGGTGGTAGAAGCGATGACACGGTGGTACAAACGATATACTCGTCGATACGAACGGGTAAAAAAGATTGCTCGGTGGTATAAACGATGTACTCATCTATACGAGCGGCATAAACGATATACTCCCCGATACGAATGGCTACAAACGATTGCTAGGTGGACCAAATCGTCGATACGAACGGTTACATACGATTGCTCGATGGTACAAACGATTTTTTCGTCCGTACGCACAGGTGCAAATGTTTTCTCGGTGGAACAAGCGATATACTCGTCGATTCGTACGGGTACAAAAGATTGCTCGGTGGCACAAACGGTTTACTCGCTAGTACGAACGGGTTCAAGCGTTTGCTCGGTGGTACAAATGATGTACACGTTCGTACGCACTGGTATAACCGATTAATTGCCAGTACAAATGATATACTCGCTGATAGGAACGGGCAAAAGCGATTGATCGGTGGAATAAACGATATACTTGTTGGTACGAACAAGTACAAACGATTGCTCGAGTATCACAAGCAGTCGGAAGTTCTGGACATTCGAATTAAGTTATATCAATAATTGAGGAATTGCGTGAAACAAAAATTATTTTTTTTCTGATCGTCTGAAATTCTACACGCTCTGAGCATGAGCATCGTTGTGTTTGGATGCAAATTGAATAAGAGTACACTTCTTTCAGTAAGCAAGGTCCTCCAGACAGACCGGGGATTGGGTTTAGAACTACCACAGATGGTCACCATAACTTGGGGCAGCACAGATTCGGCAACATCGATAGGACATAGTCGGTGGCGTTACTCTAAGTACGTAAAATAAAATAAAAATCTCAATCGTTGTACGAAGCGTCGATGAACTCGACGATACTAGACTTTTACTTGTGACCATCCGTGGCTTGGACGAACAAAATCAAGCTGATCTTGTCGTTATGCCGTCGTACACATATATAAACTCCAAACATAAATTTCACCTCACCTTCATCGATACTGTCTCAAAACTTGCACGCACCGTACCCCTGCGAGGTAAGAATGGTAAAGATGCAGCAACCGCAATGAAGTCGACACTTGTGAAGGGGTGCATACCGCAGGACGGCAGGTTGATTAGGGAAAATAGTTTTATAATGGTCACTTCAAAGTCCTAATGAAGAAGTACAATATTCACATATATTCAACGTATACCAATTTAAAAGCATTAATTTGCGAGCATCTCAATCGTGAATTGAGAAATAAGGTGTGAATGCAATTTAGGCTACGTACTGATTATACATGGATCGATATTCTTTAGAACATAGTAGGCGGCTATAATGATTATGTACACTATACCATAACTCAGGTGAAATCGAGGAGCGTCAACGTTGAAAATGAGAAGTAGCTGCTAAACCGTGCTTTTGACAAGAGTCCATTGAAAAAAGCATCATCATGAAAGTAAAGTTTTGCGATAAAGTGAGTTGAGAATCAGTAAATTTAGGAGTGTTTTCCGAAAGGATTACACACAGAAATAGACAGCTGAAATATTTACCATATATCGAGAGAAAAACACGAAGTGTGTAGCATTTCACCTGACGGACTATAACGATGAAGCCATTGCAGGTGATTTGTACGATCCGGAGCTACTTAAAGTTCAATATCCCGATATTTATCTCATTGCAAAAGTATTGCAGCAGCGTGGTAATCGAATGTTAGTAATGCGTCTGGGTTTCGATAACACTCACAATAGCTGGATAAGCAAATCTGATTTGTAGCGAACAATGTAAATGTTTTAAATTTGATGACTCTTCTCTCGCTCTCTTTTTCTCTGCTCCTACCAGATGACAATAGTTGGTCTTTCTCTCACAAAGCGTCCACCGTTCTCTTCACCGCAGCAAGTGTTTTCCAGCTTAGGTAGCTTTCTCTTTTGCTTCTCATCCTTTAAACCCTCTCTCTCTCTCTCTGTCTGTTTCTCTCTCTCTCTCTCTCTCTCTCTCGCTCTCTCGCTCTCTTTCTTTCTTTCTTTCTCTCTCTCTCTACCTCTCACACAGAAGAGTGTCAGAAAGGTGTAGGAAAAATTAGGTTATTTACCAAACTACAATGAGCTCTTCTTCAGTTTCTCAGTTGAAAAATCTATAAACCAATATATTAGACATAACAGACCGACACGGTTAATTACAAACCCCGATATTTACAGGACTGCTTATTTACAGAACTTTCTACAATTATTTTACAAGATTATTTACCGTTTATAAGAATACATACTACGATTGTATTCTATAAGACACTCATGGTAGCGTTTTCGCGGTTCCGGGTACGATATGCCATTTGTCATCGTGCGGACTTAGAGCAATTTTTGTCTTGTTGATGGTGTACCATTCATGCAACTTCGATCGTATACATGATTGCGGGCCAGTCATTTCGATCTGGTCATATAAGCATTTCGTATAGTCCTCGAAGGTGATCGTTCTCGCCTCGATGTTACTTTTAACGCGCTTCACTTTCTTCGTAACGTCTTTACCACTGACTCGGACTGCATACATTTTTGCTCTGAGCCCTACAAATTCCGTCATTATCCGACCATTAATTTCGTCTTTCATAAATCCGGGAACTTTTTCGTTGGCAAGCGGTATATCATACCCATTGTTCCCCGGATACTCGCTCATATCGAAACGATGGATATTACACTTCATGTAGTCATACACATCCTCACACTCACTGTTGTACATGAAACTATCCGTATCGGTGTATAAGGCTGTACATTTGTCTTTATACAGAGACATCATGTACTCATAATCAAAGTCATATAATCATGCCTTCGATATGTCGAGAATGGACATACCCGCATACATTGGATTATCGAATTGCACCTCGAGCTTGCGTAATTCGACAGCAATATGGTTTTCTGGAAAAATACTCCGGCTATGAAAATTTGATCTGGAAATGATTGCCTCTGCACCGTACCTGCCCACCCACCATGTTAAAAGCTTAACGCCTACATGGTTGCGGACATTTTCCATAGTTTTCCCAAACAACGCATTATTCATCAATTTATAGAGATTTTTTTCAAAGTTATTCTTTCTTGGGAGAATTGGAGTATTCTATGATTTTTAATGATTTTGAGAGCGTGGCGTACACACTGCTGTAGATTGCGATAATGAATAACATACCGTCCCTTGTTATGCACGGTTGCAAGCAGTTTTTTGTGTTGCCGACCAGGTGTTTTACCATGTGTTGAACAAAATGGGAAGTCCGTATGTGCATCGCGTAGACATTCCGGATACTCTAAGTCAACCTCAAGCATGTAACCAGCCAGTGAATCTCGCGCGATCAATGATAAATTGAATGTCGACAAGTCATTGACCCATCGACAATCACCATAGGTCGATGGTTGACGGATTTCCCATCCATACGAATTATTTACATCGAAATACATCAAGTACGATGAGGACCATGATGGATCGAACAATGCCATGTATTTGTTATTGACTCACGCATACCTATTTGAGCACTGACTCGGACCGCCGCGTATACCCCGTTTAACAAATAATACCATGTCAACGTCGGTGAACAATTCGAAGTTAGCGGATATATGTTTCAACATTGCATCCCATGTGAAACCGGGGAGAGTACGGTAATAAGCGGGGTCGAGCCTGTAACTCTTGATACAGCTATTGCGAAAGTTCTCCAAAACATCGGCCAGTAACAAAAATATCGATCTTCATGTACAAGTCACTATATTCCCTTAAGGTTTGAATAGAAAACCGCTCCCATACATTCTCGCGTATTCGTTCTCACTGACAATGTCACCAGTCAAAGTACTGTAAAATGTGTCTCGTAGCGGTATGTGA
The DNA here is from genome assembly GCA_963210295.1 of Ophion ellenae. Taxonomy (NCBI): domain Eukaryota; kingdom Metazoa; phylum Arthropoda; class Insecta; order Hymenoptera; family Ichneumonidae; genus Ophion; species Ophion ellenae. Next base: position 7,521,414 of record OY723391.1, read on the forward strand.
TAGTTTCCCAGTCTGTTTGAACTATCGCTATACTCATTGAGGAAGACACCCTTTCAAGTTAATAGGATGAAATTGTCGACAGGCATGACATGAAATTGCGACCGTGACATTTTGAATGTGTCCACTGTCAAAAATGAGGCCAGTTATCCAGACTTGCATTGAGAAATTTGTATGCATCGATGGAGCGTAATTGAATTTTATGTGATTTATCTGCCGTTCGAACTGTTTTTGTGAAAGAAATGTATTCCTCCTTGTTTATGGGCACCACGGTGGTTTTCCCGTCAAATGCTGTGGTTAGTTCCTTAATGATGAAGTGCGCACCATAGCCGGACAAATTATGAAAAAACTGCTTTTACTTCGAATTGTAATTAAAGTGTGTGGGACCTCTATGACGTCTGGTCAGATGGCAATGATCACGAACACGTATGTCGTCTTCGGCAAATGGTTTCTCACATATATGGCAGTGAGTAGCGCTTCGAAATTTTGCCCACTCAACCGGAGTTCGAAGTACCATGGGAACATTATCCCGTAAAATATCGTTGATGCGCAAAGCTACATCTTTAAGGTTCTCAACAAATCATGGGATGCAATCGGCATCGCAATGGGAGTAGTATCCCGATAACGAATGGTCTTATGAACAACGTAAATAGTACGCGATGTTAAACACTTCGTGCTGTTGCTGTATATTTTTTATGACAGCCTTTGCCCAAACGCCCTCAAGATTAGCATAAATCACAAATGGAAGTCGTGCTTTTCGTTGAAAGTGTTCGAATGTTAGTCATTTGTCCGTTTCATCAGGTAATTGAATGGCACAATCGTTTGATTTTCCACAATCCATCTCGTGCGATCCCAATGCAGCCTCCGTGTAAAAGTAGTGCAAACACCTATAACATAATGATGGAAGAAATTATATTATCGAAGTACATAATTATTCATATGTATATTCTCGAGTAGGCTCCTTTTTACTCACCGATCGCTGATGTGTTTTTTGCCGGCTGTTTTGCTCAGCTGCGCGCTCACGAGTCGTGATAATTTTTTTATCTATACAAACTGTCCCACACTGCAGTCCGACGAATCCTCCACGTACAATAAATTGATGTGTTGGACCAGCTAGTGGTCGCATATTCGAATCGGAATGATGCTTTTCTTTTCCGTTGTAAATACATTAATAGAAACGTTGTTTTGCTATTGAAATGGCTTTATTCGATCGAGAGTGATGGGAAAAACAATGCCTTGAAGCTGCAGTACGATTGAGTAGTGTGGATACGAAGTTACTCTGTCCACATTCTTTTTCATCGGGTGAAGAGCAGCGACCACTGACCACGCGAAACATGGGTTATCCCTTGACTTTATATTCACCACCACTTTCTTCAGGATTGATTCCCGCGACAACGTAATTTAACAACCGACACACGTCGGATGGTATCTGTGATGTTCAAAGTTAAGTCACACGGGTATGTATACCGGTGCGGACAAAACACCCGGCTCGTCCATCTTGTTGATTTTGACGGGGAAAACCAAACCAACTATCGTTTGTTGATGTAGGTGTTTTAAGATTGGTAGTGAGATGCGTCCCGATTCTCTCGTTGTCACGAATCCGTAAGCTGGTGTGACTGGTGCGGTGTGTTTGGTCGATTTGATATACTCCAATTTTCTCGTCTGATGTGGTTTGCGATACGTATTTTTCTTTGTCGGCGGAAAAACGGTTTTAAGGGGTGAAACGAACCCTCGAAAATAAAGGTGTTTTTCGTTTTCCAAACAATCGTGTCGCGGTATTGGTTATTACCGTATTGTCTCAAAATATGTTTAATATATGCAACTTCGGGGTGTGGTATTGCATATATTTTCGAATAATTGTCTACAGTTTACAATATCTTTTGTGACAACAGGATGTTCCCTCTAAGAATTGTAAATTATTGACGATGTTATTAGAGGCGCTCACCCAATGGCCATAGGGCCGACGAGGAAGTAGGTTGTAAATACTTCCTAACCATGCCGTAAGCGCCCGAAAATTTACACGTTCTCGTATTGAATCGGTCGCTCGTCTCTTTCGTCCGCTCTGCAATACTCCAGTTTTAAAAGCGTCGTGTTAAACTATTGAAATCGTAAACATATTTCACGTAATACAGGCAATGACCACCACTCTTCACACGTCCTAGGCCCTGGGTTGTTGAACTATCGTCTTCCCTACTCTACACCACAACGAGCTCCATCTTACACACCTGTACAAACAATGAGTTATTTTTCATGTAACCCTTTCCCTCTCTCAATCCCGTCCTAGGCTCATCTACGTAACGGGGAAAAACCTGTTGGCTGCGGGTACACTGACCTCCCACCACTGCAGTCTTATCACCCCCACCATCATAAGCGGTTGCCTCATACAACGGGCTGTTATCATGTGTCTCCCCAGTTTTAATTCGTTCAAGCTGCTTAGCGCTTCACCTCTATAAACCTGGCAAGAGAAATGTACTTCCCTCACGATAATAAACCTTTTTGAAATGTATTCCACGTAATCATTTTCTACGCAACTCACCAACGCATGTACCAGGCCGTATGCTGTTGAATAAAAACATTGATGTCTTGTAGAAAATAATTTCTTTTTTGTTCAACCATCCCCCTGACCCATCCACGGTATGAGACCATCCCTACCATGCGCAGCGCACCGAAACCTATTTTACCCACCATATCTGCGAAAGCGAATCACCTGACAATCATCGCTGCGATCACCGTCGGTATAGTAGTAACCTCACATACCTACCCCTCCGCTACCCCCGCACACCCCCGCACATACCGCCTCTAGCCGCCGCTACCCCCACCACCGATCCCCCAAAACTGAGCCCCCACCACCAATTCTCCATACGGCCCCACCGAGACGGTCTGGCCCGCCAGACATCACGTATACACCTCACCCAGGATGACGTCACAGTCGTCTCCCCATAAGCCACCTTTACTGCTGGGGTACCTAGTCCCGGCATGCTAGCAACCCATAGCGACATCGTACCGACGTTTTTCGGTATGAATAACCACAAAACTCGTTATTCTTGGCGTACGGAAGCGCGTTTGTCGTTACAGCGACCTCTCGTTATTCCTCGTACCGAAAACAGTCGCTTTGAGCGCATAACGACAGTATAACGAGTTACAGAATCCCGCTGCAGGGCCCGGTCTTGACACGACGGCGGTGGGGGGTGTTCGCTTAGCGCCTCAAAAATTATTTCGACCTGCGGCCGCAAGGGCGACGCCACGGGTAGGAGTAGTTGGCGGAAAGCGCGCACCGCGCGTGCGAATTATTAAATCATAACCGTATGTACTCATGTGCATTGGTATGAGGTATTACACGATAAATAGAAATCAAGATGAAGAAAATCAGAAAACATAAGGCTATTCATGCGTTAACTATATGAATTTATTATTATAAGCCCCATGTATACAAATAAACCGGAAAGCTGTTTGATCTCAAGCGATCCTGATAGCCTTAGGGGATATGCCTTGGAATATCCCCTAAGGGGCTTATAATTGCGCAATAAGATAAGCCTTGGAATTTCAAAAAATCAATTTTTCGTTTATTTTATTTTCTGATTGCGTAGAATCTTGACTTTGATTTGGTTAAAAGATTTTGTACAAATTGCAAAAATTGACCGAGTTATGACGATTTTAGTGGAACAGGTCAGAACGTCCCGTTGCGTTACGGCTCTAGCGCTGCGCGGTGCATTGTATGGATTCTAAGGGCATTGATATGACTTTGTTTAATCAGGCTGTTTGATTGTTATACGGTGTAGGAATTGCAGATTGAAAGTACGAAAAATAATCGTGATTTTATGTCAAGCAATTTGTCCATTCACCAAGGCACTTTCTTACGATTAAATTTTGTAAACAACAATTGGGACGAAAGAGTGCATTTCATAGATAGAAATTTTAAATAAACGGTTTTTAATTAAAATTTAAAGCGACGAAAATTAATCGCATCGCCTCTCACTCATCGTTTCGTCCCTTTCACTCATCGTTCCGTTTTTCTTAAAAAAATGTTCCTTGCTCATAGCTCCATTACTAATGGAGCTAGCGAAAAAAATGACATTTTTTTGGCAATTCAAAAAGGAACATCTTTTATTTCAAACTTTGTTCTACAAAATGCACTTTTTGCTTCACAATCGTCATTATAACAATTAAACTGTTTATAACGGGAAAAAAACGATTCTAGAACAAAATAAATGTCCTATTCGTATTGCCCGTACCCGTACGTTTTCTTCTTTTGCGTTTATCTCGAAAGTATACTTTGCAATTTGGCGTACGTCATATATCAAAATCTAATCTTCCGATTTACTTTAAATTTGGATTGGACATATTTTATAACATATTCAATCGACTGACCGAATGATTTTTTCAAATGTTCGTCCGTTTGTTAATAATAAACGTTTAAAGTCGTTATTTTTTGTCGAAAATCGACCTTTTCTTTTAAAACAATGCAATTTATGCAATTTTTTAAATTTCGAATATGTATCCGGTGAGTTTGTAGCTTTACCTAAAGTATATTTTTCCATTTTTTACTTTAGATGAATCCACTTACCGGAATCATGTACGCATCCGAGCCGTGCCGAGGCTACAGCCCTGAGATTAAATAACAATGATTACGTTGTTTATGTATATTTTGCAATTGAAACAAACGGTGACATGTCGAGACTATGTACTATCTGTGTGCGAAAGATCGACCTTATCATCCCAATACCTGAGAAGAAAAAAAATATTGGGAATCGATCGGTTTTTTTTAACTTCAAGGCTATGTAGTATGTAGCCTTGCTACACTACATAGGCTACACCTTGCAGACTCACTACGCTCAAATACTGACCATCCAGTTCTTCGTTCGATTCCATGTTGTTCGATTTTGTTCACTCTATTCGCTTCAATTTTTTTTTGCAGGTCAGTTTTTTAGCGTTACGTGATGCAGGGAAGTGTCTTTCCAATTATTTAAGGATTCGTAGAAAGGAGGCGTTTATAAGTGCCTGTATTTTTATGTGCATTCGCATTTTATGTTTATGGTAATTGAGGGATAATTACCGTCGATGGGAGAATCAGGTTACTTATTTGTGTACAGTTTTAATGTGGAATTTTTCTTGAAGCTTACAATTTTTTATTTTCTAGCCGTTGAGGAGAATAAGGAAAGGCCAAGGAATTACACGTCACTCAAAAATAAATTGTTATTTTTATGGATTTGTGAGTTTGGCTAATTTTTGCTTCACAACAAATTGTTTTCTTAATTTTATGTTTTCTTGGTGGGCATTTTGTCTCATCCCTAAACGTACATAATACACAACAGCGTACGAAAGAATCTCGGAGCTATGCTCTTTACAAGGAAAAGAAAACTCATAATAAAAAAACTGCATCAAGCGTGCGATAGAAAACATCCGATTCCGTGCAAAGTTTGGCGAAACACCCTTCTAATTGCCGTGTGAGATCGAAATATCTTAAATTAGCGTGAATCAGTCCACCTCTAGATTTCATGTCGATCAATTGCGACACTGAAGACGTACCAGCGAAGTCTGATGTCACAGCTTCTCGGCAAACAGTACACGAGTGGTACATTTTTAACACTCGCTTACACAAATAACCTGTAAAAACATGTACATGTGTGAAGACCCAGCATTCCGTTAGTCGCAATAGCCCCACGCGAGTAAAAATGTCCTATTGTACTATGTGTATGTAAAGACCAAGGTATGCGATAAAAAGCAATTGTAGGTAAGGTGGAACTTGTTATGATTACGCGCGAGAATTAATGCATTTCCCTATCATAAAGCAACTAGCAAAAGCAATGTTAGTAAACTACACAAATACCTACGTAGGTTAGGAAGATTTTAGATAGTTTCAGGAAAAAAGAAGTAAAAAATACAAACCTGTCACGTAGTAAATAACACAGTCGAGGATTGGGGAAAGGGTGTAGTCATGATCAGGATTATTTTCGATGACCTCGTCGGCCTCCCAATCGGCATGCCGAAGAATATCGTCTAACTTTTTTTAATGTCTGTCCGATACTTAACGCTTTTTGCTGGGAACTTCTGTCCGTAGGCAGTTTGCAGGTTGCGAAGCGAAACAATCATTTGAGGTGATGGTTGTTCAGAAACAGTACAGTTTCCATACTTCGGTGGTTTGATTATACTATATATCGATAACAGTTTATACAGCTGCAAAAATTTAGGGCTGTTGGGATGGTCATTGCACCTTGCTGCTTGGCGAATCGTGCCAAAGAATTTATGGTAAAAATCGAAGGCTAAAAATCTAGGCTAAAATGAATTGGTAAAAATCGTAAACACATACATTTATCAACTCTTAGTAATTCGTCCATGCCATATTCATAAAAATTACCACTAAGTTGTGTTGATTGATTTTACCCGCCAATAAATATTTTAATTCGAATTTATCCATCAGATAATAGCGTATATCCATGGTGGATCGCAGGGATATCCGTAATTCCTTTAACGTTTCCGTAGTTAGGAAGTCATCAGCCATTATGTCGCCGTTTTGCACTGCCATCTCCCATTAATTCAACCAGTCAAGCGTGGTTTGCAAAACCTTAATTGAATGAAACAAGTAACGCTTGTACAGTTGAAATTATATGCAGGTGTGCAAGTTCATGGCAAATTCATGCAAAGCAATTTGCAACTTCTATTACGAACCTTGAAATCTTTGCCCTCCGGTGTCAGTCCTTGGTTTGGAGTTTTGCGGTTTAGTGCGTCGAACGTATAATTTATCCTCTTGCAGAATTGAACCGTCTCTTCACACCATTTCAGAGGTCCTTTTCTATCGTGAGACAGATAAAAAGTCAGCCCCTGTGCCATAGAGTTGCTGAAAATTTACAAGAATGTCGAGATATGACTTGTTACTCAGTACGTAAAAAAATAGGATTTAGTGGTTGTGAAATATCCTAAATCGAAAATGAACCTACCTGGGTTGCGAGACGAACACGCATTTTTGAAAGGTTGTCGAAATGAACATGTCGTTGCGTCAGTTTAGCTTTGATTACAAGCTTTGCGAGTTCGTTGCCCTTAACAGGGTTTTTCGAAGCAAAGACTGCAATTGGCTGTGTCCACGAATCGACGAGGGCCTGGAACATGAGGACAAGACCGAGTGTGGCCTGATCTTCGATGTTGGTGGATTGCGGACCGTATTCACTGAAGTCAGTCAATCCAATATAAATCAAATTTTTGGAGCACACCGTCACAGACTCTCTCAAATTAATTTTATCCAGCAGTAGTACTCCATGTCGCTGCAAAGGTTTGTTTGCGCCAAAGTTTTGCTCAAGTAGATTTCCGAATCCTTCGTCGAAGCCACATCTCATGTCGATGAGAGAGAAATATCTGCGGATGGGTCTCGTACATGGCAGCGGCAAGACTTAATTTCTTTAAAGACACTCGTAGTACGAGGGCGATCTTATATTCACGAAGAGACATAGCATGATCCAATCTCCGCTGTATCGTCGCGTTTTTATGTCTTTTTTGCCTGCAGCTGATATTATTTCGTGGAGCGCGTTTTTTTGGGCAGTTGAAATATTCATTTTTGAGAACCGTGCGTCCAAAGTTTCTACACGTATCGAAGCTATTTCCTCGGCTTTATTTGTCAATGATCGGTCAAGCAATTCCACGCGTCGCAGAGCGTTGTTTTTCTGACGCCTTACGCGAAGATTTTTTTTCCAAAGTACCAGTATCTTCCTCTGATCTGCTGGATTTGAAGCTCGACTTACAAGATTCAACTGTGCATTCCTGTCAGCTCGTATTTCCTTCTGTCTCACTAATTGCCTCAGCTTCATGCACTTATCACATCTTTTTCCGACACTAAAGAGCAGTCGTTGCTACGCTATCCCTCAACGTTGTCTTTAAACGCAGTATCCGCCGACAGATGAAGCACGTTGATCATGTCAAGATCGTTGCACATACTGAGGTTTTAAAAGCTTTGTAAAATTCCGGGTAGCACTTCTGCACCGTTTAAGGTTTGCGTGAGCTTACGCGTGAGTTGATCTCTCGCGAGTATACGAAGTAGCGAAGCTTTTTATCGGCGCTGAGCGTAACATTTTTTTTTGTAACACCGGCCTTTTTACACAATTTTCGTCTTTTTGCACAATTAGTGAGCACATAATCATCCCACCTCCATCTGCCGAGAGCCCAGAAGCAACCCATGGTCTTGGTACGTTCACAAGATACCTTCCGTTATGATCCGAGCCTATGTGAACAGAAAATATGAGGAGTATTTTAACCGCGTTTTGACGCGATCAACAGTCATTCCTTGCAAGTGGTGTATATAAAAAATACTTACAGTTATTGATAGAGACTTGTGATGAAATACTGAAACTGAAATTCTTCGTGTCTGATGACGGATGTGCAGTTGGACGATCCTGCACTTACTGACGACCACTCAATTCAAAACTTGTTACTTGTACAGGTGCAAAAATTTGATATTGGGGCGACAAGTTTATGCGTTCCGTGCTAGAAACGTTCATTATTGAAGACCGATCCGTTTTCACGTCTACAACAAAAACACAGAATTTATTTCTGCTTCAGATCTGGCATTTTTCAGGATCATCATGAAAATTGTAGACACATACTATAAGCACTAAATACACAACGAATTCATACTACATATTCCACTAATTAAATCCATTCTTTGAGCATAAATTGCAGCCCTCGACAAAATTTTCATATGATTTTCTCGACCTTTATTTTTTCAGGTTAATTGTTCACGGCTTCGTCGACAAGTCAATTTTTCTTTCCATGATTTTAGGATTACCTGAGGTCAGTAAAAATTACACAGTTGAATAATATTCACACATATCTTGCCTAATAATGGTTTTTTTCAGGTTGCTTTCCGGACGGTGCACTACTGGTACGCTGTTTCAATCCGATTAGAGTTTGTTACGGTAAATAAAAATTAGACAGACAATATTTACGGATTACTTTTCCTAGAATTATTTCCCCATCTTTTCCGTGATATTCTATAAACAATAACATACCGTATGTAGAAGAAGACTCTTCAATCTGGTCGTAAACAGAGTCCATCACAGAACAATCGTTGTTAATTTCCAAAATTCCTGTCTCTGCTGAAATAACATCGTTTGGGATATTCATACACTCGGCGTCGACCTTATTATCATCTACCAGCACATTGTCAGCCTCCATCGGGGATGATCTGTTCGAAGAGCAATGATTGTTCCCGATAAACATTGCGTCCATGTGGACATTCTCCGTATTGATGTGATCGGACGATTCGGTTCTGCTACGATTAATATGGTGTGTTTCGTCACTTGGAAATATTGAGGGCAGAGCCAAAGTATCCAGTTTGGGATACACGTACGAAGCCTGAAACACAATTGCAACGGGTTAAAATCATTTCACAATCCAACTGCAGTTTGTAAACAGTCATCAGTGACTATGAAAACCGCCATCTAACTTTGCCATTTTTTTAACTTACGAGCGTACATATGAATGAAGTAAAAAAAAACTTACGTCGGCAATGATTCGACCATTTGTCACGTCGCGACCAAATGCACACAATGTATTTCTTTTTCTTGCTTTCTCTTATCTTCTTGAGCCCCGGCGAAGACGCAGGGCACACGCGATTTCCCATGGAAATCGTGAGCGGCAAAAACGGGGGATAGAGGCATTCTCATTTTTCGACGGATATTTATATTTTTATTTAAAGTTAGACCTACACAACGGAAATGTAGGCTATTGATAATAAGTAAGCGTCTCACGTACTATCCCACGCGAGAGCACAGTAGTCTTAACCATATGAAGAACAAATACACACTCACCAGAATGAAATCCTCGAACGTAGGAAACCACCCTGTCATAAAACACCACGTGCACTCGCGGGCCTTGGTCAACAAGCCCTATCTCGAGCAGTGCGTTCTCGCCGCCGACAAGGCTCCTTTTGCCGGGTTCCAGATAAAGGACACGCTGCTCCAATTTCTGGAAATAGAGCGACGAATATGACTCGCAGACTACGTCGTGCTCCCACTCTCTATTTTGGACCAATCATGCGAAGAGACACATATTTGATGCCTTTTCCACCAATCCCTATGGAAAATGCACTCCTTTCCCCATTAACGAAACCTCTCCAATTTTCCACTTGGCGATGAATTATCCTACAGTAAGTCAGTGTTCCATCACCACTCGTTGAAGTTAGCCTCCCAACAGTTGCCATCGCGATCGGACAAGTCTCCAACATCTTACTTCAGATCTACTTCGAAACGAAAAGATATCTCCTGACAGTATCCGACAAGTCCAGACGTTAACTCTAAAAATTAGTATATCTCCGGTATAATCGTTACAAGTTCTGTCTATATTTTGTAAAGCGCGAGTCATAAAATTTCCAATTATTCATATCGAGCGTCCACACTAACATCGATACATCGAATCGGGTAAATTCCCAATTAATTCGAAAACTCGGCTCGCGATAAATATTCATGTATTAAAAGATTGTGGCTACGTGAAGAACACCAGCTCCGCTAAACCCGTAACCGAGCGTACACAACCGAGCGGTCCGGTCTACCTGCGAAGGCCCAATTCGACCCTGCGTATCTCCAACCATTGTACCCACGGCGCATCGACAAATATAAGCGAAATACATCATGTACATGTTCTGTATTATTAATTTAATCGAGTCAACCAGATTGGTTAATTCCAATAAACCCCGAGTCGATAGAATTTGAGTGTCCAATTATTCCTCAATCGGATAATCGCGTCATCCCAATTTTACCCAAGCACTACCCCTTTTTACCCTCATCCCGAGCTATTGCGCTAGGCGTAGGCTACGAAGAAGGAAACGTAAAAATATATGCCCACGTCCGCTCAGGACGTGACACATTCAAATCATGGTGGATTTTTTTTTGAGGACGAATTTTTGTTCAAAATGCTTTTCGCACACGTTGTGTGTTCTCTTCAACTCGACGATGCCAGAAATCGTCGCTTGCCATTTTTTTAATTGCTCAATATTCGCCGGCACTTTGAAGACGAAGCATTGCAGTGCGCTTTGTCATGGTGACAACCGTAACTAGAGGTATGAAAGTAGAAGTATTTTGATATGTTTGGATTAAATCAATAAATAAAATTTGCATACAGTTATTTGCAGTTGAATACGGGAATACAGTCTGTCTCTTTCTGCCCCCCCCCCTTATCGTAGGCGCCGCGTAGTGGCTACATTAGGCTCTAAAAACGCAAGGATTAGACCCACCACTGAAATTCGCTTTCGTTTCATGACCTGTATATAAGAGCGTGCCGCGGACACGCATCGTTTGTTACAAGGAGATTAGAGTAAAGGAGTCCAAACTTCCTATTCTAGCTTGTATGTACGAAGTTCTTTCAATCGGTCGCAGAGATGTAGTGCTCAGTTCCGCTGCAGGCGTCGCTAGTGTTCCCCAGAGCCCATAATATATAGTAATACAAAACTGCGTAAGGTCTGAGGACCGCCTCAACGACCAATCGCAAAACTGGGGTGATCGTGTTTCTGTCTCGTACTCACTTGGAACAGTCATGGTGCATTCTCTCTCGCACACCCGAACGATAATACACCCAAGTCGGGATTTCTTCTATTATAATATATAATAATATTGTGTACATATATATAATAAATAAAATATAAATAATATTAATGAAACAACTCGTGTTGTTTTATTCACATGGGCTTAATATATAATAAGCACATCAGATATAATAACTATATAATAAGTACAACACGAGTTATTTTATTATGGAAACTTATGATTTGCCGGTTATGTTTAAAAATATAGCTAATTATAATGAAACGCGAATGAAGCGATAAACTAACCGTAATGTATTTATTATTCGGATGCGCGTTACTCTTGTTTCCTGTACAATAATAATAATAATAATAATAATAATAACATGTACATGCAAGAAACCGGGCAAATGCGGGAATGTTGGCTCTACATGCTGAGGTTGACTTTTCAATACGTGCTTGTTATATGTTTACCCATGAAAACTCGTTATTTGCTAGTTACGTTTCAAAATGAAGCTAAATATGAATTAAATTAAGCGATGAACCAACCGAACAAGTCAATCAAAAAATTATAAATATAGTTTAGTATTCGGTGTGCTTAGTAGTTTTTTCGTGGGGTAATTACAATGGTATTTATTCAGATTTTCCATGTTGCCCTGCACCGTTGTTATCTTTGACACCTTCGTATTAACTTGCATGCTTACTATCACCATATATGTTGTAAACCTTCGAAAAGTCATAGGCAGGTAATGTGACTAACCTACCACGCCCCACCCCCCCTTCCTCTCATTACAGCGGTTTTAAATATTGTAAATTATTCATATTTTTGTGTTGCCCTACACCCCCTACACCCTACAGGTAAAGCCATCCCATCGCCAGATCCCATTACAGCGCTACAAGCGGCAAAACTCGGCGATAATTCCGAGCTACATTTCCCGAGCCGATTTCAGCGGCCAGTGTCAGGGGGCCGGGTCTTACATACAGGTCTTGAAACTCGCTCAAAATTTCAGTGGTGGGGGATGGCCTCTTATTGAAGCACCGACTGTTTCAACTCGTGACCACGAGGATCGCTGCTATAGAGTGATGCAGGCTGTGTGAGAGAGACGGAAATAGATTTCAAAAATAAACAAAACCCAAACATAACCGCTGATTCACGCGACCACACGCAGTGCAGCCAGATCGCGCGCAAAAGTTACCCCCTCTCTAGTCTCTTGCGCGCCCATCACACAATCATAGGAGCGCGTGTCCGTGAGCGAGCGACGCTCGGACGTCTTCGGAAAGAACTGAGCGCCATCGAAGTTTCCCGACCGCGCCTTCGGCAGCTACACCAATACATGGACGCTGAGCACGTTCATGTGCGGCCAAGCCGAAACGAAGGCTTCGAGGGAAAAAGCAATCTGAGCACGACTCGCGCGTGACGTCACCCGACGGCACGAGCGAGGCTCTTAGATGATTTCAATGCTTATTTAACTCTTGATTCTCTGCGTTATTAATGTATACAAAAAAATGTATCGCACTCTCTGATCGCTTATTTTTTTAGTTTATACGTTAATTTAAATATAATAATAAATCTAAATTACAACTTATATATCTTCTAAAATATTGTTTACGCTCTACTCACACCCGTCCTTATGCCAAATAAATTATAATTCATAAAAGTAAGCGGAAATATATTTATATTCGTAGTATTATATTAATTCTCATAGCTCTCATATGGAAACTCTCATATGAAAAAAACCAAAAAAAAACTTAAAAACTTTAGATTTCAACGAACCGAGAACACATCTTCACATTTTTAATCATGAAGAATTTTTAAGTACAATATCATCACAAACGCATCTGAACCAAAACAATATACATCACCTAAATTATCAAAACATAAATCAAACAATACAAAATAACAACATCTTATACTCAACTCTTACTAATAGACAACAGGACACAAATAATAATCTTTCCACTGATCCTCTGAATAATATAAATTCGACAATCACATTAAATGAAACGAAAGAATGGCTTATAAATCTCTCCAACATCGATATTCCGCTACACATTTCCACATTCTTGTCTCTAGGTGAAAAGTTTTGTTTTCCTTACCTCAAACTCTCAAACATCAAAACTCATATCCACAAATCAATCTCCGGACTTGAGTGCAAATTAGATTTTTTACTCGACAAACCTAGACAAATCGAAATTAGAACCAGATTCACTAAAATCTTAAACAAACTAAATATTCCAACATCATTTTTCGACGCTAATCAAATTATAAAAGACACGTCCTCATTCTTAAAAAACAACCCTGAACTTTTAGTTACGCGAGCTGACAAAAGAAATTCAACAGTCGTTCTTAACAAATCAGATTACATTACAAAAACTCATCATTTACTCGCAGATTCCACAAGTAGCAAATTACGAAATAGAAATCCCATCAACACTCTACAAAAAGGCATTAACACTATTCTCTCCAGATGGAAAACCCTAAAAATCAATGATGAAACAAAATACAAATACTTAAAAGCTGAAAATTGCAACTTATCTCGTCTCTATTGTCTGCCAAGAATTCATGAAAATAATTATCCACTTCGTCCCACAGTATCATCAATAAATAGTCCAACACATAAACTAGCTGAATTAATACAATCTTAACTTTCTAAATTAATCAATACGACTAATTCACACGTCATAGATAGCTTCCAACTAAAACATTCACTTTCTAACATCTCAATTCCACTCAACTACAAATTGGTCTCGTTTGATGTTGTTTTTCTCTATACCAACATCCCATTACAACTTGTTATTCAAAGCCTTCAAAAAAGATCAAATCTATTTTCGAAAACATTTCCTTTAAACGAAATAATTAAAGCCATAGAATACATCATGGTCTCAACTTTCTTTACATTTCAAAATAAAATTTACCAACAAATCTCAGGGTTACCAATGGGCTCACCTCTAGCTCCATTACTATCTAACATTGTCATGATTGATCTTAAAACAAATTGTCTGGAAAAATTAAAATTTTCGTTACCACTATGTAAAAGATATGTTGATGATATTATTATTGCTCTACCAACAGACAAAATTGAATCCACCAAAAAGATTTTTAAATCATATAACTCAAAACTACAATTTACATCAGAAAATGAAGTAGATAAAAAATCCCGCTTCTTGATATACTTTTAATCCATGAACAAAGTTCAATTATCACAAATTGGTATAGGAAACCAACCTGGTCAGGCAGGTTCATAAATTTCTTTTCACACCACCCACTTTCCCAAAAAAGCCATAATTTACATGCTAGTTGACAGAACAATAAAATTATCTCATCCTTCATTTCACAAAGAAAACCTCAAACTTATTAGTAACACGATGACACAAAATTGCTATCCGATCTCTTTCACAGAAAAAATAATAAAACGTCGGCTTTCCACAATCAACAATCAAAAAAAGAATAACAACAATTTTGATTCTTCCAGATTAATAAATGTTCCTTAGACAAAAAACATCCATCATCAACCAATTCGGCTTTTCCAACAATATAACATAACATTAGTAGCGAACAATAAACACAACATTTCATCGATTACTGGCTCCACCAAAGACAAAATAAATAACAACCAAAAATCCAACATAGTTTACAAAATCGATTGTAAGGATTGCAATGCCACATGCATCGACCAAACCAAAAGATACCTTGAAACCAGAATAAAAGAACATAAAAATGGCCTAAAACATACTACCACAATACACACAGCCTCAGCACAACATGCAATAGAACAAAAACCTGACTTTCAATTCGACAATGTAAACATTTTAAACAATGAAAATTGGCTCAAAAAAGACTAATCCTAGAAATGATCCAAATTAAGGCACACTCCAACGCCATAAATTTTAGAACTGACATACAAAAACTAAGCTCGATCTATAACTCTATTATATAACGATTAAAATATTTTACAATACTTTACTTGACATAACAATTTTTAAATTATTGACACTATAATTTAATTTTAAATACTCTTAACATGACGCACCAATTTTGTTCTCTTGACACGTCACTGCCTAAAGGATCTTTCTCCCCCGATTCGCAAAATAAGAACTCTAATAAGCTTCATGAAATTAAGACACCACTCACTTTCTCTCGAACTCTCCGTGATCACACAACTCAATATGTAACTGAGAAATGTAAATTTCGAGTTTTTGTTTATTTTGGAAGAAAATTTTAAACATCTTAAACTCAATAGGTAATCATCACAGTCATTTGATACTTTATTAAAATTTCTTTTGAATCAATCACGTACATTAAATGTTTACAAACAAAACACAAAACTTTCTTATAATTATTAATCCCTTACAGATGATAAAAATCGCTAAAAACGATAAATTCTTCCATCTATTGAGTATACTCCAGCAAAACAGTATTTACTTCCATAAATACTGTCTTTTGAAATAACCTTCCAAATATAAGCAAAAGCTAGAAACATCAACAACATCGAGGTTATTCGTTTCTCATATTTCATTTCTTTATAACTCCATAGTATAATAAACCACACTCTTACACATCACTCAATTCAAACACCGATGAATACATGTTGATTCAAACACCGATGTTTTCATCGGTGTTTGAATTGAGTGATGTGTAAGAGTGTGGTTTTAGAAGACTGATGTGTAAGAACAAACCTAATGCGAACAAACCTAATGCGTGGATGCCACCGCACGATTTTTTGTGTAAAAACCCCCGATCTTCCACGCTTATACTCCCTTTTAACTGGTTCATTTCGTTTCCATGCCTCCCCACTATTCTTATAGTATTACAATATAAGAACACTATAGTGTGGAACTATAGTGCACTCCAAGATAGAGGAAAAATATGGGAAGAAGATTCCCGAATGAAAAGTATTTCTACCACCGCAGGCTTCACACTACGAATCGAGCGGTCACTTTTGCCGACATCACCTTTTGGAACGTCCGTTGTCAACTTACGTGAAAATGGCTGAGAAAATTCCACAATTTGAATAAAATCTGCGCGATCAAGCCGCACTTATAAATTCCGTATAAGAGTATGGGAGCAACAATGTGATCAGTGTATGGAGTTGTTGGAAACGAAAAGCCGAATTAACCGACCACGATTATCACTCGGAAATCCGCAGTCGTTGGTCAACACGTTTGATCGCTTGTTCCTTCATTCACTCGCTGCATTCACTCGTTCGTAGGATCGCACAATCGGAATAGCGAACGAACGAACGCATCAACCGGTCCATCGAACGAACGAATGAACGAACGAACACCGCAGTCCTAAGTAGTGGTATCGATCGTCAGGGATACACATATTCGTTGAAAAACCATGCATCGAAAAAAAAAATTCTTCGCGTAATCCCTGCTGTTTGATATGTAAAAGAACCTTGTGTTCGTTGGTTCGTTCGATCGTTCAATGCGTTCACACGTTCGTTCGTTCGATGCGTTCGCTCGATCTTTCGTTAACCCGTTGCGTCCGTTCGATCGTTCGTTCGTTGCGCTCGTTCGATCGCTCGTTTCATCGTTCATTACCCTCGTTTGATCTTTCGTTTGTTACGAACGAACAAACACCTCAGTCCAAAGTAGTGGAGTTGATTTTCAGGACAAAACTCTCTATGTTCGTTGAAAAAACCATATACCGAAAAACAAAATTTCTTTGCGCAATCCCTGCTCTTTGACATGAAAAAGAACCTTGCGGTCGTTGGTTCGTTTCATCGTTCAATGCATTCGCTCGTTCATTCGTTCGATGCGTTCGCTCGATCGTTCGTTCGTTGCGTTCGCTCGATCGTTCGTTCGTTCGTTGCGCTCGTTCTATCCTTCGGTGCGTTGTTTCGTTCATTTTTATGAAACGAATTCAAAATAGAATTAAAAAACCAGATATAGAAATTGACATTAAAATAAAAATTCAAAAATCGACATCGTCATTGAAATGAAAATTCAAATGAATGTTCTCAAGCTATATTCTTTTCAAAAATAAAAGTTGAAATGAAAAGTTAGAAAATGAAAAACGAAATAAAAAAAGGCTATCGTAATAAAATATCGTAAAAAAAATCAAAATCGACGTAAAAGGAATCGAAATCAATATCGGCGTTCTCTTTGGGTCATTCGTTCGTTCCGTTCACTCGATCGTTCGATCGTTCGTTCCTTCGTTTCATCGTTCATTACCCTCGTTTGATCTTTCGTTTCTTACGAACGAACGAACACCTCAGTCCAAAGTAGTGGTGTTGATTTTCACGACAAAACTCGCTATGTTCGTTGAAAAAACCATATATCGAAAAACAAAATTTCTTTGCGCAATCCCTGCTGTTTGACATGGAAAAGAACCTCGCGTTCGTCGGTTCGTTCGATCGTGCAATGCGATCGCACGTTCGTTCCTTAGATGCGTTCGCTCGTTCGTTCGCTCGATCTTTCGTTCGTTAACCTGTTGCGCCCGTTCGCTCGATCGTTCGTTCGATCGTTCATTCCAAGGTTTATTACGCTACTGTGATGTTTTTCTTCTTCTTTGCACCGCGTACGATCTGCAGTTCGTTATCATCTTTGAAACAGAGCCCGTCCTTCTCTCTCTCTCTCTCTCTCTCTCTCTCTCTCTCTCTCTGTCTCTCTCTAAAAAAGTATTATGTATCCCGTACATATTGACGTGATCGAAACGGTTTTCGTGTGCCGCGTAATTAGTGACTTATCAACGACCGGTGTATTCATACGCACAACGGGCATGTGCGATACCCTTATGGCTGTTCGGGGCATCCCCGAGAACTTTTACATAGACGCGAAGCGGTGTGTTCTCCTGTCTCTCGAAGAGCTTGTGCCTGGGCGCTCATGTGCCGTTGTGATACCGGGTACGTGTGCAGTGTATCATGGTGAGGTGACTTTTGTCTCGTTGGTGGTGTACACTTCATGTAACATCGATCGCATGCATGCTTGCTGACCAGTCATTTCGATCTGGTCATATAAGCATTTGTGTAATCCTCGAAGTAGATCTTTCTCGACCCGATGTTACTTTTATCGCGCTTCACTTTCTTCGTAACGTCTTTACCATCGACTCGCGCTGCATACATTTTTGCTCTAAGCCCGACGAATTCCGTCATTATCCGACCATTATTTTCGTCTTTCATAAGTCCGGGAGCATTTTTGTTGACAAGCGGTATATCATACCCATTGCTCGCCGGGTACTCCCTCGTATCGAAACGATGCATATTACGCTACGTGTAGTCATACACATCCTCACACTCAATGTTGTATCGGTGTACAACACTGTACATTTTTCTTTATACAGAGGCACCATGTACTCATGATGAAAGTCATATACGCATGTCTTCGATATGTCGAGTATGCACAGACCCACATATTATTGTATTTTACCTCGAGTTTGCGTAATTCGACAGCAATAAGGTTTTCTGAAAAAACACTGCGGCTATGAAAATTTGGTTTTGCAATCATTGCTTCTGCACCGTACCTGCCCTCCCACCGTGTTCAAACCTTGACGTCTACATGATTGCGCACATTTTCTATTGATTTCCCAAACACCGCATCATTCATCAATTTATAGAGATTTTTTTTCAATATTATTCTTTGCTTGTCTTCGGAACTGCGCGTTCAGCTCGATATATGTTCATAGCCAGGGTGATTGGGAGAATTGGAGTATTCCATGAATTTTTGTGATTTTGAGACCGTGCCGTGCACACTGCTGCAGATTGCGATAATAAATAACATACCTTTCCTTGTTGTGCACGGTTGCAAGGAGTTTTTCGTATTCTCCACCAGGTAGTTTACCATGTGTTGAACAAAACGGTAAGTTCGTGTGTGCATCGTGTAGACATTCCGGGTACTCTAAGTCAACGTCAAAAATGTAACCGGTTTGTGAATCTAGCGCGATAGATAATAAATCGAATGTCGACAACTCATCGACCCATCGAAAATCAGCATAGGGCAATGGTTGACACATTGCCCATCCATACGAATTATTCACATCGAAATACATCAAGTATGATGAGGACCTTGATGGATCGAATGATTCCATGTATTTGTTATTGGCACGCGCATACCTATTTGAGCACCAACTCAGGCCACCGCGTATACCCCGTTCAACAAATAATACCATATCAATGTCGGTAAACAATTCGAAGTTAACGCATGTATGTTTCAACATTGCATCCCATGTATAGCCGGGGAGAGTATAGTAATAAGCGGGGTCGAGCCTGTAACTCTCCATACAGCTATTGCGAAAGTTCTCAAAAACGTCGGCCAGCAACAAAACTTCGGTCTCCAAATACAAGTCACTATATTCACCTAACGTTTGAATAGAAAACCGTTCCCATACATTCTTGGTGTGAGCGTATTCGTTTTCACTTACAATATCACCAGTCAAAGTACTGTAGAATGCGTCTCGTGGTGGTAGGTGATAGTCTTTCAATCGGTTTACACTATCGATATATTCATTGGGGAAGACGCCCTTTCGAGTTAATAGGATGAAACTATCGCTCGTTATGTCACGAAATTGCGAACGTAAAATTCTTAGTTTGTCCATTGTCAAAAATGAGGCCAGTTCATCCAGACTTGCATTGAGAAATTTGTATGCATCGACGAAGCGTAATTGAATCGAATGTGACTTGTCTGCCGTTCGAAATGTTTTTGTAAAAGAAATGTATTCCTCTTTAGTTATGGGCAGCATAGTGGTTTTCCCCTCGAATGCGGTGGCTAGTTCCTCGATGATGAGCTGTGCACCATAGCCGGACAAATTATAAAAAAATACGGGAATGAAAAAATACCGCTGGTAATTGAAATTGCAGTTAGAATGGGCGGGACCTCTATAACGTCCGGTGAAAAGGCAATGATCACGAACACGTTTGTCGTCTTCGGCAAATGGTTTTTGACATATATGGCACTGAGCAGCGCTTCGAAATTTTGCCCGCTCATCCGGAGTTAGAAGTACCACGGGAACACTATCCGATAGGATATCGTTGATGCGCAAAGCTAAATTTTTAAGGTTCTCAACAAACCATGGGATGCGATTGGCTTCGCGCAGCGAGTAGAATCCCGATAACGAATGGTCATACGAGCAATGCATGTCGTACGCTACGCTAAATACTTCGTGCTGTTGCTGTATATTTTTGTTGTCAACATTTGCCAAAACGCACTCGAGATCCGCATAAATCACAAATGGAAGTCGCTCTTTTCGTTCAAAGTTTTCGAACGCTAGCCATTTGTCCGTTTCACCAGGTAATCGAATGGCCCAGTCGTTTGATTTTCCACAATCCATCTCGTGCGATCGTAATTTAGCATCCGTGTAAAAGTAGTGCAAACACCTATAATAAAACGTCGGAAAGAATTATATTATCGAAGTACATACTTGCTCATATGTGTATTCTCGAGTATGCTTCTTGTTACTCACCGATCGCAGGTGTGTTTTTCTCCTGTTTGTTTTGTTCAGCTGTGTGGTCACGAGCCGGGATAAATTTTTTATTCATACAAAGTGTCCCACGCTGTGGTCCGACGAATCCTCCACGTACAATAAATTGAAGTGATTAACCAGTTTTTGGGCGCATATTCGAATTGGGACGATGCCTTTCTTTTTCGTTGTAAATACATTAAACGAAACATTATTTTGCGATTCAAAGTTCGTTATTTGATTGAGAGTCATTGGAAAAGCAATTCCCTGAGGCTGCAGTACAGTTGAATAGTGTGGATATGAAGTTACTCGATGCACGTTTGTTTCCACTGGATAAAGAGCAGCCACCATTGCCCACGCGAAACATGCGTTATCCTTTGACTTTACATTTGCCACCGCTTTCTTCAGGATTATTTCCCGTGACAAAACACTTTGACATCCGGTACGCATTGGATTGTATTTGTTTATATTTAATGTTATGTCCAGTATCCGCGACAATCTCCATCCGCTATCACGATTTTGAAAATATTCGAGAGATTCCAGAGTAGGTTCGACAACTCGTTGTGTATACCACACATGTAAATTGCATGTGGTAAAAAGTTCAAAGTTTTTCGTGTTGGTACTTTTATTTGCGCGTTTGTCACCTGCCTCAAATTCACCATTAAAAACTGTATTCACTTTTACACTTAATTGTTTGCCGGTATTGTCTTGCACACGTGAAAGCATCATATCACATGCGTCTTCGAGAATATGACGAGGGTCAATATGGTTGTTATTGACAACGCAGCCAGTCATGACACGATTTTCGAACGCCGTATCAATCTCTCGCCAGATCAAACCACGATCACTGTTCCCGCACCCGAATGTAAAATCGTCTGCGTAGAATATTCTTCAAACCTTCTAAGAGAGCGATTCCTGCTACCAATGATTGCGGATTTCCGAGTGATAATCGTGGTCGATTAATTCGGCTTTTCGTTTCCAACAACTCCATACACTGATCACATAGTTGCTCCTATACTGTATACTCTTCCACGGAATTTATAAGTGCGGCTTGATCGCGCAGATTTTATTCAAATTGTGGAATTTTCTCAGCCATTTTCACGTAAGTTGACAACGGAAGTTCCAAGAGGTGATGTCGGCAAAAGTGACTGCTCGATTCGTAGTGTGAAGCCTGCGGTGGTAGAAGTACTTTTCATTCAGGAATCTTTTTCCCATATTTTTCCTCTATCTTAGGAGTGCACTATAGTTCCACACTATAGTGTTCTTATATTGTAATACTATAAGAATAGTGGGGAGGCATGGAAACGAAATGAAGCAGTTGAAAGGGAGTATAAGCGTGGAAAATCGGGGGTTTTTACACAAAAAATCGTGCGGTGGCATCCACGCATTATTGAGTACTTTGCATATATCTCGCATATTTTGCATATATCATACCTCGGTGTTACCTGTGGAAATGAAAACAAAACCCGGATGTAGTGCCTTTTTTTCAAGAGCGCGCCTCTTCGCTACTACACCTGCATAAAATATGTTTTATGGGTGAGGACTTTATTTCACATTTCTTCTTCATTTATTTTTCAAGTAGGTGTGATAGACACCGACTTTCACATCTGCATGTGCACACACACACACACACACACACACCTACACACCGACACACACACGCACACACTCACACACACACACACACACACACACACACACACACACACACACACACACACACACACACACACACAATATGTATGAACGGACATGTACGGACGGTATGTATGAATGAGACGGACGGTTTTTTCTCTACCCGAAGCTGCCTATCCCCACGGTGTTAGACCTTCCTCCCCCATACGATCCGCGCGGCGGAGCCCCCCACCCTCTTGCTCTAGCGGTAAACAGGTCCTCGATATATGCAGAAGACACCACCAGTCAGTCTATTCGGAAAAGCAGTTCGAAACCACCCCCACTTAGCCACGAGCTCCCGAAAAAGGGCCCCATTCCCCCACCCCTCCGACACCGCTGACTCCCTAATTCCTAATTTCCCCCCTAATTCCACCACTAATTCCCCATACGTGCCACAGCGACGCAACCACGACCGCCAGACACCCCCACCACGCGCCGCCGCGGGATACCCACTACACCCCACCTGTGACGTCACCATCGTCGTCTCTCGAAACATGTATGTACGTGTATCTACTGACCGAAGCCAGGAACGCTATCAGCGAGACCATCTCATTGCTTGTAGAATATGTGCACTTTCTGGTACTGACGATTCGCGGCCGGATGGATGATTGGCTTGCTTTTGAGGATAATGCTTTATCGCTTGATGAAAGTATGAGAATTAATGAGTCAACGATGTGTGAGGCCGTGTTGATGACAAGTGGCTAGTTGAAATTCGACTTCAGTCCGGCCAATATAGATTTTCCAAGGTCAGCGATGGAAATAAATGATGCTTTCTTACGATTCGACCCTTTGGGTCGGGTCCTCTTCAGAAATTATATTTTTCTCTATAAATTTTGATACACAAATTTTACAAATCAAGTTTGAAAGAATTCAATACACGAATGTTTTATGTTATGGTTGTGTTATAAAATTGTTGTGTCGTTTTGTATAACTGTTACGTTAATTCTGTTTTGGTTATAACTATATTGATTTGATATGCATAAATTCTTGTATTGCGTTCAGTCTTGTGGTTTATTATATTATGGACTTGTAAAGAAATGAAATATCAGAACTGAATAACCTCGATGTTGTTGATGTTTTTAGCTTTTGCTTATATTTGGAAGGTTATTTCAAAAGACAGTATTTATGAAAGTAAATACTGTTTTGCTGGAGTATACTAAATAGATGGAAGAATTTATCGTTTTTTAGCGATTTTTATCATCTGTAAGGGATTAATAATTATAAGAAAGTTTTGTGTTTTGTTTGTGAAAATTTAATGTACGTGATTGATTTAAAAGAAATTTTACTAAAGTATCAAATGACTGTGATGATTACCTATTGAGTTTAAGATGTTTAAAATTTTCTTCCAAAATAATCGAAAACTCGGAATTTACATTTCTCAGGTACATATTGAGTTGTGTGATCACGGAGAGTTCGAGAGAAACTGAGTGGTGTCTTAATTCCGTGAAGCTTATTAGAGTCTTTCTTTTGCGAATCGGGGGAGAAAGATCCTTTATGCAGTGACGTGTCAAGAGACCAAAAGTGCGTCATGTTAAGAGTATTTAAAATTAAATCATAGTGTCAATAATTTAAAAATTGTTATGTCAAGTAAAGTATTGTAAAATATTTTAATAGTTATATAATAGAGTTATAGATCGAGCTAAGTTTTTGTATGTCAGTTCTAAAATTTATGGCGTTGGAGTGTGCCTTAATTTGGATCATTTCTAGGATTAGTCTTTTTTGAGCCAATTTCCATTGTTTAAAATTTTTACATTGTCGAATTGAAAGTCATGTTTTTGTTCTATTGCATGTTGTGCTAAGGCTGTGTGTATTGTGGTAGTATGTTTTAGGCCATTTTTATGTTCTTTTATTCTGGTTTCAAGGTATCTTTTGGTTTGGCCGATGTATGTGGCATTGCAATCCTTACAATCGATTTTGTAAACTATGTTGGATTTTTGGTTGTTATTTATTTTGTCTTTGGTGGAGCCAGTAATCGATGAAATGTTGTGTTTATTGTTTGTGACTAATGTTATGTTGTATTGTTGGAAAAGACGAATTGGTTGATGATGGATGTTTTTTGTGTAAGGAACATTTATAAGTTTGGATGAATCAACATTGTTGTTATTCTTTTTTTGATTGTTGATTGTGGAAAGCCGACGTTTTATCATTTTTTCTGTGAAAGAGATCGGATAGCAATTTTGTGTCATCGTGTTACTAATAAGTTTGAGGTTTTCTTTGTGAAATGAAGGACGAGGGAAATTTATTGCTCTGTCAACTAGCATGTAAATTATGGCTTTTTTGGGAAAGTGGGTATTGTGAAAAGAAATTTATGAATCTGCCTGCCCAGGTTGGTTTTCTATCCCAATTTGTGATAATTTAATTTTGTTTATGGATTAAAAGTATATCAAGAAACGGGATTTTTTATCTACTTCATTTTCTCATGTAAATTGTAATTCTGAGTTATATGAGTTAAAAATCTTTTTGGTGGATTCAATTTTGTCTGCTGGTAGAGCAATAATAATATCATCAACATATTTTTCATATAGTGGTAACGAAAATTTTAATTTTTCCAGACAATTTGTTTCAAGATCAATCATGACGATGTTAGATAGTATTGGAGCCAGAGGTGAGCCCATTGGTAACCCTGAGATTTGTTGGTAAATTTTATTTTGAAATGTAAAGAAAGTTGAGAACATGATGTATTCTATGGCTTTAATTATTTCCTTTAAAGGAAATGTTTTTGAAAATAGATTTGATATTTTTTGAAGGCTTTGAATAACAAGTTGTAATGGGATGTTGGTACAGAGAGAAACAACATCAAACGAGACCAATTTGTAGTTGAGTGGAATTGAGATGTTAGAAGTGAATGTTGTAGTTGGAAACTATCTTTGACGTGTGAATTAGTCGTATTGATTCATTTAGAAAGTTAAGATTGTATAAATTCAGCTAGTTTATGTGTTGGACTAGTTATTGACGATACTATTGGACGAATTGGATAATTATTTTTTATGAATTTTTGGCAGACAATAGAGACGAGATAGGTTGCAATTTTCAGCTTTTAAGTATTTGTATTTTGTTTCATCAATGATTTTTAGGGTTTTCCATCTGGAGAGAATATCGTTAATGCCTTTTTGTAGAGTGTTGATGGGATTTAATTTGCAAGTTGAAGAATCTGCGAGTAAATTATGAGTTTTTGTAATGTAATCTGATTTGTTAAGAATGACTGTTGAATTTCCTTTGTCAGCTCGCGTAACTAAACGTTGAGGGTTGTTTTTTAAGAATGAGGACGTGTGTTTTATAATTTGATTAGTGTCGGAAAATGATGTTGGAATATTTATTTTGTTTAAGATTTTAGTGAATCTGGTTCTAATTTCGATTTGTCTAGGTTTGTCGAGTAAAAAATCTAATTTGGACTCAAGTTCAGAGACTGATTTGTAGATATGGGTATTTATGTTTGAGAGTTCGATGTAAGGAAAACAAAACTTGTTACCTAGAGACAAGAATGTGGAAATGTGTAGCGAAATATCAATGTTGGAGAGATTTATAAGCCACTCTTTCGTTTCATTTATGTGATTGTCGAATTTATATTATTCAGAGGATCAGTGGAAAGATTATTATTTGTGTTCTGTTATGTATTAGTAAGAGTTAAGTATAAGATGTTGTGATTTTGTGTCGTTTGATTTATGTTTTGATAATTTAGGTGATGTATATCGTTTTGGTTCAGATGTGTTTGTGATGATATTGTACTTAAAAATTCTTCATGATTGAAAATGTGAAGATGTGTTCTCGGTTCGTTGAAATCTAAGATCTTGAAGTTTTTTTTTTGTGTTTTTCATATGAGAGTTTCCATATGAGAGCTATGAGAATTAATATAATAATACGAATATAAATATATTTCCGCTTACTTTTATGAATTATAATTTATTTGGCATAAGGACGGATGTGAGTAGAGCGTAAACAATATTTTAGAAGATAAATAAGTTGTAATTTAGATTTATTATTATATTTAAATTAACGTATAAACTAAAAAATAAGCGATCAGAGTGTGCGATACATTTTTTTGTATACATTAATAACGCAGAGATTCAAGAGCTAAATAAGCATTGAATTCATCTAAAAGCCTCGCTCGTGCCGTCGGGTGACGTCACGCGCAAGTCGTGTTCAGATTGCTTTTTCCCTCGAAGCCTTCGTTTCGGCTTGGCCGCACATGAACGTGCTCAGCGTCCATGTATTGGTGTAGCTGCCGAAGGCGCGGTCGGGAAACTTCGATGGCGCTCAGCTATTGCCGAAGACGTCCGCTACTATGATTGTGTGATGGGCGCGCAAGAGACTAGAGAGGGGGTAACTTTTGCGCGCGATCTGGCTGCACTGACCACACGGGACGTGCTCTACTTCTAAACTTGTAAAAACGGTGATATTGAAAAATGACTAAATGGTGTATTGTGCCGACCTGTAAAACAGGCTCTCGGAGTGAAAACTCGAAACGCTCAGTGTTTCGGGTGCCGAGAGACTTGGCGCAATTAAAAAAATGGTAGGCCGCGAAACCGGGAGTTGGGAATTCAGAGCCGAGACACGTTGTGTGCGAAAATCATTTCGAACCGGAATATATTCATCGAGAATGGGCGAAACAGGCGTTGGAGCCGGGAACCTGAGAAAAAATGAAAAATTATTGGGATCATTACAATAAATACTTTCCAGGCTGGAAAACATAAGTAGATGTACTAGGCCGGTTCTGACCCAAGGGGAGGTGGTGTGTCAAGAGTGGTGAAGCCAAGGTGGCCCCACCGTCGAGGCGAGGTCACCGGGCGCGTGTGACATCACAGAGAGGCCTATGTGGAGCGGGAGGGGGTATGTGGTCCGCGAAGCGCCTGGCGAGGTGAGGGAGGGGGGCGTCGATGAGTGTTTTGTGTGTATGTGCGTGCGTGTGGGAAAGCCGAGGAGGCGCTACGGTCGTGGGGAGGTCGGCGTGTGTGCGTGCGTGCGTGCGTACGTGCGTGCGTACGTGCGTGCGTGCGTGCGTGTAGGAAAGCCATGGTGGCGCTATGGTCGTGGGGAGGTCGGCGTGTGTGCGTGCGTGCGTGCGTGTGTGTGTGAAGAAAAGAAATTAGAAATTAATCGCTTAAAGAAAAGAAATTGATTCTTCGATTGATGTAAATGTATATCCCCCCTTAAAGAGTGGTCGCCGGGCGCGTGTGACGTCACAGAGAGGCCTCTGTGGAGGGGGGCCATGTGGTCCGTGGAGCGACTGGCGGGGAAGCCGTCGTCGATGAGTGTTGTGTGTGTGAAGAGTGGCCTTTCAAAGCCCAATATTTATGACATGCAGCGGGTTCCATTCCGAAAGACAATGTCTATTGCATCCCCCTCGTCTCCACGCTCGCCGCCACTCGAGACAGGTCCTGACAGGTTCCTTGGAAAAAACTATAATCTGTAGGGATCATAGGCTGTGACCGCGGATGGACCACTTGAGCGCAGCTCTTGAAAAGTCGAGGTCTCCATTCTGAATTATAACGTCAAGATGTTCGCATCTGCGAGTATGTACGCAGTGCATCCAGCCAAGCACCCCCTGGACTTGACCAAAAACGAGCTCGAACAGGTTCCATAGGTCTTGCTCTTAAAATATTGGGGTAAATATGTTGGCTTATTGTGCGATCGTTTGCCGGAACATCATCGGAACGACAGTAACGTGATATCATATCTTCCATGCTTTGAGCATTATAATACACCACAGATGAAAGATCACATCGATGGACACCCACCTTAACGTCGGGAGTGTAAAAAATGCTGTGAAAATTTTCTACGTACGGGGTTCTTCGAACGTGTTTGAACCTGTTTTTCGGGAGCGTGAAGAAATGTCGGGGGGGAAATTCTCCACGGTTCTTCGAACGTGTTCAAACCTGTTTTTCACGATTGGAAAGGAGGGGAGAGGTTTGAAAATTTGAGTGGGAGGCTTCCGACGGAGCTTATAATTTTGTGGGCCAAGCTCAGACTGCACTATTTCACTGCATAATCAACATCTTTCAAAAAAAAAAAGATTTTTGAAAGTGCGGGGAAAATCGATCTCTCGAGTATCAACAAAGTCAGCCGGATGATGGATGTCCTTTCAACGGAGAAGCTGTCAGAACTCCCCGTTAAGTCGGAACGACTAATCTCCGACATGAGGGCCGTACAAACAAAATTTGGAAAACGCTACATCGCGGACACTTCAGATGAGTTCTCGGTCTTCTAACCGGCGCGACTTGTAAAGGCCTTCGACCAACATCCGGCAATGTTCGAGAGTATGCTGCAAGTGGCACGCGATGGTCAACTTTGCATGCAGTATATTGGTGGAAAATACAACAGTGTTGAATTCCGTCGTCTCTGAACATGGTGGACGGGGAAGAAAAAATTCGTTGGAACACCATCATCGAACTGTTTACACCACAGCGTCTTGCCATCGTTTTCAACAGTTAGTGATGACTATGTAAAAAATGTATATGTTTGATCGAATTGTAAATGATGGATGCTTTCGGCGTAGAATAAAGAATACAAACGATATATATTTTCATCGAAATGTGTTGTATTCCTTAAAAAAAAATCCCTCGCTCACGCTTCGTATACGCCCAACCGGCTTTTCACCGATTTTACTTTCTCATGGACGCAGTTTGTCTTGAAGGGATGATGGTGGCATTTGGAGTTTATGATTTTCGGCAGCTTCTGCAGCGATGGACAGTCCAGAGGCTCCAAGTCGATGACGTCGCGGGATCCGTGAATCATAATAGCCATGCACATTTCTCTAATCCCTTCGCATAGATGGTAGAAGCTCCATGCAAGAGTTCTCGAATTGTCTTTCTAGCTGCTTCGTATGATATGCCATTGTGATCCCATCGAATTCCATGGAAACTGCGTTCCAGCCACTTGTTTGTCATTTTGTACTTGGCCGGTAAAGAATCCTTGCCGGTAAAGAAATTTTCGCTCGTCCAAACCCATTGTAATGCGCGCGCTGTGGCCCGTTGGGTAAAGTACTGAATTTGAAATTATTGGAAATATTAGAGTCACGAGCGAGATTGTCGCGGCGGATCACTAACGGACGGGAAAGATCGAGTCACTCTGCGCGATTCCGTCATTCGCGAAGGCCTTGCCCAAATTAAATTAACGTAGAGCCGCCGAGAGGGGTTCATTTTGCAAGTACCAGAACCAAAGTCACTTAGTATAAGTTAGAGTTAAGTTATCACTGGTTTGTCGTCGTTAAAACGAGATCAAATAAAGTGCGCAAGAAACCTGTACAAATTTGGAAAAATAAGAGGACGTGAATTGCGCGTATCCTGAACTGACCCCGCCGTATGCGAGAGTCGATAGAAAATAAAAACGTATTACGATCGTCACCCAATCTCGGAGCGTTCGTGTAAAATCATTTTGTGCTGTTGTCGCGGATCAACCCCGCCCCTCTACCAAATTCAGGGCTGCGGCAGTCGGGCAAACGACATCTCGTCGATTCGCCGGGAAAAATAAATTTGTCGCGTAAGAATTTGCGCGGCTGGCGCCCTATCCCGTACGAGTCTGACGAGAGAGCGAATTTTGGGACGCGAGTACCGGAAATCGTGTCACAAATTTTGGCGCCCAACGTGGGGCCTGATTCGCGATAGCGATAATCCGGCCGAATGCCACCCCGAGATTGGTGAAAAATAAATGTAGTAAAGTGCGCATCGAATGGTAGTACAGATTTCTTTCGTGATTAGTTTGTTTGTGTTGCATGTCTGAAATATTCCCGCTGTGCATGTGTAGGAAATAACCTTTAGCCTTTCTTGGGGGCTGGAAATATTTCCCGCCGGGAAAGTCTCGACTGGGCTAGCACGACGCCTCGCTAGACGCGGGCCTAGCGCGATCGAGTTTGGGAACGCCCGTGAGAATTCGGCGTTTCGACGAACGAGCGCGCGCGCAGGAGCGCCAGTCGAGCGTACACGCGCAAATCGTTCGCATCCCGGTCAAGCTAAATAAAGTATTTCCGATAAAAAGGCGAAGTGCGAGATAAAGGTGACGTGCGGGTTCCCGGGAACAGTGCAGAAGGCGAGAAAGGATCAAATAAAGGAAAAGAGTCCCGAAGGTATCGAGGGAAGAACGAAGCGAGGGAAAACGCGACCGGCGACGCACCTCGAACGGCAATGAATCCCGAGTGGTTCAGGATAGCTCGCGAACAGGTTCGTTAATATCCGGTAAATTAAGGTGGTCTCGTCGAGTGCCCTAGGAGAAAAACCCCAATTAGAAAGCCGTGGATAGGAACAATGTGCGACGTTCAGTAAGAAATCATAGAAGAACGGAAAAGAGATTCTCGACCACGACGGCGAGGCGAGTACCGAGGGTCACGTGCTTCGTGTTTTGTTTGGTGTTTCGTCCTTCCGACGCACGAGCCGCGCGTAAATACAGACTTGGAATTTTCTCCGTTAATATCGCAACGACCGGGGAAATTGTTCGGGAAGAGGTTTTATTCCACTTTGTTTAAAATTTTGTTTCGGTGTTTTATTTTTTTTGGTTATTTTTTTTATTTTTTTATTTTTTTTTTTATTTTTTTTATTTTATTTATTTTATTATTTTTTATTTTTTTTCTCTCTCCGCGACTATTGCAAAGTGTTTGGGGAAGAGATCACATTTTACTTAGATTAGCGTTTCCTTGGTGTTATAAAATTTTTTTGTCTTTCTCTTTGGAAATACGAGACGTAGATTTCCTTTACTAGTAGATTTCCTTCACTACCGAGACGATCCGGAATTAAACGGGAAGTCCTTTGAATTTTATTAAACTAAACGTTCCTACGCATTTTATCGCTCGACCGTCGAGTCGTACAAAATTTCTTTTATTATTCATTCATCCTTTTTTTTATTTATTTATTTATTTATTTATTTTTTTATTATTATTTTATTTTAATTCGTGACGCCTCTTTCCGACAGTCGAACCGTTCTAATCGGACATCCTGATTATTTACTTTTGCATTTTTATTCTGTGAGTCCATCGTCCCGACGTTCCAAACCTTTGATCGTCGATTTGGAAAATTTTCCGTTGTCGCGAGACGATCGGAGAGTCGTTCAAAAGTTTTTTTTTTCCTCTCGCGTCCGAATCTACGGTAGTCGCTCGCTACGAGGTCGTGGCGGGACATACGCGCCGAGCGGCTGAGAGTTTGTTTTGTTTTTTTTTTGTGACGCTCTCGAGCTCCTCGAAGCTTCGAGACAAGGCGTATAAGAAAATCATTTTTCTTTTGCTCTTTCTTATAACAAGGAAGAGTTTGAGGCACTCGTCGAGAATCACCAATTGTATCTTCGGAATAACTTGTGTATTTAACTGTGTATTTCGTGAACCTCGTATACCCCGGACGAGAATAATTTCGTTCGAATTGTCGGGAGAGATCGCGGGTTAGCGTAGCGGGGATTAAAAGACCCGCGCGCGTGCGTACCGAGAGAGAGCGTGGCGACCCGCGTATTCGCTCAGTTGACAGGTCCCGCTCGGGTAAATCCCATCTTCCCCTCTTTCGCACCCACGTTGAACCAACATGAGGCGCACTCCTCCGGGGGCCGCGCCGCCACCCGATCAACCTCGCCAAGATAATGTGAATAAAGAAATGCCGGACAGCGGGGTCGGAACGATACCAAGGAATCCCGTGCCGGAGCCCTTAGCGGAGGCGAGAGGCGGATCGGGGACGGGGCCGACTAATCCAAATAATACGAACCCCTTCCTCCGCGATGATGGTACCCCGATAACAGCCGAGGATCGACCGCCCTTGCAGCCTCCCGTTATACGGGAGGGAGCGCACGAGGCCGCGACGCAAGACCCCACATCTCGCGTTTCTTTCGCATTTCCCCCCAGAGAAACCGATAGACCGCATGAATTATTTTGGGATAATCGGGAATGGGACTTGAATCGAAATTCTAATCATCCGGGAATTCAAGCTACGGAGCTACCGATACATTCCTCCCCGTACGAATTCAGTACACCGACGCTTAGGGAGTCCGCCACGATGCGCTCCACCTATGAGACCTTGCGGAAATGGGGAATTCGTTTCTCGGGCGAGGTCGGAGAGGATGTCGAGAATTTTCTATTATTGCTCGCAAGAGGCCGGCGAATGCTTCCAGCCTCGGACACAGATCTCCTGGACTGTCTTGATTTCTTCTTTCGGGATACCGCGTTATGGTGGTACTGGACGAAGCGACCGAGCCTCTCGACTCTTTCCGATCTCGAATCGGCCATGCGTAGCAGGTTCGGTAGCCCAAACTATCAGATGGCTCTAAGAGAAGAAATTTTAGGGCGCGTACAGGGAGCACACGAGCCATTTTCGAGGTATTTGACGTGTATGCGTGCTCTCTTAGATAGAGTCAAACCTCCGTTCGCGATAGGGGAGCAACTCATGTACGCGTGGCCTAATATGAGCTCGGATCTCAAATACCTAATTCAGCTCAGTACCGTTCATGATTTCGACGATCTGGAGGCTCGCGCGCGAAGCATCGAGCATAGTAGGGAGGAGGAGAGGTACCGACCACGGCCTCGCTCACCTGACAAGTCCCTCATTCCAGCCCTAGCCTACCGTTCGCCTAAAAAGACGCCAAGACATTCGAGTACTCATTTTGCGGCTATCCCCACACTTCGGGAACAATCCCCCCAGCCGAGAGGCTCTCACGAAGACTCTCGGGGCGGGCCGCAAAAATACGGTAACCGTCGCGACCGCCCACCTTTCCGGAAGGGCAACCGAGATTCAAAATCCCAGGGTAACCGAGACCCCTCAAAGGAACTCCGTTGCTGGAATTGCGGCGACACGAGCCACCTTTCGATCGGCTGCCGCGCACCAAAAACGATTTATTGTTATCGGTGCGGGGAAAAGGGCGTGACGATGAGAGATTCACACACCTGTTCGGGAAACGATGCCGGGAGTCGCAAGTGAGGGCCGAAAGGACTCCCGAGAGGCAAAACAACGCCCTCCCCACTCCGGACCGAGTGCCTTCCCAAGAGTTCGGTGGCATATATAGCCCGCTATCATGTTGCTACAGACGCAAGCCTTTGATTGTCGCGATTAAAATTCGAGACCAAGTTTTGCCGGCGCTGTTTGATAACGGTTCAACCAACACTTATGTCGGAGAAAAGACTCTCATGAATGCCTTTGAAAGTCTCTAAACTGTCATCGAACCCCTCGTCAATGTTTTCAAACGTATTATGAATATTGTCAAAGATCTTTTGAATGTCTTCGAAAGTCTCTGAACGTCTTCGCACCTCTCGTGAATGTCTTTGAAAGTCTCTCAAGCCTCTTCGAACCCCTCATCAATGTCTTCAAACGGATTATGAGTGTAGTCGAAAGTCTTTTAAACGTCTTCGAACCCCTCCAAAATATCTTTGAAAGTCTTGCTTAAGCGTTTTCGAACCCCTCATGAATGTCTTCAAACGTATTATGAGTGTCGTCGAAAGTCTTTGAAACGTCTTCAAACCCCTCGTGAATGTCTTTGAAAGTCTCTCTTAAGGCTTTTCGAACCCCTCATGAATGTACTCAAACGTATCATGAATGACGTCGAAAGTCTCTTGAACGTCTTCAAACCCCTCGTGAATGTCTTTGAAACGTCTTCAACCCCCTCGTGAATGTCTTTGAAAGTCTCTCTTAAGGCTTTTCGAACCCCTCATGAATGTACTCAAACGTATCATGAATTACGTCGAAAGTCTCTTGAACGTCTTCAAACCCCTCGTGAATGTCTTTGAAAGTCTCTAAAACATCGTTGAACCCCTCATCGATATCTTCAAACGCATTATAAATATTGTCAAAGATCTGTCGAATGTCTTCGAAAGTCCCTGAACGTCTTCGCACCTCTCGCGAACGTCTCTTGAAGTCTCTTGAACGTATTCGAAAGTCTCTTGAACGTATTCGAAAGTCTTTTGAACGTCTTCAAACCCCTCGTGAATGTCTTTGACAGTCTCTAAAACATTGTCGAAACCCTCATCGATGTCTTCAAACGTATTATGAATATTGTCAAAGATCTGTTGAATGTCTTCGAAAGTCTCTGAATGTTTTCACACCTCTCGCGAATGTCTCTGAAAGTCTCTTGAACGTATTCGAAAGTCTCTTGAACGTCTTCGAAACCCTCGTGAATGCCTTTGAAAGTCTCTCAAGCGTCTTCGAACCCCTCAAGAATGTCTTCAAACGTATTATGAATGTCGTCAAATGTCTCTTGAACGTATTCGAAAGTTTCTTGAACGTCTTCAAACCCCTCGTGAATGTCTTTGAAAGTCTCTAAAACGTCTTCGAACTCCTCATCGATGTCTTCAAACATATTATGAATATCGTCAAAGATCTCTTGAATGTCTTCTAACGTCGTAGAAAGTCTCTTAAAACTCTTTGAACCCCTCATGCATGTCTTCAAACGCCTTATGAATGTTTTCGAACGTCTCTTGAATGTCTTCAAACGTCTTATATATGTCTTCGGACAAACCCCTCGTGAATGTCTTTGAAAGAATCTCTTAAGCGTCTTCGAATCCCTCATGAATGTCCTCAAACGTATTATCAATGTCGTCAAATGTCTCTTGAAGGAATTCGAAAGTTTTTGAACATCTTCCAACCTCTGGTGAATGTCTTTGAAAGTCTCTTAAACGTCTTCGAACCCCTCATCGATGTCTTCAAACATATTATGAATATTGTCACAGATCTCTTGAACGTCTTCGAACCTCTCATGAATGTCTTTGAACGTTTTCGAAAGTCTCTTGAAGGTCTCACGAACACCTTCAAACGGCTCATGACGTCGTAGAAATCCTTTTGAAACTCTTTGAACCCCTCATGCATGTCTTCTAACGCCTTATGAATGTTTTCGAACGTCTCTTGAATGTCTTCGAACGTCTAATGAATGTCTTCGGAAGTCTCTGGAACGTCTCACGAAGAATACAATCCAATCAGTGGTGGAGTTTAAAAAAATGGCATAAAATCATGCCGATGGTTCTCATCCACTTCAGTCAACATGGAGCTTATCGTCGATGTGCAGGGCTTCAAAAGACCCGTCAACGAATTTGTCCTGAAGGAAATGCCAATCGTCAAACTCCATGAAGAGAATGCTGAACCGCTGACGCTCGCCTTCGACGCACCATTTGCATGGGATTCTTTACCGGCCAAATACAAAATGACAAACAAGTGGCTGGAACGCAATTTCCATGGAATTCGATGGGATCACACTGGCATATCATACGAAGCAGCTAGAAAGACAATTCGAGAACTCTTGCATGGAGCTTCTACCATCTATGCGAAGGGATTCGAGAAATGTGCATGGCTATTAAGATTTACGGATCCCGCGACGTCATCGACTTGGAGACTCTGGACTGTCCATCGCTGCAGAAGTGGCCGAAAATCATAAACTCCAAATGCCCCCATCATCCCTTCAAGACGAACTGCGCCCATGAGAATGTAAAATCGGTGAAAAGCCGGTTGGGCGTATACGAAGCGTGAGCGAGGGATTTTTTTTTAATGAATACAACACATTTCGATGAAAATATATATCATTTGTATTCTTTATTCTACGACGAAAACATCCATCATTTACAATTCGATCAAACATATACATTTTTTACATAGTCAACACTAACTGTTGAAAACGATGGCAAGACGCTGTGGTGTAAACAGTTCGATGATGGTGTGCCAACGAATTTTTTTTCCCCGTCCACCATGTTCAGAGACGACGGAATTCAACACTGTTGTATTTTCCACCAATATACTGCATGCAAAGTTGACCATCGCGTGCCACTTGCAGCATACTCTCGAACATTGCCGGATCTTGGTCGAAGGCCTTTACAAGTCGCGCCGGTAAGAAGACGGAGAACTCATCTGCGATGTCCGCGATGTTGCGTTTTCCGAATTTGGTTTGTACGGCCCTCATTTCGGAGATTAGTCGTTCCGACTTAACGGGTAGTTCTGACAGCTTCTCCGTTGAAAGGAATTCCGTCATCCGGCCGACTTTGTTGATACTCGAGAGATCCATTTTCCCCGCACTTTCAAAATTCTTTTTTTTTGAGAGATGATGATGCAGTGGAATAGTGCAGTCGGAGCTTGGCCCACAAAACTATGAGCTCCGTCGGAAGCCTCCCACTCAAACTTTCAAACCTCTCTCCTTTTTTTCCAATCGTGAAAAACAGGTTTGAACACGTTCGAAGAACCATGGAGAATTTTCCCCCCGACATTTTTTCACGCTCCCGAAAAACAGGTTCAAACACGTTCGAAGAACCCCGTACGTGGAGAATTTTCACAGCATTTTTTACACTCTCGACGTTGAGGTGGGGGTCCATCGATGTGATCTTTCATCTGTGGCGTATTATAATGCTCGAAGCATGGAAGATATGATATCACTTTACTGTCGTTCCGATGATGTTCTGGCAAACGATCCCACAATAAGCCAACATATTTACCCCAATATTTTAAGAGCAAGACCTTTGGAACTTGTTCGAGCTCGTTTTTGGTCAAGTCCAGGGGGTGCTTGGCTGGATGCACTGCTTACCTACTCGCACATGAGAACATCTTGACGTTATATTTCAGAATGGAGATCTCGACTTTTCAAGAGCTGCGCTCAAGTGGTCCATCCGCGGTCACAGCCAACTATCCCTACAGATTATAGTTTTTTCCAAGGAACCTGTCAGGACCTGTCTCGAGTGGCGGCGAGCGTGGAGACGAGGCGGATGCAATAGACATTGTCTTTCGGAATGGAACCAGCTGCATGTCATAAATATTGGGCTTTGAAAGGCCGCTCTTCACACACACAACACTCATCGACGACGGCTTCCCCGCTAGTCACTCCACGGACCACATGGCCCCCCTCCACAGCGGCCTCTCTGTGACGTCACACGCGCCCGGCGACCACTCTTTAAGAGGGGATATACATTTAGATCAATCGAAGAATCAATTTCTTTTCTTTAAGCGATTAATTTCTAATTTCTTTTCTTCACACACACACGCACGCACACACGCCGACCTCCCCACGACCGTAGCACCACCTTGGCTTCCCTACACGCACGCACGCTGGCATACACGCCGACCTCCCCACGACCGTAGCGCCAGCTTGGCTTCACCACTCTTGACACACCACCTCTCCTTGGGTCAGAACCGGCCTAGTACATCTACTAACATAAAACAAAGCTAGTGAATTATTTTAACTTATCCTACTCGAGAGTCCTTCGCTTAAAGGTCGGAAAAGAGGTGTTTTTTATATTTACCAACGCAAACCGTTTTGGAAACTGCAAAGTAGAGATTATTGAAAATGTTTCTTGGGCCATGCAATAAAATTCTTCGAAGAGGAAATAAAGAATTGCAAAAGATGCACTGTTTCTTAAGTATTTGTTTCATTTTCAAGAAACACATCCTGCAAGTGTTTCGGTCTGGATTCCACTTCGGTCTGGAATAGTTGCCACTTATTTTCCGGTCAATTAAAACAACGCGTAAAGCCTATTTTTTTGAATGAAAACTAAAACATGTTTTTAAAAAACCGAGCGCACAGGGATTGAACCCCTGAAAGCAGCATAACGAAGCTTGCACCGAGCCCCTCGACCAACACGAGCTCACATTGACACCTATATAAAAAAACCTTCATATTCATGTACCCACTTGGATAATTATAGTCTTTTGGTTTTTTTCAGGTTTACGATAAAGTTACTTTTAATTGTATTTAGGTCCATCATGCATTTTTGACATTGAAAATCATAATTTGCCTACACCAGCCAATTGTACAGCTAGGTTAGGTTCCTATGAGTCAACAATCGGTTTCTATCTCTCTCGCACAGCCTGCATCACTCTATCGCAGCGACACTCGTGGTCACTAGGCGAAACGGCCGGTGCTTCAATCCGAGGACATACCCCTATCACTAGAGTTTCAAGACCTGTATGTAAGACCGTGGTTTGCTAGATGATGTGGAAGATGAACGTGCTTCATCGAGTACAACGTGCAAAAAGTAGATTCGCCGCTTCCAAAATCAGAGATTAGTAGGGAGATGTACAACGCCCCCCTTTTCGGCATGCCTCGGAAATGGCGCTAAATCGCGGCGGCTAGTTCGGGAATATGATTTTGTGTGCATCGCCTCTGTCGAGGTTGCAGATTTCCTTGTAGCCGCGCGAGTCGTGATCACCGCTCAAGTCGATATCGCAGTCAGCGTGCACACGAATGTGTAGCTCGGTGGGGGGAAAAGTCTCTGCCCCTCGCTCGCTCGGCAGGCGAACGAGCGAGGTTTTGCGTCCGATCGAGCTCGACATATATGTGTGGCCCTACTGCAGATTGGAATATGCATTAAATAAATTTCAAAGAGAAAAAGATGTATCGAGAAAATTGTTTTCTCTCGGTTGGCCGTTTATGCCGAGAATGCGGGTTAAAAAAAAATTAACGACGAACCACGTACAAAAATAAAACGCCGAAACGACCGTGGAAGGTTCAAAAAGAAATCTTGAGCCTTTGCCGCGGTCGTTACGGCGTTTTTTTTCAACAGTAAACATTATGAATAAGCGTGAATCATAAATATTTCTCTATCCTCAATGAGCGTCGTGGCTGAGTTGGTAGCGTGACGGATTTACGATTTTTGACGACTTGCCGTCCGGGTTCGATCCCTGGTGAATCGTTTTTTTTAAATTTATTTATTTTCTTCATTTTATGTTCAAAAAAATTCGAACTTACCCTCGCTTTAGCTATTCTCGCCTGTCCAGGCATTATTTATGATATTTAATTCATATATGTTTAATTTTTTAAGACATTGGCTACCGGTGATCGAACCCGCGGCGTCTGCACTCAGAGCCCGCTCGCTGATATATCAACCGCGAGGCTTTTGTGACTGCGAACCTGCCTTACGTATACACACTTATCCAACATTAAAAAAAATTCGCTGCAGAACCAATTGCATATTGTTTTTATGACCTCAAAGTATTATTGAAGACAAATGAAAACTATTTTTTCCAAATTCCTAGAAAGGTATTATCCCTTAAAGAAAAAAAATAGATTTCTTGATCGTTGTAAATGTACATCCCCTCTCAAAGACTTTAAGGCGTCTGGGCACCTTGGCCGATCGAAAAATGGGTATATTAAAAAAAAATAATAAACTCGAAAGTATGGGCCGGAATATTTTTATTTTTTTACACAACGTCAGAAAGGGCTTTAAGAACAACGTTAATAAATTTCCGTTCAAAATATTGAAAAATGGCGCTGCTATGCACATTGCCGCGGAGGCCCTCCGCACGATACGCGCGGTCGTTATCCCAGCTGTTGCCCGGTCATGTCACATCTGCAAAAAAAAATCAGCTCATTCGTGAGTAGTGTCGCTACAATGTAGCGTAGCGGTTTTTTTTCGACCATTAAAAAAATTATGGTGAGCCGAGGAAAAAAAAATTGTATTTTTCACCGAAATTATGGCTTACCATAATTTTTTTAATGGTCGAAGAAAAACCGCAACGCTACATTGTAGCGACACTACTCACGAATGAGTTGATTTTTTTTTCAGATGTGACATGACCGGGTAACAGCTGGGACAACGACCGCACGTATCTCGCGGCTGGCCTCCGCGGCAATGCGCACAACGGCGCCATTTTTAAATATTTTGAACGGAAATTTATTAACGTTATTCTTAAAGCCCTTTCTGACGTTATGTAAAAAAATAAAAATATTCCGGCCCATACTTTCGAGTTTATTATTTTTTTTAATATACCCATTTTTCGATCGGCCAAGGTGACCGGATGCCTTGAAAGAATCTCGTACGTGTTGGCGAAAACCGGCAGAAAATTTTGAAGCAACTCGTCCACTTCTTTGATGTTCGCTATTTCGGTGTTCGCTATTTTGGACCATCGCTCGTTTGCCTATCTGAGATCTACACTTTCGAAGTTTGTATTCTCGATATATACGTCTTTTTGCTATAGATGGTATTACCAATATTAGATACTCACTTCTTTCTATTTCGGAGATATGGATGTTCTAGATTGTTTGAACCTGTATTTGTATGACTGAAACTGCAGACAATTTGAATACACGTTCTCGAATAAATGAGCTCTCGAATAAATAATCCTTTGGTGTAATAGTTATTCAATTTCGTCATCGGTCGAAGGATAACATTTTGAATCATTTACAGTTCGTTACTTTCAGTTTATAATTCTGTCATTTCGAAATCTTTGGCGTTCTATATTTGGCCTTTCAAAGTTTTTACCCCCATCCCTATGTGAAATGTCTGTAACGTCGTGAGCAAAGCGCTTACAAATATTGCGTTTTCTCTTTCCTACTTTGTTGAAATCCGGCCAGAACGCTGGCCTGAGCGATTTCCCATGGAAATCGTGAATAACCATTAAACGAATATGGCATTCACATTTTTCGACATATTCTTGCATCTTCTTAAGCTTTGACATGCCACAGCTGCAATGTAACCTATTGATAATACGCGAGCGTCGGGCGTACTTTCGTACGACCCTCCCTACCCACTCGAATCCTACGAGAACATAGTTTAGGCACGCTTTCTCGGGAAAGTCGTAGAACAAAAAAATCATACTGCAAGCCAGATGACCCAGAGTTCACCCACTGGCGAAGGCATAGCGGAGCTTCGATTTTTAAATCCGTGTGGGAACCAAGGATAGACCAAGACCGCCGGAAAAGTCCACTGGACTCGGTCATAAAACCGGACCGGGACGAAAATAAAATGCACATGGAAGGGCTACGAGGCGCATAGCAGCTGCACTATCGCGGGGCGACTCGGCACCGGGCCCTAGACTTTAGATAAGCAAACACTATCCCATATGCTTTTCCCACGAAAACTCGCTCGGTCTGCTTGTAATTAATTTCATGCGTCCAGACTCCAAGATCAAAGAACTGTCTCCTACGTCGACCGCTCCGATTGGTTAAAAGAGAGTCGAAATCGAAAACCCCCTTTTTCTCCTACTCCACCCACGAAGGGAAATCTGGAGCAGGAAGGTCCAGAGGATTAAAAAAAATCAGTTCAGCATCATCATCCGAACCAGAAAGATCTCTTCTATCGACTCCAATCTTGTATCGCGATTCGTACCTCTGTTCCGCGTTTAATAATCCAACTCTCTTCTTCGATCATCCATTTGCATATCTATTTACTTCGAAAAGTATTGTGAATCTTCTCCGCGCTCTTCACACTTGCGAAGTGATCCTCTGATCCATCTGCGGCAACATTGTAAACACAGCGTGTGTGCGGCCCATCGACTGACATTGTACAAGCGAGCGTAACAGGCCGAGAGCGAAGGCCCTTTCACCCAAGTCCGAAGAACCGTCATTCAGCAAACGTAAGCTAACTGCATCATTTTTTGTATCATTTTCTTAATCCGCCGAACTGTATTCTTCTCATGTTTCCGACCGACTAAGTGGACGGTAGTCGGTAATAAACGAAAATTTGTAAACGGTAACTACATCTGTCGCAATCACTCACATAACTTTTGACCACCTAGGCGCTCAAGACCTAGAACACCCGTTCCACACATTCTCCTTTTACCCTCATCCCGTGCTATTGCGCTTGGCGTAGGCAAGAAAGAGGGAAACGAAAGTTTTATGCTCTCATACCTTCTGGATGTGACATATTAATTTTTGGGGGCCCCTCCGGGATTATATAAAGGAAATGTGCCAATTAAGCCAATGTCTGACGACGAATCAACTAGCTCATTAAATCTAAATATTACTGAAGACCCAGCTGAACAATCAGGATATTCACTGAGAAGTTCCAACGTAAAATTATTGCCTGGTCTCGAATCTATTCCAAAAAGATCAATGAAAACATTAAACTTGCGTCATAAAACCGAAATAAAAAACACGGTAACAATGACGACGTTAGGAAACAATCAGTTAATCTCCCTTAAAGATGCAATAAGTTGCGTTCCCGAATTCGACAAAAAAAATATCGCCTTATCAGAATTCATACGGGTATGCGAAGACGCAATAGAATATGCGATAAAAATCGACCGCGAAGTTAAAGCGCGCAAAGAATTGCAGTCCACTCCCACCAATCACGAAAGGTTCGTCCCGTCCAAATCAGTAAAATTTTGTTATGTATGCAAAGGGGACAATCACACTACAGAATATTGTCGATTCGCGACCCTCATCTGTCAAAATCATAAAAATCAAAAACACAATGCCAACGAGTACCAAGGGGTTCTAAATGAACAAAACTCAATTGTTTGAAAAATGTGCAAAAAAATTGGTCATTTAACAGATAGATGTTGTCAGTTACAGAACAAAATGCCTAAATCCAAGCGACCCATTTGTCGGTATTGTAAAAGGATAGGACACACTATCGAAAACTGCCGTACCCACGAATATAGTAACTCGCAAAATGGTCCGAAGACCCCTCGGGCAGCCACGTTGCGAGAACCCACGCGTCTAGTCTCGATAATCATTCCGCCCGAACCTATCTTACCTACACTATAAACGCAGAAGATTTCGTTAACCTACCCTCGGTGTGTACCGGAGCGCACCCACAAAAAAAATATCGATGTTGTTAGACGGTGTCGCTATCCCAAACCTAATTTTAAAAAAACAATACAATTTCGAACTTCATTGTACGTCATACCTGAAGAGGTTCGACTCCCTCACCCCGGTTCATTAAGGTCCTAATTGTTGTTTTTGCGACAAAATCCAAAATTAATTTCGAGACGGAATGCCTTGAATGTGAAGACAAGGCATGGCCGTTTAAACGAACAAAGGAACCCAACGAGGTAATGGAAATCCCCGCGCGTTCAAAAACTTCTTTCCACATGAGAGTCGAAAACCGCACGATAAAGGAAGGGTATATCCCGCCTTTAAAAATCCGCAAGGATGTGTATGCCGGCCACTGCCTGGTAACAAACATCGACGAAAAGGCCCATTTGAAGGTTTTTAATCCCACAAATGACGCCGTAAGACTGATCGTGCCAGTCATAAAACTACAGGAATTCGACATCGTGGAAAACCAAATCAAACAAAAACACAAAATCAGATTGCACGACAATTTGCGAATCCAATCCAATTTCTCGCGATGATAATCCATTTTCTCAAGACTCTGATCCTTCTGATGACAACTACGCTGGTCCAGAGCCCAGTAGTGGCCGATAAAAAAATAAAATAAAAAAATCGACAAAACTGTCGAAATAAAACTTTGTCAACGCTCCAGTGAGAGCAATGATGAAGAAAAACCAAACAAAAATAAAAAACAAAACAAAAAGCAAAACAAACCCAGATTGCATGACAAGCGCCAATTTTAATCCAATTTCTCGCGATGCTAATCTCAATTTCTCGCGATGCTAGTCTCAATTTCTTGCGATGCTAATCCAATTTCTCGCGATTCTAATTCAATTTCCCGCGATGCTGATCCCAATTTCTCGCGATGCTAATCCATTTCCTCAATATTCTAATCCTAATTCGGACGTAGATTGCACGACAACTACACCGGTCCAGAGCCCAATAGTGGCGAATAAAAAAATAAAGTAAAACTTTAAAAAAAATAGAAATCGACATAAACGTCGAAATAAAACTTTTCCAACGCTCTAGTGAGAGCGATTATAAAAAAAATCCAAACAATTTAAAACCAAAACGAAGGAGAAGACTTAAAAATGAAACAAAACTGGAGTCAAATTCCAATCACAAAAGCAAATTCGCGAAAAAATGTAAATTCTATCGTCACCTCGAAGTCAACAATGCATATAATCGAAAATTGGAAAATCACGTTACAAGATATGGCGACTCAAACTTTCCGAATACGACTACGACATCGTCTACAAACCCGGCCCACTTTACTCAAACACTGACGCCTTATCCCGAAACCCGATAGGAAAATTAGAAGATGTCAAAACTATACCCAATTGTCAACAGGAACAAATCGAAAATTCAAAAATCACGTTACAAGATATATCACGCTAATTAGAAGAGACTAGTAATAGCGATGAGGAAAACGAAAATCCCACAACTTTCACAACTCAAGCTGAAGTCCATCCCATTTCCTGTGAAGAAAATATAAACGTTGTCACTCGCTCACGAGCAAAAAAAAACGATGCATCCCCGGAATTAGGAAAACCGTCACAACGAGAAAACGAAACATCTGGCGACAACGCTATGACCAGGGTCGATCCACCTACCACCAAACGGGTAGACTTGCACCCCGAACCCGGACACCTTGCGCGCCGTACTTGTAAACCCATACACTACGAGGAGAGTAGCGACGAGCAAACAGAGGCCGAGATATTCGAGCCTACGCGTCCCCGACGACCCAAATAGGCCGTTCACCCCAAAACAGCTGAGGGCCCTAGCCAGCATAAAGGACGTCCTATCCCTTATTCCAAAAAAATCCGCCGATCCTAACTCCGATGATTCGACAGATTCAGATGCCAGTTCTCATGATCCATTAACTTCCGAAGACAAAGATCTTCCTGCACAGGAACCAACAATGTCCAAATTTAAATTCGCCAATTGCATCGATACGAAAGAATTATTCCATTTCCGTAATGA
Source organism: Ophion ellenae (assembly GCA_963210295.1). Classification (NCBI taxonomy): domain Eukaryota; kingdom Metazoa; phylum Arthropoda; class Insecta; order Hymenoptera; family Ichneumonidae; genus Ophion; species Ophion ellenae. Next base: position 7,566,383 of record OY723391.1, read on the forward strand.
CAATTTAGTCTATTTCATCGACTCACAAGGAAAACCATGTGACATTGGAGCACAAAAATGATCGGAATCAAACAAGCTTCCCCTCTGGAAAGATTTATCAGTAGGCCAAGCCTACAGTAAAAAGGTCGAAAAAAAATATCATGTTGCCCTAGTCATCAAAGACGAATATGCTGGATCATTATCCTTTGTATCAGAAAATGTTAAAGAAAGCGTAAGAGAATTAAAAGACCTTTGCGAAGATCTCAAACTCCAATCGCTGAGTATTTGCCACAGTAATTACGTCGAGCACCTAATGTGGGCCGACGTCCTCAACATAATTAAAGAAACGTTCAAAGCCAGTCCAATAAAAATATTGATTTGTTTGGGAACATTACAGTACGTGCCGATCGAAAAACGCGATTCCATTTTTTACAAGATGCACAAGTCCCCGATAGGAGAACACAAAGGTATTGCAAAAACGTACAACAGAATTAAACATGAATATTTCTGGGAAGATCTAAAAACTGACATTCAAAGGAGAGTGCAACAATGTCTCGGATGTCAATTAAAGAAGTTGTCAGAGTCAAAACCAAGCAACCGATGATAATTACAGGCACTCCAGGTACAGTTATCAAAAAAATATCGATGGATATAGTATGTCCGATGCAACGTACTTCCAATCAAAACGAGTACATTCTCATAATCCAAGACCATTTATCAAAATATTGTGTTGCAATCCCGCTATCAAATGCACTTGCGACGACAGTCGCTGATGCATTCATAAAAAGATTCATATGTGTTTTCGGCGCACCCAAGGCATTACTGACGGACCAGGGGAGTAGCTTCCTAAGCGGTCTAATGAAAAGAATCGCGAAACGCTTCCGCATAAAGCGATACCGATCTACACCGTTTCACCCCCAGTCCAATGGATCCCTTGGAAGGTCTCACCACGTGCTAGCCGAATTCTTGAAACAGTATACCGATAAGGATAACGAATGGGATCAATGGTTGGAACTAGCTATGCTTTCATACAACACCAGTGTTCACGAAAGCACAAGACATACTCCTTATGAGGTAATCTTTGGAAAACTAGCAAGAGTCCCGTCGAGTTAACCTCTTCGCGAATCAGACCAACTACCCACTTATCGTGGATACTTAATCGAATTGATAACACGAATATACGGAATCAGAAACCTTGCTTTCGAAAATTTAATCTCATCCAAACATCGTTTAAAAAAATATTATGATAAAAATGCCAATCCTAAAAGTTTTAAGAGGTAGGAGACTACGTCTACCTCCAAAAGGGACCGAAACCTGGTAAACTCGGAGATCACTATTCAGGGCCACATAAGGTCTTAGAAAAACTGGACAAGGGTAACGTAAAAATCCAATATAATAACAAAACACGAATAGTGCATGAAAACAGATTGCGATACTCACACATTAACACTGAAACCAAAAACAAAAAGAAGAACAAACCACCAAGAGTCGACGAATCCGATTTTAATCCTAATTAAATAAATAACCACAACAATTACACTGTTTCTTCAGATGGCTGTTATCGAACTATTCAGAAACATCAAGGGGTATAACTTTTATGAAATCCCAAAAACAACTTCGAAATTCCAAAAACAAATTCAAATTTCCAAAAACACCAACGCTCTCTATTAAGAATTATCTACCACCAATTTAAAAGATATCCGCCCAATGTTAACACTACATTTATATCTGGTAAGCGACACATCCAGAAACAAATTTAAACGCTCTACTACGATATACTTATTCAATAATGTAACCGAGAATGTTAAATTCTTCAAAATAGTTAATCTCTAGCGATACAAGCACTAGACGAATTTACATACATTAGGTTGATAAAAAAGTATTGTCGCAAAAATCTAAAAAATGTTTTTTACGTATTGACGCAATATGACATCGAGCTATGTCGAGAATATTCTAGAATGTTTTCTACTCTTCCGCGTGACAGGGTATAAAAGGGCGAGCGCGTGTTCTAGTGGACAGAAATGGCTTCGATCTCGCAGGAGCAACTTCGAGCGATCATATTTTACGAGTGGCGGCGCGTCACGAACGCAAGCACAACTGCTAAAAATATACAGGATGTATTCAGCGAGAACGTAGTTTCTCATCGAACAGTCCAGCGTTGGTTCAATCGTTTTTAATCTTGAGACACAAACCTTGAAGATAAGGAACGTTCCGGACGACCGTCGACCATCGATGATGACGCATTACTCCGCTGCATCAAAGAAAAACCGGCAGCAAGTACGCACGAGCTAGCAAGAGAACTTGGCTGCACCCAACCGTCAATAGTAAATCACTTACACAACTTGGGATACAGAATGGTTCTAGCTCAATGGATACCACACCGTCTCACCGACAACAATAAGAAATGCCGCGTGACCATCTGCCAGTCTCTCCTGCTTCGTCATCATCGCAAGGAGTTTTTAGAAGATCTTGTGACGGGAGATGAGAGCTGGGTCTGGTATGATAACAGAACGCGTCTAGCCTAATGGCTTCCTATCGGAGAAAAATCGCCACACCAACCGAAATCTGATCGTCACTCACCAAAGATTTTGTTGTGCTGTTTCCGGGACGCAAAGGGAATGCTGTTTCACAATTTTCTCCCTGTAGGCAAGGCGATCTTCTCTACACGATACATCAAGAATCTCCAGGAATTGGCAAAAGCTATAAGATAAAAACGGCCAAGACGCGCGATTGTGCACCTTCTCCACGACAACGCGAGACCCGATGTCGCAAAGGAAACCCACAAAACAATCACTGAGCTTCAATGGAATACCATTCCTCATCCACCATACTCTCCAGACATCGCGCCATCTGACTACCATTTGTTCAGACATGTGAAGGCATATTTGAGGAACAAAACGTTCAAAAATGTCGACGATCTCAGAAGAGATGGTTCAAATTTCTTTGAGTCCCAGCCGCCGCAGTTTTGGGCAAAGGGAATATATGAGTTGCCAACTAGATGGTCGAGTGTTATAGAAACGGATGGCGAATATATTGTTGATTAGAAATGTTTTGTATAAGATATATGAATAAATAAATTATATTGAAATTATTGCGACAAATCTATTTTATCAACCTGATAGTTTAAGGGGGGATTGTCTTTTTTTTCGCAAAATTTACCGCTTTTTGGGAATTTTTTTTGCGAAGAAAGTATACAACGGAAAACTTGTGAAACTTGGCATATAGTTTTATTGATCTGTTTACTACATACAAAATTTTTTTTTAACAATTTCATAAAAAAATCCGCCTCCCACCCCCCTCGACGCGCGATGGTCGTTTTTTGATGGTGTGCACGATTTCTCAAAAACTATTCAACCGATTGCCTTCAAATTTGGACAGAATGCTCAGCTGACATCCTTTTATCGTTTGATGAAGCAAAAAAGCAATACGTTTAATAGTTTTTCATTTATAACAAAAAATCGATCAATTTTTTTCGAAAAATCGATACTTCAAGTTCAAAACGTCACCAAATCGTCAATTTTTTTTCCCTTCATCAAACGATAGCTATATGTGTCTAAAGTAAAAGGCTTTTTGGGTTTTTGTTGCAGGATGAACGTGAAGGCTGTAATCGTGCACACCATAAAAAAAGGACCATCGCGCGTCGAGGGGGGTGGGAGGCGGATTTTTTGATGAAATTGTTTAAAAAATGTTTTGTATGTAGTGAACAGATCAATAAAACTATATGCCAAGTTTCACAAGTTTTCCGTTGTATACTTTCTTCACAAAAAAATTCCCAAAAAGCGGTAAACTTTGCGAAAAAAAGACAATCCCCCCTTAATGAAAGATCCAAGCCATATGGCGGTACTAGTTAGCGAAGTATTACACGTTATTAAATATATACCAATAGAAGTAAACCTGATCAGGTTAAAAGAATGTTAAAAGAAGGTTAAAATAATGCTAAAAGAATGTTAAAAGTATGTTAAAAGAAGGCTAAAAGAGTATTAAAAGAATGTTAAACGAATATTACGATCAACCTGTCACTCGTGGGAACGAAAAATATCTCCTTACTCCTCGAACTCATATATTACCAAAACAAAAACTCGAACAACCTGTAATTCCTTCCCCCATATTACCTTTACGGAGTCATCGGGTACAAATTCCTACCTGCTCCTGTCAAGCCGTACTACCTGCAAGCATGAAGCTGACGGCGAAGTCTACTTGGCGATACACCAGCCCAGAACTACCATGTGGGATCTATTCCGCCGAAGACATCGTCAACGTACGAAAACACATCATGTTTCCTGTAGAGCAGCCCACTGCCATAAACAATATGGCACGGGGCATCAGTGGTCAAAACACTGTCAACCAAGCGGACAGCAAACGCTGGTGTCACCCGAATGTTACCCATCGTTCGATCGAGTACGCTTCTCACAGATACGATGATCCATACGTACAGCTTATACACTGTCTACGGCTGATCGGTCTACCTCATCGGTGCAGTACGGGACTCGGTTCTTCATAACTCGGACAGCTCCTTCAGTCGAACCAAAGGATCTAGTCAGGACCAACGCTGCAACACATGATGTCTGAAACTAACATGTCCGATCGTTCAAGGTACGATCAACCTCCTAAAACACGATCCTTTCCTTTGAGTTCGCACGAGAAGATATTCGAGTATCAAAACGACCATCTTACAAGGAAACGTTGCGGGGTCGATGTTTGTGATTTCGATGAAATTTGGCATGCTTGTAGAATGGGTAAAAGTAGGCGACACGTATTTTTTTATATCGGCGGAACCCGATTTTTAAGGGTTGAAAAGCACCCTTGAAAATTGGGGTGTTTTTCGTTTTTCGTCGATAACGTTTTAACAGTACGAGATATGAAAAAACTTCAAATGGCAGCAATGTTTATTTTTTGCCGTAATGTACATTGGAGATGAGATCGATGCAGATAGCAACAAATTTCATATTGTTTATTGCAAAAATGCAATTTTTTCAACCGTATCTCCGAGAATTTTTAATTGATTAGGATGTAAATTTGCATACATGTAGAGAATGGACAAGTGCGGATACAGATTTTTCCTGTTTCCGATATCTCACAATTAAGGGGTTGAAACTGCCCGTCGATTTTTTTGCCGAGAGCATCGTGCAATCAGCTAGCTTTTTGGCATTTCGGTCTAAATTCACGTCAATATATGTTCGTGTTATGACGCAATTGCATATTTGTAACATTCCTGCCCCCCCCCCCTCCCCCCAACGGTCGCCCTCTCGAAAGGCAAACGTTCAAAGTTCTTACCGTGAGGCGTGGACGAAAATTTGTAAAAATAAAAATGGGTTACGAAGAAAGTACAATCAGTCAAAATAGTCGATACACATTTTCTCGTTTTCGAAATCAAAATAAAGTTCGAAGGGAAAAATTTTTGTATTCTTCGACTACTAGACGTTCATGATGATAATGATGAGTACAGCAACAAATGGCGCATTGATTATTGCAATAATTCGTGAATTACTTGGGAAAAATCACTCTTTAGTTTCCCACTCATATGTGCAGAGGCAAGGCTCGCAATCACGGACTGACGTCGTGCTTCGGAAAGCCACTGGATTACAATTGTATATTTACGAAGAAATTCCACTCCGCTCACCGTATCGAAGGCATTATCTGCAGAGATTACAGCGTTTTTAGGTTGCCGCTGAAACTCATGAACAGAATGATGCAAACATTTTTATCAGCTTATAACGCAGCATAATTTCATCTTTATCTTTAACTTTAATTTCACAAACAGTAAAACCAATGAACGAAAGAAATAAATCTTCGCAAAGAGCGACTACGGGGCAAAGAGCGGCTCTCATGATAACCTTGAAATTGCCTTATTAAAGATTAATAGCAGTTCTGGTAATAGCGTGTGTCGTCGTTATCTTTTCGTGTGTATTTATCAATTGGGTTTCAAGTCATATAAATTCAATAACGATCATTATTGCTGCAGTTACGACGGTGAAGCCAGCCATACATTTTGGGTTCGAAGTACAAATAAAAATGTACGTTAATCCGGTGAATGTTATTCAACTTCTATCCATAGCCATAAGTGCTATGAATTTGTCTCGCACTCCAATCACCGAACAGGATAAACAGTTTAGTAAGGATCTAGAAAACATGATCATTGAAGCGATGGATCAACCTATGAAAATGGAAGTCGAAACTGGTTTGGATATTCTTTCACCAAATGAAATTCATGAAGCAGCCGCAATAGAAGATAACAGTGGAGGAAATTGGCACGGACCACGATACCTAGGTTCAAAAATTGATGAAAATATATGTACCCAAGATATAGAAGAATTGAGTTACGAATACAAGACAAGAGCTGTAGATTACTGGAGATCCGGGGCAAATGGGAGTAGAAAGTTATCATCTGTTCAAACGAAATTCAAAAAGGTGAAATCAGAGCCGCATTTGCGCCGGTGGGCCCATAGTATAAATAAGGGTGGCACCTACAAAAAAAAGTTACCAAAGATAGCTCACTACACGTTAAACAATTTTAATGATGCTTTGGACAAAAGGCTGACTGTCCATGATATAGATGGGCCTTACGTGCACGAGAATTTGTAGAAATACCAGCCGTAAATTTCCAAGCATCCGCTTCTTGGCTAAGGACATTCAAAAACCAACATGGAATTGTGTCACGGAAAATTACTCAATATGTAACAAAATAACAATTATTAAACGCTGATACACTTTAAAACAAAGCTATCGAATTTATAGAAATGGTGAAAGTCAGCATAGCCAACGTTGGGGCTGAAAACACATTTAATTCTGATCAGAGTGGATTCAATTTAGAGCTACATACAGGCCGCACATTGGCGAAAGGAGGGCAGAAATCCGTTGAGACAGTTGTACAATCGAAAACATCAACAACACACAGTTATACTATACAGCCTTTAATTTCTGCGAATGGCAAGCTTTTGGCACTATGTTGATCGTTTTAAACGAACCTACTGGAAAATTTGGTCCTCGAGTGGAACAAACTATGTTCAGAGCCGAAAATATATTTCTATTGGCTCCGAAATCTGGAAAATTGAGGACTAATCATTTCAAGCGATGGTTCCAAAAAGTATATATTCCCAATACGGGTCCAAAATCGGTAATACTTCTGGATTCTTGGAGCGGTCAATGTCCAACTGCATTTAAAGAAATGGATATGCAAGGGAAAGATATAAAAGTTTTAACCATTCCAGCAGGTAAATATATTGCACCAGTTTCATTACTTCTATAGACAATTAGTCTATATGATAATTAGTACTTCCTGCAGGTACGACTGGAATAATGCAGCCCCTTGATGTCTATGGCTTCCGAGTATGGAAAAACTTCGTCAAACACTTTTCTGACGCAGTAATATTATACAATTACGACGTCAATCTGCATTTGAGAGACAATATTGTTAAATTACAATCTCTTACACACAACCAATTTTCTTCTCCACGGTTTATAAACCTTTTCAAATATGCGTGGTACAAAAGCGGATATGAAGAAAAAAGACCACCAAACTTCGAAATTCGGTAGAATTTTGCTTTTCACAAAATGTACCGACATGCGATATATGCGGCGAAGCAGCTATTATCACTTGTGCGTGGTGTAAGAATTCTCTTTTATCATGACTATCATTATTGTAATAAGTATAATCCATAAAAACCATAGAGTTGAAACGTTTCCTAAATGAGTAAGCGTGAGAACACTTTTTCGATTGTGTTGTAATCTTCAAAGGCAGTACGTGGCGGGGGAGGATTTCTTTATAAATATACAACTGTAATCCAGTTGCTTCCCGAAGCACGAAGTCAGTCCGTGATTGCGATCCTTGCCTCTGCCCATATTAGTGGAAAACTGAAGAGTGATTTTTCACAAGTAATTCACGAATTATTGCAATAACCAACACGCCATTTATTGCTGTACTCATCATTATCATCATGAACGTCTAGTAGTCGAAGAATACAACATTTTTTCCTTTCGAACTTTATTTTTATTTCGGCCCGTTCACGAGCTATAGAAAGAACGAAGTTTTTAAGAGTGCGTTGACCCCTTAAGAGTGTCGTTCCGCCAAAACGAGAAAATGTGTATCGACTATTTTGACTGATTGTACTTTCTTTGTAACCCATTTTTATTTCTACAAATTTTCGTCCATGCCGCACGGTAAGAACTTTGAACGTTTGCTTTTCGAGAGGGGGACCGTTGGGGGGAGGGGCTGGAATGTTACAAATATGCAATTGCGTCATAACATGAACATATATTGACGTGAATTTAGACCGAAATGGCAAAAGGCTAGCTGATAATACGATGCTCTTGGCAAAAAAATCGACGGGCAGTTTCAACCCCTTAATTGTGAGATATCGGAAAAAGAAAAAATACCTATCCGCACTTTTCAATTCTCGACATGAATGCAAATTTACATCCCTATCGATTAAAAATTCTCGCAGATACGGGTGAAAAAATTGCATTTTTGCAATAAACAATATGAAATTTGTTGCTATCTGCATCGTTCTCATCTCCAATGTATAGTACACCAAAAAATAAACATTGTTGCAATTCGAAGTTTTTTCATATCTCGTACTGTTAAAACGTTATCGACGAAAAACGAAAAACACCCCAATTTTCAAGGGTGCTTTTCAACCCTTAAAAACCCGGTTCCGCCGATATAAAAAATACATGTCGCCTATTTTTACCCATTCTACAAGCATGCCAAATTTCGTCTAAATCGCAGACATCGACCTTGCAACGTTTCCTTGTTAGTCATGCCTAATAACGTTTTTCTCTATCCTCATTACTATTGTTTTTTTAACCTTTTCAAGTAAGATAAGTTGAAATGAGTAAATAAGTATCTATTTGTAAAGAAAAAGAAAGAAGAAAACGCGTACATATACATCTTACAGTGAAGTAAAAAAACATATATACATAATTTTAAAAAAAGAAACAAAAAATCTCGTACAAAAATGTTTTTAAAAGAAACACACACGCCTTCTTATAGGGTGATAATGAAATGCATGCGTACCTCCTAAGCGCAAGATATCTATAAGTCACACCGTCATAATAGATACCAATCCTCGAATATATTTAAGTCAAATGGTAAGTCGATCAATGACAATGCCAATTCATACTATCGTGCCACTATATTTTCGATTGAAACCCCCAACGAACCTGATCAAGCGAGACACGCAATCCTAAAGGGGGGAGGTGGAACGTCGCGAGCAAAGCGCATAAAAATATTGCGTTTTCTCTCTCCTACTTTGTTGAAATCCGGCGAGAACGCTGGCCTGAGCGATTTCCCATGGAAATCGTGAATAACCATTAAACGAATATGGCATTCACATTTTTCGACAGATTCTTGTATCTTCTTAAGCTTAGACATACCACAGCTGCAATGTAACCTATTGATAATAAACGAGCGTCGGGCGCACTATCGTACGAAAATCATACTGCAAGCCAGATGACCCAGAGTTCACCCGCCGGCGAAGGCATAGCGGAGCTCCGATTTTTAAATCCGTGTGAGAACCAAGCATAGACCAAGACCGCCGGAAACGTCCACTCGACTCGGTCATAAAACCGGGCCGCGATGAAAATAAAATGCACATGGAAGGGCTACGAGGCGCATAGCAGCTGCACTATCGCGGGGCGGCTCGGCGCTGGGCCCTAGACTTTAGATAAAAAAAAACACGATCCCATGCGCTTTTCCCACGAAAACTCGCTCGGAATAGATTCATTCCGATTGGTCTATTTGTAATTAATTTCATGCGTCCAGACTCCAAGATCAAAGAACTGTCTCCTACGTCGACCGCTCCGATTCGTTAAAAGAGAGTCAAAAACGAAAACCCCCTTTTTCTCCTACTCCACCCAAGAAGGAAAATCTGGAGCAGGAAGGTCCAGAGGATTAAAGAAAAATCAGTTCAGCATCATCATCCGAACCAGAAAGATCTCTTCTATCGACTCCAACCTTGTATCGCGATTCATACCTCTGTTTCGCGTTTAATAATCCAACTCTGTTCTTCGATCATCCATTTGCATATCTATTTACTTCGAAAAGTATTGTGAATCTTCTCCGCGCTCTTCACACTCGCGAAGTGACCCTCTGACCCATCTGCGGCAACATTGTAAACACAGCGTGTGTGCGGCTCATCGACTGACATTGTACAAGCGAGCGTAACAGGCCGAGAGCGAAGGCCCTTCCACCCAAGTCCGAAGGACCGTCATTCAGCAAACGTAGGCTAACTGCATCATTTTTTGTATCATTATCCGCTGAACTGTATTCTTCCCATGTTTCCGACCGGCCAAGTGGAAGGTACTCGGTAATAAACGAAAATTTGTAAACGATAACTACATCTGTCGCAATCACTCACATAACTCTTGACCATCTAGGCAGTCGAGACCTAGAACACCCGTTTCACACATTCTCCTTTTACCCTCATCCCGTGCTATGGCGCTTGGCGTAGGCAAGAAAGAGGGAAACGAAAGTGTTGGGCTCTCATCCCTTCCGGATGTGACATGTCCCGTAAAAAATTTGCCGGCGCTTACGATGCGGCCGACGCTTGGTACGATATTCAGCACCAACCACTAATACCCAGTGTTGGTCCTTTATACGGGCCAATGATTTGGCCATGATTCTGCCAGTGCTCATTTGAAGCATGGCAAACCAACGAACACCCAACCTTGGCCCAAATATCAATTACCAACTGTTAGCCAACTATAGGGTCCCAGTGTTGGCCTTGAACATGCGCCAATCGGTTGATCATGGGTTTGCCAGTCTCGAATTGAAGCTCGGCACACCATCGAAGAGCCAACGCTGGGCCAGTACTAATTAATGACCGTCGGCCAATTGTCGGAACGAGCGCAGGCCCTGAGTCTGAGCCAATCGTTTGACCGTGGTTTTGCCAATGCTTATTTTGAAGATGGCATTTTTAGCATGGCTCATAATGACTGATATCTGAAATTCACTTTATTAAAAATAAAATTTAAAAATAAGATTTTTTTTATTGCATTTTTTTGAAGTATAAGTTTCTGAGAATATGTCCTGTAAAGTTCAAGTCGATCCGAACAAAATTGACCGAGATATAAGCGTTGAAAGAGAAGAATCTGCGTTGACAGAACGTTGAAAGAGAAACTTTAAACGCGTTTTTCTCAAAATGGCATTTCTGAAGTCGGTCACCAAGATTACTCGAACACTAATGATCCGATCTTCTTGAAATTTTGCAGGCTTATTTAATACATAAAAATGTAATCTTTAATCGTTCGATTTTTTTTCGTTGAAATCGAACCACTAACTTTGACTGTCCGCCATTTTGTGAAAAATGAAAATTTTTTAAAATCCTTCGATTAAAGACTAGTTTATACTTATATTTGACTAAATCCATCCGCATTTTTTTTCAGATGATCCACTTCGCCGCAATGTTGGTCACCCTAAACCGTGTATATAAAAGCATTATTTCATTGACGGCCATTTGTCACTAAACAATGTAATATTTTTCAATAAAAAAATTACTGAAAGTTCTTCAAGATGTGTTCTTTAAGATGGTATATTGTTCGATTAAAAAAGTTTTGTAATTTTCGTTAAAAAAATTCATGAAAAAGGCCTTTTTTCGCGCTACAAGTGGGGGTAACGCCTTAAAAAAATGCCGAGTTATTATGATAGTATTAATAAACGTCGAGTGTTAAAACAACGACAAAAATTAGAAGACTTTTTACAGCAGGTTAGGATCAGAGGCAACGAAACAAAAAGACAAATAGGTAGTGAAATAAATTTGGAAACATTCCACGAACAAATGATTATGCATAACGATGTTAGTGAATCTAATAATTCTTTCGATGAGCAAACATCGAGCATAGAAACTTGTGAATCTGATAGTAGTATAACAGGACTGATTCGAACTCAGGGATTTCAGGGGGGCAGCGAGCGGTGGGCTCCAGCGCGGGGGACCGAGGGCAGACGTCACGCGGCAGGGGGAAGGCGCTGCAGAGAGGGTCTAGCACGAGGTAGCCGGGAGTGGCGGTATGACGTCACACGCCGAGGGGGCGGACGGCGATGCCAACCGTGCGGGGGGAGGGGGGCGGTGAATAGAACGAGACAACAATCATAATTAGCAAGTACTTATTCTTTTTCTCTCATTTTCTTTTCTCCTATAAATTGCATTCAGAATGGTTGCAATAGAACATTTTCATCAATAATGGAAGAATTTTAAATACAAGTTATCAGAGTGCGTTATACATAATACCGTGTGTGTGTATATGTTTTGTGTGTGTGTGTATGCGCTTGTATGTTTTAAGAATGAAAAAGAAAATAAAAATTCGACGTCGATGCAATCGTTCTGAAATAAACAAATCATGCATTTTTGTCTCATTAATCTTTGTGACACATTGACATTATTTACAATGATATCAAAGTTAAATGGGAATACTTACAATTAGCTCGGTATACATTTATGCAGGTGGTACACATGTCAGGTGGAATTATTTGGTGCAGTGGATCTCGGCAGTCGTTGCAGAAAATTCCCCTCATCTCAGCATAGCGTTCGCGGTAGTGACCGCACACTCTAATTGCTTCTCCAAACGCGTCCCGTGCGTGGAAATAGCACGAAGTGCAATACTTCGCTCTACCATTTGTTGTGAAGTAAAAATAATTCACACAATATTTGACATTCTGGTCGAGAAGATAAATTTGAAGCATGTCCATTCTATTTTCCCGCACATCGTGGTTTTCACCATCAGATCCACTTTTATACGCGGAATCTACCCATTGGATATCACTTTCCAGATCGTCTACATCCATAACGTCTATTTCGTTGTCGTCGTCGTCGGCGATATCAATCATATCAACTTCCCGGATTTGATCAGCCATTATTGCACTTTTCTTTTTCTTTTTTTTTCTACGGCTCTTTTGTTTTAAAACACGCCTCGGAGGTTGGAGGCTGGAATGGGGAAACATCCTGTCCGATTCTTTCTGAGATTTCGATTTTTTGGATCTGTATTGGGATGCAGAATGGTGGGCATGGTATTGCTCGAATTTTTTCCATACTTCAACGCTAGGATATACAAACGGTTTTTCTCCTCAGCCTGTAGGAAATAGGGGGATGGGTAGGAGAAAAAATGGCCTTCTACGATGTCGAAAGATTTTTTCTTAATGTTTTTGTTCTTTCTTGACTGTCGGCAAGGGTGTTGATGCACTGTGAAAATGTGACCCTACATCGTGGAGGCGAAGGCTGACCTGCTAGGACTCATCTCAAGTATTGAATTTTACGATCTCCACAAAACCACGTTTGAAAACAACGTATGGAGACCCATAAAAGTGGTTTCTCATAGCGAACATCCCAGTATTTTGGGATTTCGGATTGCTATGCATGCACGACTTGAGCACAAACGTCCTATCGGTTTGCATATACATATATATATAGTATGTCTCTCTCACTCGGGCCTCTGACACCATGTTGAATATTCGGTTTAGATATCGAATGGCGTTTAATGTCAGTCAGCAACACGGCCCGTCCTTAAAAACTCGTAAAATCCCTCACAGACCCTACATTGATCGCTCTATTTTTTTTTGCTCTATCCCAGACTCTACGTGGGTCATTTGATAAGTGCCTAGCCTACAAATGAAAACACCAAAATTTTGCTAAAAATAAAATTTATTTTTCAATGTAGTCTCCTTTTAGTTGAATACACTTGGCCCAGCGGTGTTCCAATTTTTTTAACCCCGTTAAAAAAAATGTTATCTCTTGGTCTGCAAAATAGGCCTCCGTGGCGGCGATTATTTCGTTATTGGAGTGGAATTTCTTCCCGGCGAGTGAATTTTTTAGATTCGGAAACAAAAAAAAAGTCGCACGGAGCCAAATCTGGAGAATACGGTGGATGGGGCAGCAGTTCATAGCGTAATTCGACCAATTTAGCCGTGGCGAGCGCGGAGGTGTGAGCCGGTGCATTATCATGGTGGAAAAGCACTTTCTTTCTCGACAAATGGGGCCGTTTTTCTTTTAACACGGCGTTAAATCGGCTCAATAATTCGGCGTAGTACTGTCCCGTGACCGTCTTACCCTTCTCCAGGTAGTCAATAAAAATCTCACCTTGAGAATCCCAGAAAACAGTGGCCATCACCTTTCCAGCCGACGGGACCGTCTTCGCCTTCTTTGGAACAGGTTCACCGGGTAAGGTCCACTGTTTTGACTGCTCCTTGGTCTCTGGAGTATACCAGTGAATCCATGTTTCGTCGACGGTCACGTAACGACGCAAAAACTCTTTTGGATTGCGATTAAACAGCTCCAAACACTACTCTGAAGTGGTCACACGAATGCGCTTGTTGTCTGCAGTCAGCAAACGCGGCACCCACCTTGCCGACACCTTCCTCATGCCCAAGGTCTCATGTAGGATATGCCACACGCGTTCTTCTGAGGTGCCTACTATCACAGCTATCTCGTGCACCTTTAATCGGCGGTCTGACAAAACGATATCGTGTATTTTTGTCACGTTCTCCTCCGTAGTGGCTGTTTTTGGAGCACCTGGGCGTGGATCATCAAAAATCGACGTACGACCACGTTGAAACTCGTTATACCAAAATTTAACGGTCGCCATCGAAGGAGAAGCATCCCCATACACTGCATCCAAGCGTTCTTTACTTTCACTGCGCGATTTCCCTTCCAAAAACAAGAATCGAATCACCGACCGATATTGTTCTTTCTCCATTCTTTCAAAAATCAACGGACACACTTGCTTTCACACGCTCTCAAAAGAGAACTACAAGTCCGATTCGGCTGAAATTTTGTCAGTAGCCGTCTAGAAGACGGTGTACACTACACTATAGTGTATTTCTCTTGCAATAGTGGCACCATCTAGCGGTGAGGCTAGGTAATTGTCAAATGACCCACGTATACGAATGATGGTATAATAAAAGCCCGAGAGGGGAGGCTGTTAGACTTCTAATATACGGATAGAAGGAAAATAATTCTTTTCTTTAAATTGTGGAACGTTGTGATTGCTGCTGCTTGGAAGTTTTAACACTTTGAATGAAGCAGTCAACAAACCAACATCGTTTCTTACTTCAACAATTTTTGAAAACTTATAAATATGTGTAGTAACATGTTAGAACAAAGACTACGCGAACAAGCTATACTCATAAATTCGGTGGAAGAGTACAATGTGTGGGAGCAACAATACAGTGAATTAATTAAATCGTTGGAGTACCAAAGTCGAAATAAACGTCCGCGATTGACAATTAGCAATCGCCAATCAGTAATCGCTCAGATAGCGCGACTTGGAAGTTTGAAAAATTCGATACGTCAACGTTTTGTTCATGAGAAGGCTGGATGTAGTGCGCGAGGAAATGGTTTGATTTGGCGGAACATTGAGACGGCATTCGAAAGTCGCATACTGACTGGTTCAGTAATTAACCGCAGCCATATTGAACCACGTCAATTTCTCGAAGATGCCCGAGACATAGTGCTTTTACATGTGAAAAACATTGTTGAACAACATTTTAGTGTACAGGTTAATACCACGTTCAATGGTGAGTTTGTGGCAGGTGATAAGCACGCAAACAAAAGTGTCAATACAAAAAACTTTGAACTTTTTCAAACATCTGATTTAGATGAGTGATATGAACAACGCTCTTGCATCCCTTGACGTATTTCAAGAACGCGATAGTGGCTGGACGTTGTTAAAAATTCTAAATTTAACGATAAGTGTGAATAAATATAATCCAATGCGTGCTGGTTGCCACCTTAAATTGCCAAAGGAAGTAATGACAAAGCGTGCAGTAGTAAATATAAAGTCGAATGAGAATGCGTGCTTTGCGTGGTCCGTGGTCGCGGCTATATACCCCAGCGAACGTAACAGTGATCGTGAATCTTCATATCCGCATTTTTCGACGGTTTTCAATCTGCAGGGTATTGCTTTCCTCGTGACTCTAGACAAAATAAAAAAAATCGAACGACAAAATAATTTATCAATCAATGTGTACACCGTCGAGAAGAAGAAAACCCTTCCAATGCGCATTGGTGAGCGTAAAAGGGAGAAGCATATAAATTTGCTGTACCTTCAAGATCCATCAGACATCAATGTTGGACATTTTGCGTGTATTAAAAATTTATCCAGGCTGGTGAGCTCGCAACTTAGCAAACTGGGCGATCGAAAATATATCTGCGATCGGTATGTAAACCTGCAATACAATTAAATATGCGACATACTTATATATTTGAAAAAAATCAGTCGAATAAAACCAATTAAATTTCTTTGCACAGGTGATTGCATTACTTCAGTTCGAATGTGAAACTAGAGTCACACACAACGGACTGTGGAAAGCTGAACGAATATGCCATTCAGTTGCCACGCGAAGAGGACAAGTGGCTCACTTTCAACAACTTTGATCGGAAACAGCGTCTCCCCTTCGTTGTATACGCAGACCTCGAGTGTGTCTTGTCGAAAACCGACGATCCAAATAGGTAACAGCACCACAAAGTATTCAGTGCTGCGTATTACGTGCATTGTTCATATGACAATTCCCTATACACATATCAGTCGGCTCGCAGTGATACTTGCATTTCCTGGTTCGTTCAAGAGCTGAAAAGTTTAGCTATTCGCGTGAAAACCATTGTATGTACTAATGTCCCCATGATACATTTGACACGCGAGGAATGGGCAGAATTCCGACGCGCTACGCACTGTCACATATGTGAGAAAACATTTACGCAAGGCGATACACGTGTTAGAGATCATTGTCATTTGACTGGGCGTTATCGAGGCCCCGTGCATTCGAACTGCAATTTGAACTTTCAGCAATCCTTTTTCATCCCCATCGTATTTCACAATTTATCCGGATATGATGCGCATTTCATTATCAAGGAAGTGGCTACAGCTTTCGAAGGGAGTGTCGAAGTACTTCCCATAACAAAAGAAAAGTATATTTTATTTACGAAAAATGTGAAACTCACGAATGATACGCGAAATGACATCAAATTGCGATTTATCGATTCGTACAGATTTCTCAATACTTCTCTCGATAAATTCACATCGTTTCTTACCAAGGATAAACAAAAAATTTTGAAATCTGAGTAGATACATACATGTTTAAGGAGACGACGGTGACGTCACAGGTGTGGTGTAGTGGATATCCCGCGGCGGCGCGTGGTGGGGGTGTCTGGCGGTCGCGGTTGCGTCGCTGTGGCACGTATGGGGAATTAGTGGTGGGGGGAGTCAGCGGCGTCGGAGGGGCGGGGGATTGGGGGCTTTTTCGGGAGCTCGTGGCTAAGTGTGGGCGGTGTTGCTATATAGGTATGGTGCTTATTCGTAGCAGTGAATAAGACAATGGAGAGAAGAATAGGGGGGTTGTGTAGATGCGTTCGACGTCATAGGTATTGTTGTGGCGCTTTCTCTCTCTATGGGTGTTAGGTGATTTCCGTGGTTTCAAGAAATGACTGCTGTGTAGGGTGAATGAAGCAATATGCTGATTATGTGTAGCGCAGTATAATGTAAAGCTGGGAAAGCGAGGTTAGGGTGTGGAGGCGGATGGTCATATTTTCCACGTGAACAGTGGTTCGTTAAGTGAGAGAGAGAGTGGGGGAAATAGAGAATAGCTATATTTTTCAGGTGTTTAGAGTTTGTGCATTGCAAAAGGTGCGGGGTGTGGTCGCAAGTAATTAAGTATGCAAATATTAGAAAACAGTTTGCGATTGGTCTGTTTTTACGACGTTGCGTTTGGGAGTTTCTACGTTTCCTTAGGCGAGTCTTTACTTGGAAGGGCAGAACGTTTTTCGAACTCGTACTGTGAGCATTCGAAGAGTTTCGAACGGAAAAGCGGAGATCGTCTTGCTCGTACAACAACGACGGAATTATCGCCAGGCAGCTCTGAAATCAAGAGTCCTTTTTACATCAACCGAGTAAAATACGGTGTCTCGCAACCGGTATCATCTCTGGGAATCCAGTTTGTGTGCACCAGCAGCGCTACGATCAACCACCAAATCGCTGACTCGCCACAGAAGATCACAGTAACCAGACGTTTCCAACTACTCACCTGATAACCTTATCGTGGGATTCGACAATGGCTGGCATCATTCTACCTGTCGAGCTCAACGCGGTGGACGAGCGAGGAAATTTGGTTGCGCCAGTGTACATACCCATGGATTTCGGAGTATATGCACCACCGGAATGGACCGCGTTGGACATCGGGACACGGCGTAGGTGGGCCCACACAGTGCGGTCGAGCAAAACACAGAGCATCATCCTCGGGGGCGTGCGATACCGGAAGGAGGATGGGCTGGTGGTTTACCCGGTGGGGCAAGATCGAGCGCGCGTAATATTATGGAATGAATTTCACGAGATCGTGACGTGTGATTTTTTCGACGGATGAAAATGTAATCATACAGAATATAATCTAATAATGATCGAAACCTCGATTTTTGAAAGTTTTTATTTACCAAACCCCTGTCTCTTAAGCGCGTTAATATTATTATTATCAGTGGTTTGTTGCGGATCCGAGTAGGTGTTTAGGGTGGCAAATGATGGAGCGAAAATTCGACTGCACAAGCATATTTTTTATTACAGGGAAGCGAAAATACTACATGGTTTTAAGAGTACACTTACATGCTAAGAGCGTCTACTTAACAAAACGGGCGGGTTCGATGACGTGATAGTCGAAGGTGTACACGAAACTCACAAGCTACGAATTACACATGCTAATTACTTATAAGTGTATGGAATAAAGTATCGAATAATTTAAAAAACCAAGCTATTCTAGAATGATTCTCAGAGCGTCCATTTGTTTATCGCTTAATTCTGTTCGTCTCTCTCTGCGGATAGTTCACACTGTTGTCTAGCACACGAAGCACTCGTTGCTCGTATTTGGGTCCCATCGGATGATTCCTTCGCGGCTGGTGTTGGTTGTCGATGGTTTTGTCGGTTTGGCGGTCAAGTTGTCGGCTTCCCAGAGTCGAAACTTTCAGGCTTCGTTCGGAAAATTGATGCAGAAATCTACCCCGAATTGTATTGCAGCGTTGATCCCATGCGTAGCATTTGGTCGAGGTTTCCTAATTCGGCCAGGAGGGTTTTCTTGCACATACTGACGATTTCGAAGAAGACGATGTCGGAATAATGCTCCGTGAAGACAGAGTTGATGCAGCTTGATCGGGTGGTGTCTTTGAATTTATGAATGTTCTCGAGAATGTATCGTTCAGCATCGGCATCGGTGAAACCTGTTGATTGTTGGCCAGGTATTTGCATGTGTAACGATATGGCTATATCCGAGAGACATTTTGTCACATCGCCGGAGAATCGCTGCAGTCGTCGAAACCGTTCATCCACACACGTCATCATATTAAGAAGACCATCAAACGACGGTTTTTGCATGACTATAGCGTTGAGAGAACTTTCCCGTTTCTTAGGCGTTACGGGTCCCCGCTGCACCGCTGTACTGGGGGCAGGCCCAGCAGATGTTGGTTGATTTGGCAGGGCTATGGTTATAGATTTCATTCCATACGATGTGGAGAAAGAAATCATATAATTTCCGAGTTGTATGGTCTGAGTAGGACCAGCTTGTTTCGATGCGAAGTATTGACGAATCGTGGTTAAGTGGGATTGAAATCCCACCCACTCACTCTGGTTGAAGATAACCGTACGATGTGAATAATTACCAGACAGCTTTACAACGGGTTAAAAATGGTTGTTGTACTACGGCTGCAAACTCACCGTGATCTTTTTACTACCCGAATTATTAAGCGGGTACGTCGTTGACAATATCACGGGGATATTCTGTGTGGCTGGTTCCGTTGCCTTCGCTTCGAGGTATCGCACCGGTAGCAAATTTGTATTTAACATGGGTTGAGTCATTTTTCAACGGTATTTCCGAATACGCGTAATAAAAAGAGTTTTCTTTGTAGCCGGCTGTCCGGTTCGACTGTGTCACACTTCTAAGCTGGTATTACGAGCAGAAATGGTGGCTTAAATCGAAGATACAGCGGTTTATAAGGTGATCGAAAATTTAAGTGGGGGTGATTATGATAAGAGAACGGTAGTGGGGAAAGGGTTTTTATAGGGGAGAAGATCCCTGGGTGGGGAAATAGGACCATGGAAAGGGTTATAATTCATTTTCTAGCCTCGGGAAGCTATGACTCATTATTTATACCGGTGCACAAACCCTCGGTTGGCGCACTTTGCTATGAAGAATCCACGGGTCAACGTTCTAGATGTACACCGGATGTGTGCGATAGTTAATTGTCAATATTACTCGAAAAACGTGTATCTCCGGTCCCCATTTTCTACGGTGGCTTTAAAACCGCTGTATTGTATAAAGAACAAAAGATCAAGAACTGAGTCACTGCGGGTGTATGTATATTTTCGAGCGATGCGCTCTATATACACCAAGGGATTCCAATAGTCATCCTGGTTTCGGAAGTGTTTACCACATAACCTGCTGTTTGATGAGGGTAAGGCGTAGTAGTAAAATAAACGCCTCGGCGCTTGTGCTAATTTACAATTCTTAGCGTTGAAACTTCGCGCCACAGGTAATGCGTTGTGCACGTGCCAGACCCTTGGAAAATAGAACTACAGGGTCTCACTCTAGACACAACGTATTGGAGAAATTTTGAGACCATGGTGTCGTATGTAAAACCGTAAAGTTGATTCTTCAGGGTAGAAATTTTGACCGTGTCGCACAACGCGTACGAGGTCGGGGGTGTGGATCTTTTCATCCTTGCATTTTTAGGGGACTGTTTAACGGTGATTGTCCAGTAGAACTGTGGGTGTTTGCTAAAGCATAATTTAGCTGTAATTTACGATTATTAGAAGGTCTCCACGCAGAATATATATTAGCTACTCATAATGCGCCGAAATACCACTTGTCTATCTCCTATTTTCTTTCCGTTTTAGCCAGTGATATGTTAAAAAGTGTTCTCGACGCATTTACATTTGTACACTACGGCGGGTTTTTAACAACACACCCTGCGCTTCTCGAATATATATACCTCGTATCTCAAAAACGCCATGACCCTAGAGCTGTTAGCAACGCCCCCGTTTTTTATAAACAATTAACACCTACACCAAAAAGTGGAGGGGGTGTTAAATATAAAAAGACGGCATCGAGCCGCTTCGAATATTATCACGATAGGGTTTACCGGTGTTGCTGGACCACGTTCCAATTTATCTTAGACGTAGATGCATCGTGGCTAGTGATAGTGCGTGCGGACATCTCTGTGAAAGATACGTGTTTGACAAACCTGCGGTTTCATAGCGTAGCGTTTGAGTTTTCGTAAAAAGATAGTGAATTTCGAAATGGCTGATTTGTCTATTGTTGAAATCCGGAGAAACGATCGTAAGTATTAACATACATCGTCGCACCATCCAAACTCGGTGATAAGACAGTGTTTGTAATAAAGCCGCATTTCTGCAGCATATTTACAATTCCGCTGTAGCAGCGATGAGGAGATATCTGAGGGGGAGGACGAGGGTCGGAGCCCTATGGCTTTAGAAGGAGAAGTACAGGTAGAAGGAGTCGAAGAAGAAAGTATGGCCGATCCAGACATTATAAACGGCATATATTGGTGGGAGCACGAAGGGGCGAGTGCAATTCCTCTGGACTTTCAACCCTACACGCAGAATGAGGTGGCCGATGGTTAGTATATTTTGAAACTATCTCTCTCCAAATCTCGCACTCGCATACGTCGCTCGGTTGTTCATGAGATAAATCTTGGTGACAATTTCTGGAGGAGACGAAATTATAGCGCGTGTATTCGAGAGCGAAAATGGATCACCCGAAACGATACGTGCCCCGGTCATTGAATGATCATAACCGAATCGCTTAGATGGAACCTCGGCGGATCATCCTATAAGGGTAACACTCCTACAGGCAACGGTAGCGTCGCAGGGTCCAGCTTTGGATGGGACTGCAGAGGAGGCCTCAACCACCGCCGAATCGACCAAGCGTATGTTTTGCGATGACCCAAAAAGTTCTAATTTGTTAGGTGTACAAAACAACCGTGAAGACCAGTGTTGTCAGGTAGGCTGTGGTAGCAAGAGGGGAAGAATAATTGAGATAGCGGGGCCCAGCACCAGCGGGTGCTCGGAAATTGAGTCTGGCGCGGGACAAAATGACATTCGCGGTTATGAAACGGCGGTGGTTGAAGATGATAACGAAATTGGTCCACCGGGCAAACGGTTTATCGTAGAATCTCAACATGATCGCTTTTATGAACGCTTCCGTACTAGTTGTAGACAGAGACGTGTAAGACTGCGACCCCCACCGTTAAACGTGAACCCTGTAGTTTGACGCAATAACGCGTTACATGATATGCATGCATATTTCATTGCAAACCGTGACCCAGCGGACCTGATTGGCGTTTCGTTCACAGCTCAATCAATGGAGATGGGTGCTGCGGGGCAATCTGTACGGCCTGTAGCACGATTCAACTTCACCGATCTCTGGGGCCTAATAGAGAGCGTAAATCAGAGCAAGCGTATATTATGCGCTGATAAGTCGCTATACTATAACATTGCATATATAAAAGTTCCTCTGGGTCGTGGCGATGATCGAAGTCTTAGTGCTCTGGTGCTGCGGAAGAGGTCGATGATCGAAATTTCAAACGTCGATTCTCTATGTCTCCCTAGAAGTTTAGTTGTCGCAGAAGCCCAAAACGTTTACGAACGGTGTAAAAATAGGGTCTAAAAGAATATGGGATAATATACAGCATAAAAAATCTAGGCTGCAACGTGTGAGGGCTCACGAGTTGGTTGTAGCCGCCGGGGTTACCGTACCCGATGCAGGGTACGGTATACCCGTGCTCCAGTTATTTCAGGAGTACTACAAAACGAGAGGTATAGCAATTGTTGTTTTCGATTATGCCGAATACGGAAGTGGCGCACCGCCGATTTTCGATGGACGCGGTTGTCTTGACATCGACCCTACTGCAGTTTTACATATTGCCTATATCGAGACGCGAAATTGTGAACCTCTTAGGGGCTTCGTCTTCTCATTTTTATTGCGCAGCGTGCAACAAGGGTTACAGAATGAAAACGGGTCATAAATGTAAAAGCGTTTGTCCTCGGTGCTTTTCCACACCCGCGTGCCCTATTAATTATCCCGAAGGAAGTACAGCGGTTGAAATGACTATGGGTTGTGACGAATGCGGGAGACAATTCCGAGGTCCTGTATGTTTTCAAAACCATATTGCAGTTAAATATCGTAGACGTGGCAACACAATTCAAAAGACGACCTGTGAAGCGGTACGTATCTGTGCAATCTGCTCGCAAGTTGTAGATTCAACTAGTGGGACACATCGATGCGGAAAGACCTATTGCCGGACGTGTAAAGCTCTGCATGGTTCCAACGAGCAATGTTTTATGCAACCGTTACCACCTCGCGAACCCATAGAAGCTGCTGGGTGTCCTGGGGTGCTTTTCATATTTTACGATTTTCAAACCCGCCAGGATGCTGACTTTGGAAGTGGTGGATCATATGGTCAAGAGCATATCGTTACCCTTTGTGTGGCACAAAAGGTATGCGAGTTCTGTTTGAAGGAACACGACAGCGTCGATGGGCAGACACCTGTCCAGACACTGTCGTTGGTGCGGGGTACACACGTATGTTTTCCGGAAAGACCCCGTGGCCTCTTTAGTTGATTTAGCAGTCCGTGATAAAACAAAATTCAAACAGATTATCTGTATAGCCCACAATGCAAAGGGGTTCGATGTGCAGTTCATTTTACGCTATCTTGTAGAACTCGGTGTTGGAACGGCAAAGAAGCCCAACGTTTTGCTCACAGGAACCTCGATTATGTGTATGCGCGTGGGGAAGACCGTGTTTATCGATGGTTTAAATTATTTTCAAATGCGTCTAAGTGCGTTACCGAAAACATTCGGGTTCGAGGACAAAGTAACCAAAGGGCATTTTCCACACATGTTCAACCGTGTCGATACGCAGGAATATATAGGCCCTTTACCTCCCATCGAGGATTACGCCCCGGATTCAATGTCAACCAAAGAGCGTAAAGACTTCCTCGAATGATACGATGAGGAGATCAAAAGTGGGAGAGAGTTCGATTTTAAAAAAGAAATCGTTTCATATTGTCTCAAAGATGTAGATATTCTCAGACGTGCATGTCGACGGTTTCTGGGGATTTTTCTCGAAGCAGGCGGTGTATGCCCCTTCACCGAAGCGATAACAATAGCCTCGGCCTGCTCTAAAGTTTTCCAGCGAAATTTCTTAAAACCCAACATGGTGGGCCTTATACCGTTACAGGGGTACATGCTCGGCGGTCAGTATTCACGGGTGGCTCTCGAATGGCTTTTCTGGCTTGAACACTCCGAGTTCCACCAGGTAATAGTCCACGCGGGAAGAGGGCGTGAGTACCGGTTACCTGAGGGGCACACAGTCGATGGTTATTTAGAGAACGAGGACGGCAAATACGTATTCCAATTTCATGGTTGTTACTGGCACGGGTGTCCAAAATGCTTTAAAACGAATCGCACGAGAGAGGCTAGTTACGATGGGTGTAGTCTGGAGGCCCGATACGATAGGACGCTAGCTGTATCCAAAAAAATTTGCCCGTACGGTGTCTATATCATTCGCAAAATCTGAGAATGCGATTTCATGATGATAAAAAAGAATATCCCCGCTTTGCGTGAATTTGTAAAGACGCATCCACGACTCTCGCTCCAGGTTTTAAACCACCGCGACGGATTTTACGGTGAACGTACGGGAAACACAGTCACTGCGTATGACGCTGCCCCGAACGAGAAGATCTCATACATAGACATCTGCTCGTTGTACCCGTATATATGTAAAACAGGATGCTTTCCCGTAGGCCACCCCGAGATATATACAGGCAGCGAGTGTGATAAGTTGTTCGAAAATTCGCTACCCGGTGATCTACTCGGAGCAGGTATCCACGGCATGATAAAATGCACCATCCTGCCCCCGCAAAATCTCTTCCACCCCGTTTTGCCGGTGCGTTTGCGTGGAAAACTTCTTTTCGCACTTTGTCGAAGGTGCGCAGAAGAAATGGCCCAACAACGATGTATCCACGAAAAGGTCGAGGATCGAGCGTTCACGGGTACCTGGGTGATTGAGGAGGTTAGAAAGGCCCTGGATATGGGTTATATTATGATGAAAATCCATGTAATTTAGTCGTATAAAATAACCAAATACGACGAGACCACTAGGGATGGGGGTCTCTTTGCAGGTTACGTGAACAAATTTTTGAAAATTAAGCAGGAGGCAAGCGGTTGGCCTGTGTATCGTGTCGATGAAACCGCGCGCAATAAATATATAACAGAATACGAGCGAGTCGAGGGGATAAAACTAGAACCCTCGAAGATAGTAAAGAACCCAGGTCTTCGCGGTACAGCAAAACTAGCGCTAAACACGCTTTGGGGAAAAATGGGACAGCGCGATAATTTACCGCAAACGGAAATAATCAAAACGCGGGAAGCATTACTCAAACTTGTAACAGACGCCGAAAAGGAAGTTACCGCTGTATTACCCGTAAACGATTGCATGATGTATGTTACATGGTCATATGTGGATGACGCTGTCCCCAGACCAAGCAATCTAATATTGTTATAGCAGCGTACACAACGGCTCAAGCCCGTTTAGAATTGTATAAATATCTGGAAAAACTTGACCGTCGTGTTCTCTATTACGACACAGATTCAGTCATTTTTACAACGCGTACAGGCGAATGGCTACCACCACTCGGCGATTTTCTCGGTAACATGACAAATGACCTTAAATGTTACGGGGAAACAGCATACATTAAATCGTTTGTATCGGGAGGACCAAAATTTTATGGGTATTCCGTTGTCACCGAAGAAAAGCCTGACGAAATCGTGACCCAGTGTTGTAAGGTAAAGGGCTTAACGCTAAATTACGAAAGCGCTCAGTATGTAAATTTTGATTCTATCAAGCGGCTGATAGGGACCTCGCTACCACATTTGAACGACGCAGCGATAAATTAAAATTTTAAAGCGATTCGACGCACTGCGTTACACAATGTGGTCACAATACAGAGCGTAAAACATGCAGTGTTGTGTGCCACAAGCGTCGATATGTGAGCTGCAGGTTATCGTACCCCTTCGGGTTTAAGGAGTGAATGAAAATCATCGTATATAATATAGTTTTAAAATTGTGTACTTAATAAAAAATCAGTCTTATGAAAAAAGCCTATGCAACGCATTTTTCATCCAGCCAATAAGCTTCTGGTTCGAACTGCTAACGACGATGGTGTGGTAGCGGTTACACACAATCTGTAATGACGGTATGCTCGCGCTGGAGGAGTATAAAAGTTGATGGTCCAGTGTTTCCCCCATCATCCTTACCCCGTAATCAGAGGGGAAAAGTACTTTTTACACGCAGGTATATTTACTGTTTCGCGCGAATGGATGTCCGGTGGAAGCACCCGTGGACGTCGTTAATATGCGGTCCCACGGGATGCGGCAAAACTGTGTTTAACTGTATGATCGGATCCTCTTCTATTACGGCGATACTCTCGATGCAGATACGCGTGCCGCCTACGATTGCTGTCGAGAGGGCACTGTACTAGCGAAAATCGAATTTCACGAGGGTCTACCGGACCCGGACGCTTACTCGCACGATAATGAGCGTAAAAAATTAATAATAATCGACGACCTCATGCGTGAATCATCCAACGGTATAATAGTTGACCTCTTCACGAAAGGTAGCCATCATAAAAACATCAGCGTGATGTTTTTGACGCAGAACATCTTCCATCAGGGTTCGAGTCAGCGAGACATTTCTTTAAACGCTAATTATATCGTCGTTTTTAAAAACCCTCGGGATCGCTCGCAAATCCAGCATCTCGCTAGACAGGTTTTTCCCGAAAATCCAAAATTTCTTGTTGAAGCTTATCACGATGCGTCAGCACGACCCCACGGATATTTACTTTTAGATCTAAAGCAATCAACGCTGGATGATTACCGGTTCCGCACAGGAATATTCCCCGATGATGAGCGCTCTGAAGTGTATACCCCGAAAAATAACCGTCGAAAATAGGGTATTGCGTCACTGTATCTTATACGCTATTCAAAACAAATGCACGACACAATATGCTCATAGGTATACGCACCCATGGTACTTGTGCGATCGTGTCAGTGGATCTTGTACCATACTGTGGGTAATATCGAGCATGGCTGATACGGTGAAGCATTCTGTGAAACAGGGTAAAACAAAAAAGACACGCACCCCGTTTACAAAACGACATCTTGCGCTTTTGCACGCGTTATACCACGGTAGCCCCATTGAACGCAAGGCGCTGCTTAAAAAAGCCGATAAAGGAGTCATCAAGTGTATCTGCGAATGCGCATTGAATATCTTACGCGGTGTCGTAAATATAAAAGCAAGTGCAAAGAAACATCTTAAAAAATACAAAAATACTCTACGAGCCCTAGCGTCATCGACGAAGCGTGTGCAACGGGGTCGGGGGTGGGGGTGGAAAGCAAAGAAGCGTATCATTCTGCAAAAAGGTTGCGGTGGTTTTCTCGGTCTCTTGCTGGCTCCGATCATCGATACGTTACTCGGGAAATTATTCTCTGGCCGTCCAAATACTCAATAGCCATGCAGCATGCAAAAAAATTATTTTGGTTGACGAGGCGGAGTATCAACAGCGTGGTGCAGGCTGTACACCACCATCGACACCGCACACATCCTCTACGAGTTATAGAGCATCCGAGAACACGCCTGAAACCCAACCAGAGAGCATAAAAACCCCTGGTGATGCGATATCGCGCCTCGATTTGGAACTTTCGAATATACTCCGTTCGGATAAATTTAAAGATGATCAAGAAAAGTGGAAGCAATTTTTACCGTTGTTTCAGAGGTATCACTTTCAGACATTATCACAAACAAAAACAAACGCTAAACTCAGCTCCACAGGCGTTGATGATGAAACATCGGGTATAATGTCAGTCGACGATATCGTTAACAGTATACCGGGGAAGTATAAGCGACGAGCACAATCGTTACTCGAATATATACAAAAACCCACAGGAGAACCGTCGAATATAACTTGGGACGACCGCGGACGAGTGAATATATAGAATAGAATAGAATAGGTTTATTTAGTGCGCTAGGATCAAAGTGTCCTCTGGCACGCAGTCTTCGTAAATCATTACATCTTACAGAAAAGAAATAACAAAGCAATAAAAGGAAGCCGCTATATAACAACAAAAATATGTGACTCTATATAATGCAAAAAATAATATACATAAAATAATAATACTATAAACTTAATACTCTGAGACTAAGCAAAAGTATACTCCACTAGTGACTCAGAATAGTTTGGAGAGACCAGAATAGAAATATACGGTGCACTCATAAACGGTGGTAACATTATCGATCTTGTTAACGACGCTGTACGTTTGAGAAAAAAGTTCCGAGCGAAAGGACCTAGCGAATTTATTAGCGCTCTTCGGACAGCAGGGATACCTCGTCAGTTTATCGGGAATGACGAACTGTGGAAATCCTACGATAGAGACAGCAATAATACCACTGCGGACAGACGTATAACCCAAGAGAGTGCGGGCTAGGGTATAATAAATCACACCGATGACCCTGTTAAAAGGAGTAGAGGTGTGAAACGGAAAGCAGTAAATAGTGGAGATTCATTCGAGAGCACACACCTACACTCGAAGCGACAAAAGATGCGGCCGGCGTGCTGGTTAAAGCTTTGACAGTTTTGAGTCGGGTTGAGACAGAGCGAGAGAGAGAAAGAGAGAGAGAGAGAGAGAGAGAGAGAGAGAGAGAGAGAGAGAGAGAGAGAAGAAAGAGAGAGAGAGAGAGAGAGAGAGAGAGAGAGAGAGAGAGAAAGAAAGAGAGAGAGAGAGAGAGAGAGAGAATGCCTCGGTAGCTAACGCTCGAAGACGTTTACTATAACCCAGGCAACCCTGCGGGTTATTCAGGTGCATATCGCCTTATAAACGCTAAAAATAAACATGTGCACGACTGACTGACGCAACAGGATGCATACACCATCCATAGACCCGTTCAACGACGTTTTCATAGGCTTCATTATAATGTCGACAATATAGACGACGTGTGGGAAGCAGACCTCGTTGATTTACGCTCAATTCAGACATCCAATGATGGTGTAGCGTATTTACTCGTTGTTATCGATGTCTTGAGCAAATATGAATGGGTTGAACCACTTAACTTAACTTAAGACCATGCACCGGGTCACGATGGGTTTCAAACGAATCTTTAACCGTGCCGATGGTCGATCCCACATATATCTACAAACAGACCGGGGGAAAGAATTCCTCGGAAAAGTTTTCCAGAATTTTCTCGCTGAAAAAGACATCCGCTTTAGAGTTTCGAGAAATCCGGACATCAAGGCATCGATAGTTGAACGATTCAACCGCACCTTAAAACAGCGGATGTGGCGCTTTTTACTCACCGTAACACACACCGTTACATCGATGTACTCCAGCAATTCGTCTATGCGTATAACCATGCAAGATACTCAACGATAAAGATGGAACCCGCTGCTGTAACACTGTATAATGCGCAGATAGCCTACGAAAACACAGAGAAAAACAACACGGTCCGCGATGGTAAAAAGCGTCGCAGCCGCCATAAATACAAATGCGGTGATTATGTACGCATCAGTAGGACTAAGGGCACATTCGAAAAGTGTTACGAGAAAAATTGGAGCACCGAAATATTTAAAGTCTCGCGGGTTCTCAAGCGTCAGGCTATCACGATCTATGAATTGCACGATCTTCACGGGGAAGCGATAGATGGGTTTTTCTACCCCCAAAAGTTAACAGAAGTCAACGCTGAACGTCTAGAGGAAGACAAGGAGTTCAAAATCGAGCGTGTTATAAAAAACCGAGGTCGCGGTGCACGGAAAGAAGTCTACGTTAGCTGGTTAGGCTACCCAGCGAAATTTAACTCCTGGATACCCGCATCCAGCGTACGAAACATCGGTCTATAAAACACCGTTTCTAACACGCGCCCCGCGGTATGGAGGCTGAAAACTTTTTCATCGTACTACCGAGTAACAGTAGTATGAAGTATTTCTCCGATAACACGACGACGAATTTTACAACACAACTGCCACGTGAAATTTCTTTACATGGCACATGGGTTGTGGGTCTTACCGAAATTCACATTCCTTACACCATCACGCATTTACAACGGGGAGATTGGAATATACTCTGGAAGCCATGCGGTGATAAAATCGATTATGTGAACGCGCGAAAGGTCACTGTTAACATACCGCACGGTGTATACCAAACACACGGTCAACTCATATGGGAGCTGAATAACATACCCCGGTTCAAAAAACAAGGCGTAAGATTCGTCGAATCTCGCTCAGCGATTGGACACGTTCCCGTTGAAATGTCGGCAATTGAAGAGTGTAAAGAAAAAACGCAATCCGGAACCGTTATTTTACCGGATAAGATTGCCCGTGTATTAGGCCTCGACGCACAAGCAGGAGTTGATGAGCCTCTGACGCTTTCCATGGCGCATCATATACCAGCGGGCCAGACGACCAGCGGAGCGAGACCAGCCTGCCTCAGCAGAGCCCTGCCGGATCAACTCTTCGTATACACGGATATCTGCATACCATACACCGTGGGAAATGTGCAGGCATCACTATTGCGAATTGTTAATTTAGATACGGCCCGTTATACATACGCCTCAACCTGTGTGAAATACTTTTCGCCCGCGAACTATTTACCGATTATGAATAATCATTTTCGAGTGGTCACCATCGATATAAGAGACCATCTCGGTAAACCGGTAGCATTCGAGTACGGAACACTGACCGTCACGTTACATTTTAAGTGCATTGGGTAACTTTCAAGACAACGATGTCCCATTATTATGCATATTACGAGTGTCAGGCTGGGGGCGGTGGAGCCCGCGGTTTGCACGGCGTCTATGTAGGAGCACCGTATCAACGGGGACACGGAATCGGAAGTTTTCTGGGGGGTCTCTTCCGGAGAGCTCTACCACTTCTAAAAATGGGAGCACGCGCCATAGGAAAAGAAGCACTACGGGCAGGGATAAACGTTATCGAAGATGTAAGCAGATACAAAAGACCGTTCGGGGCATCTGTACGCGAGCAACTCGCAGAGTCAGGTGGAAACTTGAAACGCGAAGCTGGTGAGAAGATCGATCTACTCATGAGTGGTTCGGGATATAAAACCGTGCGCGGAAAAAGGAGTATACATTCGCTAATGGGCCCTGCAAGTGGACGTGTCGCGGTACAAAAAAGAATCAGTGTTAAGGGTCGCGTAACGAAGAAGAGACGCGGTGGTAAACCGTGCAAAAGACAACGGTCGGGAAAGAAATCCTGTAAACGTACGACGTGTAAAAAAACGAGGAGAAAAACAGCTACGAGGAAAAGTAAAAAGCGCATCAGCCTACCAGATATTTTCGACTGAATTTGAAAATGTCGTTTCTACACTCACAATCTCACGAGTGCATGAAGAGCGAGCTTGATCTGTTCAGTATACCACCGACACAGACGTCTATAGAAGCCTTGCAATGGGTGCATTATGAACCCGTGTCCTCGCTCTCAGATGATGGACCGCTCGAGTTTGCTGTACCAGGTCACGGGGAGGAGTATCTGAATCTCGCGCATACGATGCTCGCCCTCAACGTTAAAATGTTGGCTTCCGATGGTGGGCCAGGGGGACGAGCTGCACCTGTTAATAAGTTCCTCCATGCCATATTCAATCAAGTGGATGTGTACTTTAACCAAAAACTCATTGCACCGCCGAATAACGCGTATCCTTACAGAGCTTACATAGAAACTCTGTTAAATTACGGGCCTGCAGCGAAAGATTCGCACCTCACATCAGGATTGTGGTACGCCGACACACCTGGTGCTTTGGACGCACTGCCCGGAGTGAAAAACCCGATAGAGAACCAGGGTTTGGACCTTCGTCGAAAACTGACATTCGATGGAAAGAACGTGGATCTACTGGGTCACCTTCATTGCGACCTATTCAATCAGGATAAGTTTCTACTCAATGGAGTCGAGATGCGTCTACGCCTGGTCCAATCAAAGGACGCTTTTTGCGTCATGGCCCCCATCTTGCAACCACCCGTTACATATCGCATGCACATCGCCGAAGCAACTCTTCTTGTACGACGCGCTAAAATAGCGCCAGGTGTTCTTATAGCTCACACAAAAACACTTGCTAAAACAACAGCGAAATACCCTATAACGTGTGTCGAAGTAAAGGCTTTTACGATGCATAGCGGTATACTCGGTGATACCTTGGACAATGTTATACTAGGACAACTACCGAAACGAAGTATACTTGGTTTTGTCTCAAATAAAGCGTTCAACGGTGACCTAGCATCCAATCCGTATAATTTTCACCACCAGACCATACATTTTCTCTCATTATATGTTGATGGTCAACAAGTCCCGAGTCGCCCTTTACAACCACATTTTACACAACACGGCGAGCTCTCGGTAGAAAGCTATCATACGCTTTTCTCGGGCACGGGTCTGCATTTTCGAAACGGGGGGTTAGGTATATCGCGTTGGGACTACGGTAAGGGTTACTGCCTTTTCGCATTCGACCTAACTCCAGATCTCGATGCTAATTGTTTTACACATTGGAACCTTGTGCGACATGGAAGCGTACGCGTAGAAGTGCGTTTTGACGAGCCGCTCCCCTCCACAATAAATTGTATTGTCTACGCGGAATATGACAAGATAATTGAAATAGATTCCTCACGACAAGTTATAACAGACTTCAGCGCCTAAGCTTATGTACAGGTGAACGACCGCTCATAGTTCACCAATAAAAACGTGTACACAGAACAAACAAATTTGGAAGGGGCGTGCCTGTGCACGATATAAAAATCGCTCCACATCCGCGGCTGATACACCAGTATCGCGTCTCCATCGTCATGGACTTTGTCATAGACATTCAAGCGCTCTACGATAAAAACGGCGGCTTTCAGCCGAAAGAGTTGGCAATTGTCTGCATCCAAGAGCCCGGATCATCGCATTCGATCATCACCCCTCCGCACGATTTTTCGGACCTGCCTCCAAAGTTCGCCGCTAGTAATAACCGCATCACATGCTTTTGCCATGGTCTTGAATAGTTCGACGGTGAAGCAGAATTGGAACGTGTGTGGACGACGCTACGTGCCTGTGTACGCCACGCAGTGCGGATATATGTACGGGGTCTGCAGAAAGCAGAATTGTTACGGAGAGTCCTCGCTCGAGATATCGTTAACCTGGAGGATTACGCTCGGCCTACTCTGAAGAATATGCCTACTAGCGATGTCTTTTGCATGCATCATTCCCTTGCACGTCACAACGAACCAAAATGCGCCTTGAACAACGCGATGAAGATAAGGACTTGGCTACGTGGACGGAAAGACGGATGAGATAGTCCAATTTATATAGAACCAATCACTGTATCACCGCAGTCAGCGAAAAGTAGTTGGGGTGGAGTGTTAAGCAGCGCTATTCACCACACCACTATACCCGACCATCGAACCTCAATTTCATGAGCGGCAATTTACGGTGTCACACTCCACGTGTTTGTTCACCGCTGCACGAGACACCGGAGACTTTGGAGCCGAACACAAACGGGTCATTGACATCGCTTAGCAGAGAGAGTAACACATCTGCGTCACAGGAGAGGTGGTTCATCTAAAGTATAAAGATTCGTCGCAGCTTATCCCCCGTCTACCGATACCCCCACCAGCACCGCTACATCCCCCACCAAATCGCTACTCATTGAGCAAGAATTACAACAATGAACAGTCTAGAGGTGCTCGATGGTCTACGGATGATAAAAACACCCACGAAAGGGGTCTACTCTGCAGACCGCATTCCGAAAGTCTGGTGTAGACCTGCTGCAATAGTCACCAATACCGATATTCATA
Source organism: Ophion ellenae (assembly GCA_963210295.1). Taxonomy (NCBI): domain Eukaryota; kingdom Metazoa; phylum Arthropoda; class Insecta; order Hymenoptera; family Ichneumonidae; genus Ophion; species Ophion ellenae. The sequence continues at coordinate 7,600,224 of OY723391.1, forward strand.
CACGGCCTGGTACTCATTGGGTTGCGATTTACGTCAACGAGGATGGCCACGCTATCTTTTTCGACAGCTACGGGCTCCCACCAATTATCCCACAACATTACAATCGTTTGCGAAGAAACACCAAAACTCTCCGATGGAGCGGAAAACCTCTACAATCGCAAACCTCGAAAGTTTGTGGGGAATATTGCATTATGTTTCTGTATTGCATGGCTCGTGGTTGTACTGTTGATCGTTTCCATAGACTTTTTTCATCGGATAAAATTAAAAACGATCGAACAGTGAGTCTGTTCTTCCGAGAAAAGATAGCACGAGCGAGGCATGGAAAACACCCTCTCTCTGCTGCCGATGGCCTCTTGGGTGAAGGAAACCCAACCTGTATCCAGTCGTGCATACCTGTCGAGTGCTGCTATTTGTGAAAATTTTAATTACCGTGGGGACCTACTCTCAACCACCAACCCAGGGTGTTCGGATAGCGGTGCCCGCTTTCTACAACTGCCACCACCACCGCCACCACCACCACCACCACCACCACCACCACCACCACCACCACCACCACCACCACCACCAGTGCGATACTCTTACCACCACCATCCGACAGACCCCCGAAACCACCTTTAAATACGAGGGTAACACTGTTCGTGAACATAAAACGTCGTGTTCTGCCTCGCTAGCTTGAGATTACTTCACCGTCAGAGTCAAACGTCGATCTGCAGATCCGAGGCCGGTCAGAAGCATCGGTTGATCCAGGTCGATACCTACCGACACATTACGGATCACCGAGATTATCGACCATTTCCAGCCGTAGACGGGGTCTATCGCGTCATCTGCATAGCTAATCAAGGAATCAACCACGACCACTATTCCCGATATTAAGCGGTTCAACTACAAGTGTTCCACTCTTTGGAAAGCTCCTTTGTCGAGCACAATGATAAATTATCAACTCGAGGTCCTGCCCTACGACCACACCCCGGATCGATTTATGCCGAGCGAGGCCCTAACCTACGCATACTGGGAGGCGCATGATGACATCTGGGTACCAACGGAGTGGATCAACCTCCCCAACAGGATACGGAAAGCATGGCTACAGATTGTGGAGACTGTACCCTGTGAGGTACTCTACCTAGGTGGGGTCAACTACCATCGACGGGATGGGTTGGTCTACCCCGTGGATCAACCCTTCGACGCGATCCTCTTCGAGGATAGCGAGGAGGTCTTGGGGGACGAATCCGATTTACGCAGTTACTACGAGCTCGAGGTTCGCCCATACAATCGCGTCCCCGATCACCTCAGCCCTGGTCAACAAGTCGCCCACTGGGAGGCGCACGATGACATTTGGGTGCCACTGGAATGGATCAACCTCCTCAACATGATTAGGAAATCATGGCTGTCCGTCGTGAAAGACGCACGCATGGACGTTATATACATAGGAGGTGTGGAATATTATTTCCACAACGGTGTGCTGTACCCTGTGACCCAACCCTACGACGCAATCCTCTTCGAGCATACCCATATTGCCACGGGGTACGAAAGTTCGATTAATAACACCCATACGCGCGCACACACACACACACACACGCACGCGCACGCGCACGCACACGCATGCGCGCACACACACACACACACACAACCAACACACAATAGGTGCGAACGGACAAAATTTTGAATAAAAACTTCGATAGATGTATACACGTAAATCATCGCGTTTTTTCTTTACCCTAAGCTCCCTATCCCCACGGTGTAAGACCTTTCTCCCCCATATGATCGGCGCGGCGGAGCCCCCCCCACCCGCTTGCTCTAGCAGTAAACAGGTCCTCGGTATATGCAAAAGACACCATCAGTCGGTCTATTCGAAAAAGCATCTCGAAACCACCCCCACTTAGCCACGAGCTCCCGAAAAAGGGCCCATTCCCCCCACCCCTCCGACACCGGTGACTCCCCCCACCACTAATTCCCCATACGTGCCACAGCGACGCAACCGCGACCACCAGACACCCCCACCACGCGCCGCCGCGGGATATCCACTACACCACACCTGTGACGTCACCGTCGTTTCCCTAAACATGTATGTATCTACTAATCTGCAATTCCTAACAATCAACAATTCGATTTATTGACACGCAAAGGTGTTTTCCCATATGAATATGTGGATGACGTCAGTAGGCTGCAAGAAACGTGTCTACCGCCAATTGACTCATTTTACAGTTCATTGAGCGGTGGCACTGTAAGCGAGAGCGATTGCACACACGCGGAAAATGTCTCGAAGGAATTTTCTATTCAAACGTTAGGCGAATATAGCGATCTATATTTGAAAACGGATGTCCTGTTATTAGCTGACATATTTGAAAATTCCCGTGATAGCTGTATTGAGAGCTATGGACTTGACCCGGCATATTACTATTCACTCCCCGGGTATACATGGGACGCAATGTTGAAGCATACGAGTATTATATTCGAATTGCTCACTGACATTGGCATGGTCATGTTTATCGATCGGGGCATACGTGGCGGACTAAGTCAATGTTCGAACAGATATGCTGACGCGAATCACAAATATATAGAGTCACACGATCCATCTAAAGCTTCATCGTATTTCATGTATTTCGATGTAAACAATTTGTACGGCTGGGCAATGTGTCAATTTTTGCCTTATGCAAAATTCAAATGGGTCAACGACCTGTCAAATTTTGATGTATCATAAATCTTAAACGATTCACCTACGGGCTACATTCTCGAGGTAGACTTGGATTATCCACAAAATTTACACGATGCACATAGCGATCTTCCGTTTTGTCCAACGCGTGGAAAACCACCCGGTAAGCGGCAGGACAAGTTGCTCGCAACTTTGTACAATAAAGAGCGCTATATTACACAGTACATTACCGGAATAACAGTACATTACCGGAATGTTCAACAGTGTCTACGCCATGGGCTCCGTATAACAAAAATCCATCGAATATTGCAATTCCAACAATCCCCATGGTTACGGTCTTACATCGAGCTGAACACGCAATTCAGAACCATGGCGAAAAATGATTTTGAAAAAAATGTATATAAGCTGATGAATAATGCGGTATTTGGCAAAACAATGGTGACTGTTCGAAATCACGTTGACGTGAAACTGTTGACAAAATGGGAGGGGAGGTGCCGAGGCGATGATTGCGAAGCCCAACTTTCACAGTAGGAGCATCTTTTCCGAAAACTTGATTGCCGTTGAATTGCGTAAACTTGAAGTGAAATTCTACAAACCAATATATGTCGGTATGTGCATACTCGATATATCGAAAACGTGTTTGTACGAGTTCCACTATGATCATGTGTTGTGCCCCGGCTTCTGACGATGCGCGGAGAGCACGGAATTTCGCTCTCGAGTAAGTTGACACCGTGGGTTGTCGGATGCTCGAGGGCGAGGGTATGTGGGAACTTTTCCCGTTCCGACTAAATCTCCAACTCGGGATATTGCAACTTCAACAACTTATATTTTATTTAAAATTAGGCAACAATATTACAATTCTTTTTTATGCCTTGAGACCGACCTCCTCGGCTTCTGGCCGAAGACTGCCTTTCGATTAATTATTTCGGCTAATTGTTAACTCGGATTTTCGCAACCAATCCTTCGAGAACGTTCGATTCGTTCGATTGCGATTCAGCGTTTTTTCGGCTGAGTCGAGCGGAACATCGGGCTTGTGAAATATCGGGCTCGATATCGTCGCATGGGGTCTTTGAACCTCGTGCGTTAGCAATATGAAAATTCCTGTCTTTTCCGGGCACAACATTCCTCCACCTTGGAAAGACGAAATTCCCAATTTCGGCGATATAATACATTTTTTTTTTCATAGCTTTGGCAAGTTTTTTTTGTCTCTCGGTCGTCTCTCGGCTTACAATAATACAATAAATTACGAAGGTACAAGTGCCTTTCTAATATTATAATATATACCCTTTTTTTATATTTCGATTTTCCTTTTTTTTGTGAGTCAGCTGTTGCCTCGCGTTTGGCAGCTCGCGGTCTAGCCGGAGCTACGTCAGCAAGGTCGTCGTTCGGCGATGTAGCATTTAAACGTCGCTGTTGAAACGATTTAATTCCGAAATATGATATAATCATTGCGAAGGGAATCATTCCGCTGAGGGCATAATTCCCTATGATGTGACTCTGTGTTGTCACATGATCGTATTTTTTGTTTAATTTTGTTTTCAATATTTCGATTCGTTCGCCAATTTTGTTAACTTTGTATGGATCATTAATTATCGTATGAGGAATATTTTACAATATTAAAGGTTGAGGTATTTTGTTTTCTGTCGCCAGAAAGGATAGATTGAATGGCGGTAAAAATTGTAGGAATTTTTCGTGTACAGTTTCCTTCAAATTTTCAATCTTAAAATCTATGGAGGTGACGGAACATTTCCCATGCAAAGCCAATAATCCTGTTCCAGTAATTGTTGCATCAGTTGTCGCAGACTTTTTACAGTTTATCGTGAGAGCTATTGTCTCTGGGGCTACATATATCCATTGCCCTTCTTGTTCCAGAGCAATGACCAAAGAATTTTCTAATTTAACTAAACGATGTGTACAATTCGCTTTTTCGGGGTCTTTTCCTAAAAATATCGATAGTTCGCATGACGCTCCTGATCGTATTATTTGTCTTGCGTTTTTCGGATGACAGTAATATTGATAATTTTGTCGTTTACATTTGGATAATTCGTTTTCTGAGAATGACAGATATTCTCGACGCTCTTGATCAATTATAACATTTTTACGGTCGTTTCTATGAACCGAAACGTGTCTTTTTCTACTCTTACGGGTAGAGGATAAACTTTATTCACATTGAACTCATTGTTGTTGATTAATGGGATTTGTATCACAACGGTGAGGGTATTTTGAATACTATATGCGCCTAATTCATAAACTTCCAGTAATTTGTTAATTTTTTCTGGACGTATTTTTGTCGGAAAATTCAGTCCTTTTGTTAGATTTGGTAATGCTTCTATTAGATACGCGTACAGTTGTCTGAGCGGCAATATTGTAGGATTAACGATTCCTTTTGGCAAGCCTATTAAAAAGTTAGATAATTGACGTATATCGTTTAATAAGGATTCGATTATTACACTAATAGTTGTTAATTTCTCGTCCAATTGTTGACGTGTTCAATTACCATTCCATGGTGTAAATTGTTTACTAAACGGCCTAGTGTTTCTTCGTTTGCCGCGAGGCGATTCGTTGTGCAATTGAACATTTCCAGTGTAATTTGCTGGATTTGCAAATTTTCCTTTAACGCATCGTCTGTTGTTTCTTGTTTTTTCGTTATTGCTATGATTTGCCGTTCGATGTTCGCAGCGTCGTTCGCATCTAAGTTACCTGTTATCGATTTTATAATGGATCCTAATCCGTCTATTAACCCTCTTTTATTTATTCTACCTTTTGTGCCAGTTATATCGTAAATGGACTGCATTTTGGAATTTATTTTTCCTTTCATGGTTTCGAGGGAACTCGTTACGAGAGAACATAGCTTGTCCTCTGGCATCGTTTGACATAATTCTAATAGTTTTTCCAGCTGTTCGCTAATACTCTTTTCTCTATTTGCTATTGGCAGACGATCCATGCGGATTACTAGTTTCCACATTTCCTGAATCGTGTGCAGTTTTCCGATTTCCTCGTAATAAATTCCTGGGGTTGTGGAAAATTGCGTTGCGTGGAATTCTGCATTTTCCTTTCTTTCGCTAGTCCCTTTTGTCGTCCTAACTGTTGAGATTAATAACCTGTAAAATGGGTTTGCCATTTTATTTTCAATAATTTATTTTCTTGTTTCCCTATTTGTACATGCAATACTTTTCTTCCTTTTTTTTCTTGCGAGTTCGATTAATCCTTTTTTGCTTACATTATGATTTCTTTCCTCTTTATTATCTCTTTTCTACTCTCCGTCTTTTTTAACTTGGAATGTAACCATATACCAAAAAATTTGGTTTATATTTGCTTTTTCTTTCATTTTCCTGTCTTTATTCAATTTTTATTATTCTTTTTGTATTTACTCGAAAAATTTATTTGCATAGTATTCAATATATTTATATATCTATTTTTTTTTATATTTAATTTTTTTTTAACTCTTGCTCTCATTGGATTTTTCATTTATATATCTATACGCCATTTTTATATTTTTTCATTTATTATTCGTTTTGTTTCTTTAGAAATCTAGAGCTCTTCTTATTGTTCTTCTTGTAAATTTTATTTAATTTATTTATTCTCTCTTTTCGACTATTCCATTTGATTATTTTTGTTATAAACTCTTTCATTAATTTGAACGTTATTTTATTTTGTTTTATTTACTTTATCTCTCCATTTCATTTCATATTAGTTCATTTATTTATTTATTCTTTTATTTTTATCACTGTATTTTATTTTCTTTTATTTTATGATTTCGTTTTATTTTTATTTATATTTTTTTTGTTGAACGGGTGGCAGCTCGCTCCCCGTACGCGAATCCGTCGCGTAACGTTGGCCGCTCGGCCGTTGCTTGGCAACGGCGCGAGACGGAGAGGCGCGATCTACGCCTCGTGGGCCGCTTGCGGGCCTCCGCGGGCCAGGCGAGTAGTCCCTCCTACTCTACCAGTCAGTGGGTAACGTAGGGTTTAATCCGGTCTACATGTGTACCCAGACTGCCTTACGTTCACGGCCGATAGTGTAGTTCACGTCGGAATCCTTGCTGCGTATGACGTAGGGCCCTGTCCACTTAGGGGAAAGCTTCGCTGATCGGCCTCGGCGTACAGTAGTGTCGTGGAGGAGGACTCGGTCGCTGGGGCGGTACTCCACTGTACCAGCGGTGATATCATGTCCCTCCTTTACCCTTTCTATTCCTTTTTTCATCGTTCTTTTGCCACGTTCCATGTGGCTCGAAGCCGTTCGCGTAACTCGGTGTCATAATCGTCGTATGAGTACGTCTTTCGTGGTGCTTCTTTAAGCGCCGTCGGCAAATCGGCAACTTTTCCAAACACGTACGGAGTGAAACCTGTCGCTGTGTGCGGGGTGGTATTGTAGGTAAACATCGCGTATGGCAACCACTCATCCCAATCCGTTTGATCCTCTTTAATGAAACATTTCAGGTATTCTGCGAGAGTTCGGTGTGAACGCTCCAATGCTCCGTTTGATTGGGGATGGTATGCCGTCGTTTGAATCTTTTTTATTCGGAATAATTGGCACATCTTGAAAGTTTCGCTCAGAAAATTCGTTCCTTGGTCTGATAATAATTCTTTTGGTGTGCCATACTTGCAAACAATTTGAGTTGTAAATCCTTTGGCTACTTCCTTGGCTTCTTGCGTTTTTAGCGGTATAGCTGCGCTATACTTGGACAATGCGTCTTGAAAAGTCAGAATGTATTTATTCTCGGCTTCGGTCTCGGGTCAGGGACCTACTATATCGACTGCACATTTGACGAATGGTGTCTTGGGTGTGTCGGTAATAGTCATGGGAGCATGCTTGCGTCGCGTGATTTTATTTTTCTGGCATTTGTCGCATGATTATACGTAGTTTTTTATTTCGTTATTCATTCCAGGCCAGCTGTACTTTATCTCTATTCGTTGTTTCATCCTTTTTTCGCCTGGGTGGCCTCCAAGAGGGGCGTCGTGGTATTCTTGTAGAATCGTACCTCGCTCCTCTTCACTCGGGCACTCTCGATCTCCTATTTCCGTCTCTGCCTCGCTTGTTGTTTCGCTTGCGCTCGAGTCTTTTTCTATTTCCTTCTCTTTTTCGCTCGGGCCTGCTGCCTGGTCCGCCTCCACTGGTGGGAGTGGCGGTTCGCTCTCGCTCGCGTGGGCCTCTGCCGGCTTGCGCAGGCGTTCCTCTCTAGCGGACTGCATTGTTTTTCTCGGCCGGCCACGGGCTCGCGGGACCAGCTGACCACGGCCATGCTGGCTCGGGTCTGTTGATGGCGGCGGCGATGGCGCGGAGCGGGGGGCCTTCCGCAGCCTTCCTCTACCACGCTTCTCGGCGTCCTTGTGACGTACCACCGCCTCGGGTTCTTGCCGCGTCAGCATCAATACATACATACGGCTTAAAGCATCCGCATTCGTATTCTTCTTGCCAGCCTTATACTCTATGGTATAGTTGAACTCCTCTATCTTTATTCTCCAGCGCATCAGTCGTGATCCTTGATCTTTTACATTAAAAAGCCATGTGAGGGGCTTATGATCCGTCACGATGGTGAATTTTGTTCCATAAATGTATGGTCGGAATTGCACTACTGCCCAAATTATTGCTAGCATTTCCTTGAATAATTCATTGAATAATTCATTTCTACCTTGTTCAGAGTGCGACTTGCGTAACAGATGGGTAGATCTTCTCCGATTTTTCCTTGCGATAAAATCGTGCCAATTGCCTTGTCAGAGGCATCAGTTGTCACCACGAAGGGTTTTTCGAAATCCGGATACTGCAGGATCGGTGCGGTGCTGAGAGTTTCCTTCAATTTTTGGAAAGCTTGTTCGCAGTTTTCGTTCCAAATGAATTTGTTTTCTTTTTTTATCAGTTCTGTTAACGGCTTTTAGAGTTTTGAAAAATCCTGTATGAATTTTCGGTAATATCCGGCTAGTCCCAGAAATGATTGAACCTCTTTTACGTTTTTTGGGGCGGGAAATCGTTGTACAGGCTCTATTTTTTCCGAATCGGGTTTTACTCCCACCTCAGTAATAATGTGTCCCAAGTACTGGGTTTCTTTTCGCAGAAATCGACATTTCCTCGGTTGAACCTTTAATTGGGCTTCTCTCAGCCTTTTGTTATGTTCTTCGAACTATGATCCGTATACTACTATGTCGTCGAAACATACGTAGCATATTAGTCCTTGTAATCCAGCAAGTACAGCGTCCATCAGCCTTTGAAAGGTTGGTGGGGCGTTTTTTAATCCAAATGGCATTAGGTTGTACTCGTAATGTCCAAGAGGAGTGGAGAAAGCGGTTTTCTCCTTGTCTTTTTCGGCCATTGGGATTTGATAAAATCCCGATGCTAAATCGAGAGTCGTGAAGTATTTTGCTCGTCCCAATTGGTCCAATATTTCGGTAATATTAGGCAATGGATACGAGTCCCCTTCCGTTGCTTCGTTGAGTTTTCGGAAGTCTACTACCACTCTCTTGCGTATATTTCCGTCGGCGTCAGGCTTTTTTGGAACGACGAGTAGAGGAGCATTCCATGGGCTCTTGCTCGGTCGAATAATTTCGTTTTATAGCATCTCTTTTGTCTGCGCCATCACTTCTTGCTTGTGGACTTCTGGTAATCGACATGGACGAATTTTTATTGGCGTTGTCCCTGATCGTACGCTTATGCGGTGCTCCACTATAGCGGTGCTCCCAAGTGACTCTTCCTCTAAATGAAAGACGTCAGCGTATGCGTCAGTGAATTCGCATAGGAATTTTTCTTCTTCCGGGTTTAAGTTCGAATCTCCTTTGATTTCTTCCCATATTTTGTCTTTTCTTTTTAATTTTTCTTCGATCGATACAGCACTTATTTCCTTTTCTTCGGTTGGCTTTTCTCTTTTAATTTCTTCAATTTGCACCGTTGGCCTTTCTATTTCGATTTCTTCATTGTTTGTGTTTCGCACTACTATAAGGCAGGAATGTCCTTCTGGGTGGACGTAACATCCGCCTATCTTTACTCCTGGTCGCACTTCTTTTGCTGCGCCACATGCTATTTTTGCCGTCAATGTTTTTGCATATAGCATTTGCTCTGTTCTGGGAGGTAGTTTAATTTTATTCGTTCTGTCCAGCATGGGGATCGGATGTCCGTATATTGTAATGTGTCTTCCGCTTAGGATGTCGACGTTGTGCTCTCTCATGGGGTCCAAACCCATTATTCCGTCTACTTCCAGTGGTACTGCGTCATCTATTAGGTAGAATCCGTGTTATACGTTTACTGCGGGTGTTTCGAGCACGATCATTATTTTACAAAGTGCGTAGAATTTTTTCCTCCGATTCCTTTGAGTTCGATCGTTTCTTCTATTATTTCAGTGTCCTTTTTTAATCGCTCTTTTTTATGAGACTACATTGAGCTCCGGTGTCTCCTTTCAACGTGAGGATTTTGTCTTTGGCCTGGGGAGACGCGATGTGGAAGTCGCTAGCGGCTCCTCCAGAATTGATCGTCGTTATCCAGTACGATTTTATTTTCTTCCTTGTGTTTTTTCTTTTGGACGGACCTGTATTCGATGCTTCGATTATTTTTCTGACGTTGCGTTTTTTGTCTCTGCTCCTTGCCGTTGCCATATCGAGCGAAAATGACCTAATTGTTTTCCTGTTTCCGCTGTCGTTGCGGTTTTCTTCTCTTGGCCTGTCTACGTTTGTTGCCGTTATCATGTCGAGCGAAAATGATCCAATTGTTTTTTTCTTTTCGCTGTCGTTGCGATTTTCTTCCTTCGGTCTGTCTTCTTTTGGCCTATTTTTATTTGCGTTCCAGTCATACTGATTTGGGCGCCCTGGGGGCCTACTCCTGTTGTAGTAGCTGGTTCCTTGGCCCTGCTGATAATTCGTTTGATGATTTGGATGACATCCGGTTCCCGGTGCCTGTCGATATCCGTTTCCTTGTCCTTGTTGCCAATTCCTTTTTCGGCAATCCTTGTACGCGTGTCGCGGTTTTTTGCAGTAATTGCAAGTGATGTTCAATTGTTGCACGCTTTTCGATGGACCTGGTAGGCTGTATCGTCCGTAAGACGATGTGTTGGATCGGCAATCCTGTGCTAAATGTCCCATTTTGTGACATTTATTGCACGTCATCGGCGTTCGTTTTTCCAGATGAGTCTGCCTGTTTATGGATTCGCCTCCTTGTAGCGATTTTTCCTCTTCCATTGCTCCTTTAAGGGCTGATCCGAGATCCTTGAATCCTCGAGCCTTTACGATGACTTGGTATTCCCTTCGAAGTCCTCTTTCGAAGTTGTATAGGGCTAATTGCCTTACATATGTCTCAATTGTTCTTTTTTCCGCAGGCGATCTTGCCTCGGTTATGCTGGCTTCGATTAATTCCATCATTATGGCCTCGAGTCGTTGACCGTATGCTAACACGCTCTCATTGTATTTTTGCTTACACGTATTAAAATCGACCTGTAATGCGGCTACTGTACGTCGCGTTCCATTTAATGCTGTCATTTCTTCTTTAAATTGTTGGTACGATTCAATTTCTTTATATCGGGTGTCTTTTCGCGCTTTTCCTATCACTTTTGTTGCTAACACGGATTGTAAAAGGGAATGTCTAACGGCTGCTGCAACGCACGCGTTTGCATAGCCGAATGCTTCAATTATGTCGTCGACTTCTTCAGGTTTTTCGCCATCAAATCGGGGAATGAGGCTTCGCGCCTCCTTTAGGGTCATGAAAGCATTTTCTTGTGCCATGTTATCTGAATTAAGTTGGAGTAGGGAAAATTCTTCAATTTCTATTTCGCGACCACGCCTAGTGTCTATATTTTCAGGAGATTGATCAGAATCTGTTGATTGATCAGAAAAATGAACGGTTCGATCTGCTGCGCATCGAATTTTGGTACGTTTCGCAGCTGTCGGCCTATTTGAGGAAATTTGTGAATTTGGACTTTCGTCTGAACTTGTTGCGGATCGAACTCGCTTTTTCCTAGGTTCCTGTAGTTCTTGTTCGACTATTTGATTCTCGGGACGATCTCTTGCAATGAGTTCGTTGAAAATTGAATTTAATGAACGCGATAATTTGTTGTTACCCGGTAATCGGTATAATTTACGACGCTCGTCTTCGTTTGACATTAAAGTTCAATTGTTTGGCTTTGGAGGGTGTTTTTTTTTTTTAATTTATAAATGTTCCGTCACTTATAGTACGATGATGCGCCTCATGTTGATCGATGCTTCGTAGTCGGTTGTTCACAAGATATTGACCTCGTTCTCGTAGCTGTTTGGCAGGAAATTGCCAGTGTTGTTCCCTGTTGTCGTGTTGCTTTGGTTTGCTGTTCTCGTGCGCTCCCTTGTTCCGTTGTAGAAGGTATTTGGTGAGTCTTCGTCCTTGGGTCGGTCTGGTATCGATGATCCTCGGGATCTGGTTACTTTTGGACAGCTCTGTGCGGTTGACTCGGGTGTTTGCTTACGCTGCACGTTTTCTTTTTATTTGTCCGGTTCGACGGTCGTCGATCGGATCACTCGTTGACCTCCTTTTCAGCACTTGCTGCGTTCAGTTCATTTTGTACGTTGGATAGGATGTTTCCTTCTTCTTTTCTTTTTAAGTTGTGTAATGCAAAGTTGCGGTATCCCCAATTGCGGGAATCCCACCGCTGCCACCAATGTTGTGCCCCGGCTTCTGACGATGCGCGGAGAGCACGGAATTTCGCTCTTGAGTAAGTTGACACCGTGGGTTGTCGGATGCTTGAGGGCGAGGGTATGTGGGGACTTTTCCCGTTCCGAGTAAATCTCCAACTCGGGATATTGCAACTTAAACAACTTATATTTTATTTAAAATTAGGCAACCATATTACAATTCTTTTTTATGCCTTGAGACCGACCTCCTCGGCTTCTGGCCGAAGACTGCCTTTCGATTAATTATTTCGGCTAATTGTTAACTCGGGTTTTCGCAACCAATCCTTCGAGAACGTTCGATTCGTTCGATTGCGATTCAGCGTTTTTTCGGCTGAGTCGAGCGGAATATCGGGCTCGATATCGTCGCATGGGGTCTTTGAACCTCGTGCGTTAGCAATATGAAAATTCCTGTCTTTTCAGGGCACAACATATGGCTCCGTTGTATCGTGAAAAATGTAAGATCATGTACACCGATACCGAAAGCCTTATCTACCACATTGAGTGCGAAGATGTATATGAAGGTATGAAGCAAACTATTGTCCGGTTCGACACGAGTGATTATCCCATGGATAATGTTTTCGATATTCCATTAGTAAATAAGAAAGTGCCAGGTCTCATAAAGGATGAAAACAACGGTGCTATAATGACGGAATTTGTCGGACTTCGGTAAAAAATGTATGCGTTAAGAGTAGATGGTAAAAAGGTGTAAAGAGTGGCGTTGTCGCAAGAACAATAACGTTTGATGATTATATGCAGTGTTTAAATGAGGAGATTGAAGTGTGTCGGAGCCAAACGTGTATAAGATCCACACTGCACGATGCATATACTATTCGCGAAAGAAAAATTGCTCTTAGCCCACACACACTTAGCCCATAAGCGATATATCATACCCAATAGCATAAACACATTACCAAGGGGACATTACAGAATACCATCTTAACACCGATATATTCTATAACATCGCAATCTTTTTGTATATTTTTCAACTGGTAGAAAATAAAGAAGAAAAAAAACCTTACCCGTTGTAATCCATATATTCATTCAAACTATTTTCCTCCATATCGTCGTGACGCATTTTTCCAGGGGAAAAAAGATTCAAATGCGAGGAGCAAAAAAAAGAGCTACCCACGGGACACATGATGCGGTGTCGGGGAAGACGGACTCGTCATCCTTTGCAGCATGTGCGGAGATGGAGACGGCACTTGACCGTCACTTGTTGGGGCTTTCGGCAGAGAGGAAGGAGTCATAAATTAAAAAAAAAAATTTATTGTTCACTACAAATCAGATGTATTTATCCAACTATTCTGGGTATTGTCGAAACCCAACCATTTTAAAAACATTCGATTACCACGTTTCTTCAGTACTTTTTCCACGAGATAGATATCGGGATATTTAACTTTTAGAAGCTCTTGCTCGTAGAAACCGCCTGCAATAGGTTTATCCGTATGGTCTTTCAAGCTATACATTACAGGGCTTGTGTTTTTCACGCTATATATTGTAAATATTTCCGTTGTCCAGTTTGGTGTGTAACCCTTTTCAAATACACTCTTAAATTTGCTGATTCTCACGTTATGGCCAATTTTAAATTTTGGTGGCTTCTTCATTGGAGGTTGAGTCTTGTTAAAAACTTGTCGCAATATTTTCTTCTCGTTACCGACATTGACATTCCTTGGCTTCATTCTAATTGTACGGTGTATAGAGTCATTATACTCGACAATTAAATTGTCAAGAATATCGATCCACTTAAAATTACCACAACGGCTAAATTGCTTCCACATTTTGTTTTTCAGTGTACGATTAAAACGCTCGCAAATGGATGCTTTTAAATTACTATACGGTGAATACATGTTAATATTGTGCTTTTCCATTAGAGACTCGAAAGTGGAATTGTAAATTCTTTTCCATGATCGACATGCAAGTTCTGCGGTGTCCGTCCTCCCTTATCGGGTATCGACTTCATTGCGGCTGCTGTATCTCTGCCATTCTTACTCAACATTGGTGCAGCCTAGGCGAATTTTGAGAAAGTATCGATGACGGTGAGCAGAAATTTATGTTTAGAGCGTTCACGCGCCTATGATGACATATCGACGAGATCAGCTTGCCAGGTTTCGTCCAAACCACGGATGTCCACATGTCGACGAGGATAATTTCGTCGAGCAGGCCTATGTAGCTCCAGTACGAGAGCGCTCTTTTTCTCGTTCATTTTCTAGTCCACTCAGTCGCGCATCCAGTGCAGCAATGGTGCGTAAATTACGAATCACCAAATCTTGTAGAGTTTTGACATCAGCCTCGAGTGTTTTTGCAATGTCTCTCATCGTAGCTTCAAGTCCATTAACCAACAACTGATTACTCTCATTCATTTCTTTGCGTATGTTCTTAATGATATTTCGAGATTTTTTTATGTAAAGCACTTAGAGTTCTTGCGTCGTCTTGTCCTTCCGGATTAGCGACCTTACACAATCGTTTCTGCCCCAAGTCATAATGGCCATCTGCGGTCGTTCTAAACTCAATCCCAGGTCGGCCCGGAGGACCTTGCTTACTGAGGAGCACACTCTTATTTATTTGGCGTCCAAACACATCGACACTCATGTTGAGAATGCGTGAATTCTCCGATGCCGAGTTAATAAATGATTTCAGCTTCGCGCAATTCCTCAATAATCGATATGATTTCATTCGAATGCGCAGAATTTCCGGCTGCTTGCGATGCCAAAAGTAAGCGAAGACGATCTACTAGGTCATTTGGATTATCCCAATAAATATAGTCCAATTGGGTGTTTTTTCTGGATAGCTTATACTTTGGCATACCCTTTCCCACATGATGATCGACTATATTTGCGATATAAGTGTTGAATTTATAGCAGGTATTACGTCGTATAGCCTCAATAGGCTTGTGAACATTTTTGTGCGCATTTGTCGAGATGACAATCTTTTCATAGTTTTTCCCAAACCCAAACAATAGTTCCGTTAATCCAATAGTTTTCGGATAATTCACATCACCCACACGAATATATTGGAACTCGAAAATTATCGGAGAATTGCCAATCATTAATTTGTGTTTTGCGAGATTCCGTACACTATATAATACATGCAAGCCTGCCTTTCTATTTGTTCGTAATAATAGGAGATATTCACCGATTAATTCATCAACATTCTGCGAGTCATCATCATCCTCATATATCAATTTGAAAGAATCTTGTGGTTCACTCTTGAAGGAATCTTGTGTCTCATTCTTCAATTGATTTTTCACACTAGTTATCGCATCCCGTTCTTCAGCATTATCACTCACTTTTTCATCCTTAATTTCCTCCTTCGCTACCTCGCCGTTTTTACACGACACCAATTTCTCCAGTGGTCTCACTATAGGCTTAAAGACATCTTGCATTCTCCGTTCATCGCTATCTTTTCCCATTTTCATCATTCGATGCTTTCGTCTGATTGCATTGCTCGCCTTGGCAATTTCACACAATACATCTTTTTCACGCAAAAGTTGTTCGGTCTTCATGTTGTCACTGTCAAGGTATGCACAATACTGTCTCTTCAACCACCAGCGATTTATCAATGGTCAGAAAATAATCAAAACCTTGTCTATAGCGACCCTCATTAATACCACTATCCTTGTCAATCGCGATAAATGCATACTTGTCGGAATTCCAGCATTTCATGCACATGTTTTTAAAGCACGTATAAGTCATATCCGTATTAACAGGACGTTGTAGACGTGTTTGAGGTTCATATCGTCCTGCTTGAAAAGCACCACGAAATTTGCATTATCTCTCACGAGATGTTTGGGGATACGGGTGTACGTCTGACAAAGATAAAAACTGTCAACAATCTCGTGTCTTCCCATGGAAAAAAAGGCTCTAACATTATCCTGTTTTTCACACGTTATATCATCGAAGATGAATATAGAGTTGGATTGTGCCTCACTTGGTACTATCACCTGTTCATGCGCGTTGAACGGATGATACGCAACTCCACTCACAGGTTTGAGCAACCGTTCGAGCAAGTTTGGCTGCTTCAGCGATTTGGAATACAAGTAAATGTTCCCAAATCTCAAACCATTGAGATGCATGATAAGAGTGAGCAGAGCGTTGGTTTTCCCACAATTCGATGAACCACAAAACAGTGCACGTATGCTATCCGGCAATAAATTTCCATGACGTTTTTGCCGCTTTTTCGCTCCAGCGTCTTCGACTAATTCATCGAAATTTACCACGGGAAGTCCGCCTCTGATAGTTTGCTGGTTGGGCGTCATCTCACACACGACTAATGGCGAAATCATATAAATCCCATTCTTATAGGGATTATCCATCAGTCGCGTATTGTCTTCAGACATGATTGTGCATGGCAAGAGTGGTAAAGGTTTCGTCAACCGCCTAATCAACAAACTCCCCGTTGAACTACATCTGCCCACGTATCAGTATTGCGGACCAGGCACAAAGTTGACCGAGCGGTTTGCTCGTGGTGATCCGGGTATTAATCCATTGGATACGGCATGCAAACAACATGATATTGCATATTCGAAAAATCGGGATAATCTTGAAGCAAGCCATTTGGCGGATAAAGTGTTGTCCGAACAGGCTTGGCACCGTGTTACTGCTAAAGACGTTAGCATCGGTGAAAAAGCGAGTGCTTGGGGTGTGGCAAATATTATGAGGACAAAGAGAAAATTCGGTATGGGGATAAAGGCCCGTAAGGGTGGCGTTTGTTTGAAAAAAATAATTGGCGCCGCAAAGAAGACAATGATTGAAAGTAATGATCCACAAACGATTATTAAATCAGCTCTGAAGGGTGCTTGTGCAGCTGTAAAGACACAAGGTGGCAAAGTGTGCACACCTCGGGTTCTACCTGTACCTCATAAAATTGGTGGTTTATTACCGTTCCTCGTGCCCATTTTTGCGGGTCTTAGCGCTGCTGGTGCTTTGTCAGGTGGTGCGGCTAGTATAGCTAAAGCTGTAAATGCTGCTCAAGCAGCTAAACGTGAATTGGATGAAAGTAAGCGCCATAATCCAACAATTGAAGCAATTGCATTGGGCAAGGGCTCACATCTGAAACCATATAAGCAGGGATTGGGTCTTCATATCAAGCCAAAAAACTAGAAGTAACGCTACCTCACCGACCCCTCATCGACATCGACCTTCTTAAATATGCGAAAATCCTCAAGATTCCATATTTCCGTGGGGTTTACATGCGCGACACATTACCAGCGAGCGGAGCCCTGAAATGTGAAGCAGCAATAGTAAATTTAGATGAAAATGTCGGTCCAGGAACACACTGGGTCGCTTACAAAAAGACTGGATGGAAAGTCGTGTACTTTGATAGTTTCGGCAATCTTCCACCACCATCCGAACTCATGAGATATTTTCGTGTTGGTAGCGTTAATTATAATTATAAGGGATATCAGGAATATGATACGATTGAATGTGTACATTTGTGTCTGAAGTTTCTTTCTCGACAATTGCAGCACAAAGACAAATATACCCTATATATAGGTAGAAAATTACGTGAAGAATTCAGTTGTCAATTTTCCAGCACCATGGATGATAGCTTAACCTTGACCATATCTGGCTCATCATCCATACTCGAGGCGCAGTACTTTCCCCCCATCGAACTCTCGCCACACAAAAGTTATACCCTCGGTCTTGTTGAATTGTTAACCTTCAACTCTATTCCAAATACCGACGTTGATCATGATAAACTCTACGTGGGAGATGAGATGTTGACGATACCTACGGGTAGCTATGAAATAGAGGATATTGAGGCGTTTGTACAAGCAGAGCTCACCCGTAAAAACATCAAAATTAGCATTAAACCAAATAATAATACGCTACGCAGTGAGATCGAATGTGATCATGATGTCAATTTTGAGCCGAAAGATTCTATTGGCCATCTTCTAGGCTTCACCGCACGCAAATTGGAAGCCAATAAAAGACACGAATCTGACCTTCCTGTAGCCATTCTCAAAGTGAACGCCCTACGCGTTGAGTGCAATATTACCTCTGGAGCCTATATTAACGGACAAAAAGTACATACAATTCACAATTTTTTTCCATTTGTGCTACCGGGCTATAAGATCATTGAAGTTCCTTCACACGTTATTTATCTGCCAATCACGAGCCGAACTATTGATACTATACAGCTTCGCATTGTGGACCAGGACGGTGATTTGGTAAATTTCCGAGGTGAAGTAATCACCATACGCCTGCATATAAAGTCGTGATGGGTATAGTTTTCAATAGATCTTCCAATAACAATAAACGGTCGTGGATAAAAACAATCAGTCGTCGGTCAGTGCTCAAAGTGCTAACACCTCAAAACGTGCTACTCTTGAAGAATTTGGGTCTCAAAGTGCATGGCGAAAGCGTGTAAAAAATTATTTAGTCTGTGCTTTGTGCATCTGTTGCGTGAAATGGAAGAAGAAATTGTAAACATTCAAACGCCTGTGGTCTTTGATGTATCCATTATCCATTGTGAGATTCACGCTCATCAGCCATATGCATCTTCAACCTTCAATAACAGCGATGAAATCCGTATTGCCATCCAACATCACGACCTCTCTATCCTGCCAAGCAAGAGTTCCCTACACATACGTGGGAAATTATCCAAGCGTGATGGGGCGCCAACCACTGCTATAAGTCTCGTCAACAATGCCATCTGTCATTTGTTTGAGGAAGTGCGATATGCATTGAATGCCATAGAAATTGATCGTAATAAGAATGTCGGTATTACGAGTGTAATTAAGGGATATTCATCTCTCTCACCGGCCAAAAGTTCTATGCTCGAGAACACTGGATGGCTCGATGTCGAAGAAATCAAGCAGATTGTCGATGTATCGGGAAACTTTGATGTGTGTATCGGGAAACTTTGATGTGTGCGCTCAGCATGCTCCTCGGATTTGCTGAAGATTATCGGAAAATTGTCGTAAATGCCAAGCACGAGTTGATTCTCACAAGATCAAAGACCGATGACAATGCCATTGTATAAACAGCGCCCGAAGACTACAAACTCGCATTGCATAAAATAGAATGGCTCGTACCGTATGTCACAGTCTCAGATCAGCGAAAAATTCAACTGTTAAAGTTTCTCGCCAAAGACGCACCAATTTCCATGAGTTTTCGTACATGGGTATTGTATGAATATCCATTGCTGCCTGCCACCTCCAAGCACGTATGGTCTGTGAAAACCTCGAATCAGCTGGAGAAGCCACGATATGTCATACTCGCGCTGCAGACGGAACGAGAAAATGAGAAACAACACAATGCGAGCCACTTTGATCATTGTAACCTGAGCAATGTCAAATTATACCTCAACTCGCAATGTTTTCCATATGGAAATTTGAACTCGAACATTGATCAAAATCAATATGCTGTACTCTACGAGATGTATGCAAACTTTCAGCCGACCTATTACAACAAAGAGGCTGAACCATGGCTGAGTAGGATGGAATTTTTAGAAAAAGCCCCCCTCGTTGTCATTGTCTGCCCAAAGCAAAACGATTCTCTCAAGTCCGGTCGTGTGGACGTGCGTCTTGAGTTCGAATTGAAAAACAATATTCCACCGCAAACCTCAGCATACTGCATGATCCTCCATGATCGTATTATCGAGTACAATCCAATTAGTGGTGGGGTGAAAAAATTGGTATAAAATTATGCCGATGATTCGCGTCCACGTCAGTCAATATGGAGCTTATCATCGATGTGCAGGGCTTTAAGAGACCCATCAACAAATTTGTCCTAAAGGAAATGTCCATCGTCAAACTTCACGACAAGAATGCTGAACCGCTGACGCTCGCCTTCGACGCACCATTTGCATGGGACTCTTTACTGGCCAAGTACAAAATGACAAACAAGTGGCTGGAACGCAATTTCCATGGAATACGATGGGATCGCAGCGGCATACCATACGAGGCAGCTAGAAAGACAATTCGAGAAATCTTGCAAGGGGCTCCAACCATCTATGCAAAGGGTTTCGAGAAATTCTCATGGCTATCAACATTCACGGATCCCGCAACAAATGTCATCGACTTGGAGACTCTGGACTGTCCATCGCTGCAGAAGTTGCCGAAAAACACAAACTCCAAATGCCCGCACCTTTCTTCAACACGAAATACAACTGCGCCCATGTGAATTTAAAATCGCGGAAAAGCTGGTTAAGTGTATACGAAGCGTTGTGTGAGCGAGGGATTTTTTAAAAATGAATAAAAAAACATTTCGATGAAAATATATCTCATTTGTGTTCTTCATTTATTCTACGGCGAAAATAGTTTGAATTTCTTTTTCTCAGACATTTCAATAATACAGTTTTTTTTAATACATTTTTACATATTCAACACTAAAAACGTCGAAAGCGATGGCGAGGCGACTGTGATGCGGACTGACGCTGTTGTATTTTCTGCAACTGCATGTAGAGTTGACCATGGCGTGCCAGTTACAGCATACTCTCGATGATGCGGACAGCCGTTCGACGATGGTGTTCCAACGAATTTTGTCTTTTCCACCATGGTGTGCTCACAGTCGATAGAACTCGACGCTGTTGTATTTTCCACCCATTGACCTCATTAAGAGATGATGATCGCGTGCCTCTTGCCGCATACGCTCGAACGTTTCCAAATCTTCGTCGAAGGCCTTCACAAGTCGCGCTGGTAGGAA
Source organism: Ophion ellenae (assembly GCA_963210295.1). NCBI lineage: Eukaryota > Metazoa > Arthropoda > Insecta > Hymenoptera > Ichneumonidae > Ophion > Ophion ellenae. Next base: position 7,621,139 of record OY723391.1, read on the forward strand.
GACAGTGGACGCATTCGCGATGTCAGCGATGTAGCGTTTCCCAAACTTGGTGTGTACGGCCCTCATGTCGGAGATTGGATACTCCGAGTAAACGATGAGTTCTGACAGCTTCGTCGTTGGAAGGAATTCCGCCATTCGGCTGACTTTATTGATGCTCGTGAAATCCATTTTCCACACTTTTCTCTTTTAAAAAAATTTTTAAAGTTATTTTTGAAGATGTTGATGTGGCGATGGAATAGTGCAGTCTGAGCTTGGTCCATGGAATTATAAGCTCCCTCGTTTTGTAACCCCACCTCAAGTTTCAAGGAAAGTTTCCCACCTCATTACATGTTTCACAGTCTCGACGTTGAGGTGGGGGCCATTAATGTGATCTTTCATTTGTGGCGTATTATAATGCTCCATGCATGGAAGATATGATATCACTTCACTGTCGTTGCCATGGTGTTCTGGCAAAGGATCCCACAGTAAACCAATATAATGACCCCAATATTTTAAGAGCAAGACCTTTGGAACTTGTTCGAGCTCGTTTTTGGACAAGTCCAGGGGGTGTTTGGCCGGATGCACTGCATACATACTCGCACATGTGAACATCTTGACGTTATATTTCGGAATGAAACCAAAATCTCGATGGGACTAAAATTTGTTTTTTTTTTTTGGAACAATGACTCCTCTCATAGCCGCAGCTGCATATAATAAATAAGGCATTTTATGGCACTTTGAAAGGCCGCCCTTCATATGGCAACTGCAGTTTTTTATATTATCGAAAAAAATTCTAGCCACTCAACGGCTCCGCGCCAAACCCCCCCCCCCCTTTCTTATCGCTCAGCATCGAGTATCATCACGCCCCCACTCTCGGCTATCTCGCGCTAGACCCCCTCTCTGCGTCGCCTTCCCCCACCACGCCGCGTGACGTCTGCCCTCGGTTCCCCGCGCTGGAGCCCCCCGCCACGCTTCACCCCTGAGATCCCGGAGTTGGTTTGCCCTTGTCACCAAAAGTTCTTCTTTGTATCTGTAAAACATAAATAATAAGATGTACAAATAAAATACACTACTCACACAAATTAAGGGATACTTCAAAGATTCCGAATTTTTGGCTGATTTTCAACAAGAGATAACTCGGAGAAAAATGGTCGTACAGAAAAATAAAAAAAGGAAATTATAGCTTCAAGTATCTAGTTTTCAGATCTGGACTGTAAAATTTATTAGCGTGGGCGGTTTTCTTGTAATCATCCGAAAACCAACGAAATTTTTTTCCCAAATTTTTGCTCGTCGTCAAAATGGTCTGTAGACTTCAAAGAATTATACGACTATAAAAGTCTTTTAGACAATTTAATCAGCTTTAATTTGACCTTTTAACAAGCTCCGGATGATGATTTGCCGCGGAGTAATCGTCGATCAAAGCAAAAAAGTCCATTTTAACTTTGACTATCAATACTCGAGAACTGATCATCGTACAGAAAATAAAAGTAGGGTTTTGGAAACTGCAAAATATTCTCTATGACATGCAATTAGGGGCTGTTGATAAAACATTTTTTTTCGGAGTGATGATGTTGTCTGAAAAAAAGTTGAAAATTTTCCAATTTAAGGATATTTTAAAAATTTGGTATAACTTTGGATATAATGCATGGACGAAGGATATCGTCGGTTATGTTTTAACCTCGAAGTGTCCCCAAAAAACCCCTCAAAGTTGCAAAGCGCTGCGATTTTTTTTCCTTAGTGCCCCGAAGGATTAAATTTATTGTTTCTGTTAAAAATCACCGTAACAAGCAATTTTTCGATTTTTATTCATTTTTTCATCGTCAAAATGTTTTTTTTTTAGCAGTAATGCGTGATTTATTCATTGACAAACAACAATTACCAAGAAAAAAAATGGGAAAAAACATTCAAATTTTTAAAAAATTCAAATTTTTAAGGTAATTTTGAAAAAAAGTGTTTTTTGTGTTTGTTAAAAAAGTGTATTCCAACGATTGAAGTTGCAAAAAAAATAAAAGTTCGAAATTTGTGTGAAGAGAATCAGTCGACAGTAGAGGGTATATCAACAACAAAGGTGGTTAGACTGGTAAAAAAAATCGACCAAATCGTTTTCGACAAGAGGAGATTATCGTTAACACATGAAAAAAAAATGTTGAAATAAAGGAAAAAAAAATATTTGAAAAAAAAATTAATAAAAAAATTTCGAATATTAAAAATAAAATTGTTTTTTTAAATAATTTTTTTTTTTATTTAAAAAAAATCAAAAATTTTTTTTCCACGTGTTAACGATAATCTCCTTTTGTCAAAAAAAATTTGGTCGATTTTTTTTACCAGTCTAACCACCTTTGTTGTTGATATACCCCCCTACTGTCGACTGATTCTCTTCACACAAATCTCAAACTTTTAATTTTTTTGCAAGCTTCAATCGTTGAAATACACTTTCTTAACAAACACAAAAAACAGTTTTTTTCAAAACTACCCCAATAATTTGAATTTTTATTATTTGAATTTTTTTTGAAATTTTTTTTGAAATTTTTTCTTGGTAATTGATGTCTTTGAATAAATAAATTACGCATTATTGCTAAAAAAAACATTTTGACGATGAACAAATAAATAAAAATCGAAAAATTGCTTGTTACGGTGATTTTTGACAGAAACGATAAATTTGAACCTTCGGGGCACTGAGAAAAAAAATCGCAGCGCTTTGCAACCTTGACAGTTTTTTGGGGACACTTCGAGGTTAAAACATTACCGACGATATCCTTCGTTCATGCATTATATCCAAAGTTATACCAAATTTTCAAAATATCCTTAAATCAGCAAATTTTTAACTTTTTTTCAGTAAACATCATCACTCCGAAAAAATATTTTTTATCAACAGCCCCTAATTGCATGCCATAGAGAATGTTTGGCAGTCTCCAAAACTCTACTTTTATTTTCGTTACGATCATTAGTTCTAGAGTAATTGATTGTCAAAGTTAAAATGGACTTTTTTGCTTTGATCGACGATTACTCCGCGCCAAATCATCGCATGGAGCTCGTTAAGGGGTCAAATTAAAGCTGATTAAATTGTCTAAAAGACTTTTATAGTCGTATGATAAAAAAGGTTCTTTGAAATCGACAGACCATTTTGAAGACGAGGAAAAATTTGGAAAAAAAAATTCGTCGGTTTTCGGATGATTACAAGAAAACCGCCCATGCTAACAAATTTTACAGTCCAGATCTGAAAACTAGATACTTGAAGCTATAATTTCCTTTTTTTTATTTTCTGTACGACCATTTTTCACCGAGTTATCTCTTGTTGAAAATCAGCCAAAAATTTGGAATTTTTTAAAATATCCCTTAATTTGTGAGAGTAGTCTATTTTATTTGTACATTTTATTATTTATTTTTTGCAGTTACAAAGAAGAAATTTTGGCGCCGCAACGAAAAGAAAAGTGGTCGTCAGCAGCAGCCGCAGCGGCAAGAGGCACCCGAGGGAGCCCAAGGGCGCGAGAAGGGCAGGCCACCGAAAGAACCGGTGTACGAGCGAGGGGAGCGGCCGCAGCAAGGACGCCGCGAGTAGATACATACATACTTAGGGAGACGGCGACGGTGACGTCACAGGCGTGGTGTAGTGGGTATCCCGCGGCGGCGCGTGGTGGGGATATCTGACGGTCGCGGTTGCGTCGCTAGTGCATGTAAAATAATTGTAAAAAAGCTTGTTCTGCAAATAAACAACCCTGTGAGAAATGACGTTTGTAAATTATCGCGTTTGTCTGTTGTATATAATAAATTGGTTCATGAATTTTTCAACTGAGAAAAGTGAAGAAGGGCCCGTTGTAGTTTGGCGAATGACCTAATTTTTCCTCACACTCTCCTGACACGCTTCTACGGGAGAGAGAGAAAGAGAGAGGCGTCATAAAATTTAAAACATTTTTATTGTCCGCTCCACATCAGGTTTGCTCATTCAGCTATTATAAGTATTGGCGAAAGCCAACCCCATTACATACATTCGATTATTACGCTGCTACAATACTTTTTCAATGAGATCAATTTCGACATATTCGACATAATTTCGACATATACGTAGCTCCTGATCGTACAAATCCCCTGCAACGGCTCCATCGTGAGATTCGTGATTTTCTCTCGATATATGGCAAATATTTTCGCTGTCCAGTTCGGTGCGTAATCGTTTCAGAATACACTCTTAAATTTACTGATTCTCAACGGTGTTTATTGTCAATTTTTACTTACATAATGATGCGGTTAAAATTTTTTGAAATGGGGTCCTATGAAAAACATGTTGTGTGGCAGCTTCTCATTTTCAACGTTGATGCTACTCAGTTTCACCTGCCTTTTCGTATAGTATACAGAATCATCAGACGAGTCTACTAGGTTATCAAGAATACCGATCCACCTATAATTACTACGTAGGGTAAATTGCATTCACATCTTATTCCTCACTGCACGATTGAAATACTCGCAAATGGATGCTTTTAAATGGCTATACCCAGAATACAGGCAAAAATTATACGTTTTTTATTAGGGCTTTAAAGCGACCATTATAAAATTATTTTCCCTGATCAAAGCGCAAGTTCTGTGGTATGCGTCCCCTTGACAAGTGTTAACGTCACTGCGGTTCCTGCATCATTACCATTCTTACTCCGTAGGCTTACGGCCGAGGCAAATTTTGAGACAGGATCGATGACGGTTAGGTGAAATTTATGTTTGGAGTTTTTACGCGCGTACGATGAAATATCGACAAGATCAGCTTGCCATGGTTGATCCAAGCCGCGAATGTTCACAAGTAAAAGGTCTAGTAGCATCGAGTTCATCAACGCTTCGCACAACGAACGAGTTTTTTATTTGAAGCACTTAAAGTAACGCTACCGACTGTGTCCTTCCGATGTAACACTGGGATGACAGTGGTATACCGCACGAGGCAGCTTGAAGGATAATTCGAACTATCTTGCGAGGAGCTCCCACGATCTACACGGCGGAATCCGAGAAGTACTCGAAGCTGGCAATATTTACGCAAAAATCGGCACAAAATCGTGTCAATTATCCACAGACGTTTCCGTTAAGATAGAGCGCATCGTCCGCATGCAAGGGCTCAAGACACCTACCAACGAGTTTATAGTAAAGGAGATATCCATCACCAAACTTCACGATAGGAACGCTGATCCGCAAAGTATATATGAATTAAAGGCATATAAAACAATAGTTTGTTAATAATCAAATTAAACAATTACATAATCATAGTGTATGCTATGCATTAAACCTTGGTATGTGTGTGTGTGTGTGTCTGTTTTTTATTTTTTATTCTTTTTATTTTAAATATCCGCAGCGGTAGTCGTTCTGAAACAAACAAAACATGCATTTTTCTTATCAATCTATCTAACACAATGATATTTAGAATGATACTAAAGTAAAAAGATAATACTCCCAATCAGCCCTGTATACGGTCAAACAGGTTGGACACATGTCGCGCGTGACAATTTGATGTAGCGGTCCACCGCAGTTGGTGCAAAAGATTCCGCGCATGGTTATAAAGCGTTCGCTGTAGTGACCACATATTTTGCGAAGTCCTTCAAACATTTCTCGTACATCGAAGTAGCACGAAACACAATACTTTGATCTATGATTTTCGGTAAAGTATATGTAATTCACGCAATATACGGCTTCCCGGTTCAGCTGCTTAAGTTGACGCCGGTCCAGTAGGTCCTCTCGCACATCATGGTATTCATCATCTGACCCACCGCCGTATGCGGAATCTGCCTGTTCAATATCACTATCCAGTTCGTCTATTCCAAGCAGTACGATGTCATCACGAGCGATCACTTCTACCTCGTCGTCATAATCGGCGTTGTCAACATCTATTTCGTCGTCACCATCAACGGCGATATCAATAATTTGTCCGTCGTTATCATCGGCGATATCAACAGCTTCTACTTCGCCGTCATTATCGTCGATATCCACCACCTTCATTTCATCATCAACGACTAGATCGATCACTTCACGAATTTGGCTAAACATTATTTCTTTATTTGAACATTATGATCTTCATAGGATTGAGGTATGGTGGGGATGGCCAATAGGACGTGTACACGGTTTTCCTATTCAACATTCAGGAATTAGTCGGGAAGTGTAGAAAAAATTAACTTTCCAAGATCTCGCATCCCCACCATACCTCAATCCTATGAGGATCCAAAAACCGAAATTTCAAAAAGTATCGTGAACGCAGTTTTCACCATTCCAGTCTCCAACCTCCGAGGTGTCATTCTGAAACGAAAGAGTCGCAGAACGAAGAAAAGTGAAATAATGGTTAGCCAAATTCGTGAAGTGATCGATCTAGTCGTTGATAATGAAATAGAGGTGGTGGATATCGACGATAATGACGACGAAGTAGAAGCTGTTGATATCGCCGATGATAACGACGTACAATTTATTGATATCGCTGTTGATGGTGACGACGAAATAGATGTTGACAACGCCGATTATGACGACGAAGTAGAAGTGATCGCTCGTGATGACATCGTACTGCTTGAAATAGACGAACTGGATAGTGATATTGAACAGGCAGACTCCGCATACGGCGGTGGGTCAGATGATGAATACCATGATGTGCGAGAGGTCGTACTGGACCGGCGTCAACTTAATCGGCTGAACCGGGGAGCAGTATATTGCGTGAATTACATATACTTTACCGAAAATCATAGATCAAAGTATCGTGTTTCGTGCTACTTCGATTTACGAGAAATGTTTGAAGGACTGCGCAAAAGATGTGGTCACTACAGCGAACGCTTTACAACCATGCGCGGAATCTTTTGCACCAACTGCGGTGGACTGCTACATCAAATTGTCACGCGTGACATGTGGCCAACCTGTTTGAACGTATACAGGGCTGATTGGGAGTATTATCTTTTTACTTTGGTATCATTCTAAATATCATTGTGTTTGATAGATTCATAAGAAAAATGCATGTTTTGTTTGTTTCAGAACGACTACCGCTACGGATATTTAAAATAAAAAGAATAAAAAATAAAAAACAGACACACACACACACACCACATGGGGAGTCTGAAACCCCTACGTGGCGCGTCCCCAGGGGGCGGAAAGGGGGAAGCCCTCGTATATAAATATAGACATAGATGTACAAATATCTATATGGATATAGATATACATATAGAGATATCTATCTGGATATAGATATGGATATTGAAATGTCTATATAGGTATACAGGGCAGGAGGCGATTAAAATTCCTCCCGTGGACCAACAGACACGGGGAACAAACCTCGATAACAAATGAATATGGGAAGTCGAATAAAGGATATACCGATTAGGGTGCAGGGGCACGGAACCCCAGTACCGGCGCCTTCAGGGAGTGATCAAGCGGGCTCCCGGGCGTCGTCATCGAACAACCGCAGTACCACGGAGGTGGGCCACTTGGCCATGGAGGCCACAATGTTTCAAGTGAAGAAAAGGAAGAGACAGGTGGAAACCGAAAGGAGATTGTGAAGTTGGTAGAGAGGCACAGAAAGACGCTGGAGAGCCGAGCCTCTTTTATCCACCAGAAGAAAAACCTCCACAAGGAGATCCAGCGGTGGGTTCCTATGCTTACCAGTACTTGCAAAGGTATAGAGGACCTCATAGCGTGGAGTGCAAAGCCACAAGCGGCAACGTTGACTGGAGGAACGCAAACCACGCCGACCATAAGCCAAGCGAAATCGACTTTCCCTAACAAGGAGAGGAACGATGAAGGCATGGACGTGGGCGATACCTCGACGCAAGTAAGCAAGGCGAAGAGGAAAAAGCGGGTTACACCGACGTCGACCGACGGAAAGGAGCCAAAGGAGAAGCAGCTGGTGGAGCTATTGGCTGGTCAATCCGAGGATAAGGGCGAGAGATCAGAGCAGAAGTGGCAGACTGCGTGAAAGAAGAAAAGATCGCATAAGATATCCGAGAAGCAGCCTCAGAAGAAGGCGCAGAAACCTCGCGAACGGCCGACTCTGCCCAACGCTCTCGTCATCCACAAAAAGGGTGACTTGAGCTATGCGGAGATCTTGAGTCGTATAATGAAGAATCCGGCGCTCAAGGATGCAGGTGAATGCGTCCAAAAGGTACGCAGAACAAACGCGGGAGATCTGTTGATCGTTCTGAATAAGGAGAGCTCAGCCAAAGCACCGGAATTGCGAAACCAATTCGAAGGTGTTCTTGGTGAATCAGCAACGGTCCAGCGTAAAGTCCACGAAGTTGATCTGGAGATCAAGGATCTGGAAGAGGACGCGACGAAGGAGGAGATATCGGCGGCCCTGCAGAGAGTCTTGGGACCGGACTATTCAGTCACGGAATACTCTCTTAAGTCTCTGCGTAAAGCATATGGCAGAACTCAGACCGCGGTAATACGACTCATGGTGCCTGGTGCCCGGAAACTTCTGGATACAGGAATCATCCGAGTCGGCTGGTGTAATTGCAGAATCCGAGAGGTGGTGAGACCACTAAAGTGTTTCAAGTGCTGGAAATTTGGACACTCATCACGGAACTGCAAGAGCAACGTCGACCGGGCTAAAGACTGCATCAAGTGCGGTAACACTGGCCACAAAGTGGCCGAATGCACAGCAAGTGCAAAGTGTGTCATATGTGCAGAAGCGGGAGATGGGGCACCCACAGCCCACATCGCAGGTAGCAGCCGGTGTCCAGCGTATACGCGAGCTCTCCAGGCTCTCCAGGCACTCCAAAAACGATGCGAATGAGAGTACTCCAGCTGAACCTCAACCATTGTGAAGCAGCACAGGACCTGCTCATGCAGACTGTGCGCGAGCTGAAGCCTGACTTGGCGATACTCTCGGAACCATATAGACATCTAGACACGCAACCTTGGGAATCTGACGCAAGTGGGAAGGCCGCAATTTGGTCCTGCGGAAAACTTCCATTTCAGGATCTTGCGAGTCGGACGGAAACTGGTTTTGTGAGAATAAAAGTCAAAGGAGTTCATTTTTACAGTTGTTATGCACCGCCTAGTCTGACGACTTATGAGTTTGAGAATTTTCTCGACAACTTAATCGCAGACGCTAAACAACGCTTCCCGGTAGCCATAGCCGGAGATTACAACGCGTGGGCTGTGGAATGGGGTAGTAAAGTGACGAACAGGAAGGGCCAAGCTCTGCTTGAGGCTATGTCCTTATTGGATGTAGTACTACTTAATGCAGGTACAAAGCCCACTTTTGTTAAAGGTGAAGCCTCCTCTATAGTGGACCTCACTTTTGTGAGTAGTAGCCTGGCAAGAGGAAACCAGTGCCACTGGGTAGTCAGTGATATCTACACTCACAGTGATCATCAAGCGATTCTCTGGGAGATTCGCGGTGACGTCAGCAGAACAGCGAAGGCACCGAAGACAAACGGGAAGGGCTGGAAAGCGAAAATGTTTGACGCGGACTTGTTTCGTGAAACTTTTGACACCAGCCCCCTCGCAGCGGAAAGTGCAACCGAGAAGGTCGAGGTGGTCATGCAGAGGGTCACCGAAGCATGCGATGCCACAATGCCACGGAAACGTAATGTCGACTTCCGACACGCGGTACACTGGTGGAGCGAACAAATTGCCGGCCTCCGAAGGGAGTGTCATCGAACTCGCCGCCTAGCGCAACGAGCTCGAGGCAAACGCTCGTTCCCCGATTTGGAAGAACAGCACAGGAAGGCGCGCGTGAAGCTTATAAAGGCTATCAAGCAGAGTAAAGCTGAAAGCTGGGGCGAACTGCTCAGCGAGGTGGAAGATGCTCCCTGGGGCAGGCTGTACAAAGTAGTAATGACTCGGCTGAAAAGCCAGCCAATGCCATCGCCTGTGGACGCAGCCCCACTGGAAAAGATTGTTACACATCTGTTCCCTGAGCAACCCGAGGAGGACTATCAGCTCGAGGAGGACGTCGATGAGGACATCTCAGCCATTACTGAGGAAGAGCTTCTTACGGCGATTTCCAGGGTGGGTAACAATAAAGCCCCCGGCATGGATGGGATGCCCAACATCGCACTCAAGGCAGCGATCAAGTTGGCACCGGCAATATTCCTGGGCATGTACAATGCGTGTTTCAAGGAAGGAATCTTCCCGGACAAGTGGAAGTGGCAGAAGCTAGTGCTCCTCTTGAAAGGGAAGAAGCCACCGGACGTACCTTCATCCTATCGTCCGCTCTGTATGCTGGATACCGCCAGAAAGATCTTCGAGCGCATCATCCATAACAGGATTGAGACGGTCGTGGACCCTCTACTGGCGGAGGGCCAGTTTGGCTTCCGAAAGGAGCGCTCCACTCTACACAGTGGTGAAGCAGGCCTCTACACAGAAAGGAGCGCTCTAGCTCTACACAGTGGTGAAGCAGGCGCAGGAGTCGACTGCGGGGAAACGATGGGCGAGAGGGTCCAAGAAGTACTGCGCAGTTGTCGCTCTCGACGTCAAAAGCGCTTTTAATTCGGCGATATGGAAGTGTATCATGGATGCCCTAAAAACATTAGGTGTACCATGGTACCTACGGAGAATAGTGGCGAGTTACCTATGTAATAGGTGGCGCATGTACGATACAGAGGATGGACCGAAGACGTATAGGGTGACTGGAGGAGTTCCTCAGGGCTCTGTACTTGGACCGCTTCTGTGGATCATCATGTACAATGATCTGCTGCTATTACTATTGCCGAAAGGAGTGTCCATCGTAGCGTTCGCAGATGACGCGGCGCTGATTGTCATCGCCAAATTCCTGGAGCAAATCACCGCACTCTTCAGCGAAGCTTTCGCCAAGATAAAGGAATGGATGTCTTCTGTTGGACTGCATCTTGCAGCCCTCAAAACAGAAGTACTCCTCGTATCCAGCAGGAAGGTGATAGAAACGGTGACGCTCAGGGTTGGAAGCGCCGAAATTACATCCCAACCGTTCATTCGGTACCTGGGTGTGATTCTCGACGCGAGGCTGAACTTCAAAGAGCAAACCGAGCAGATCAGCAGAAAGGCCGCTGGGCTGGCTACCACACTGGCGCGACTCATGACTAACGTTGGTGGCCCCCGACAGAAGAGGAGGAAACTGCTGTCATCAGTGACGACCTCAGTGCTCACCTATGGCATACCCATATGGGCTGATGCACTGAAAATCCAGGAGTACCGCAGGAAGGCTGCAGCAACGTATCGCGTCAGCGCCTTGAGGGTAGCATGTGCGTTTCGCACTGTCTCCGAGGACGCTATCAACGTTATCGCGGGAACGCTGCCCATTGAGGTGCTTGCCGAGGAACGTAGATCGATGTACCAGCAGAAGGAAGCTAGAACCCCCAGTTATGCAAGGACAGAAGCGAGAGCAACCAGTCTCAACCAGTGGCAGACGATGTGAGATGCTTCTCCCAAGGGAAGGTGGACACATCGACTAATCCCGAAGGTGGAGATATGGGTGAACCGTCTACACGGGGAGCTCAACTATTATCTCACTCAAGTGATCTCAGGACACGGCTGTTTCCGGGCTTATCTCTATAAGTTTAATTATGAACATTCCCCGGACTGCCCAGCATGTGTAGCAGTCGAGGAGAATGCTGAACATGCATTGTTCCAATACCCACGATTTAGTGCCCCCCGCGCGATAGTCGAGGATCCGTTGGAGACACGTATCACCCCGGACAATCTGGTTGAGTTGATGCTGAAGTCAGCAGACGCATGGACAGCGGTGTCGGCTTATGCTGCCGCAGTGATGAAGGCGTTGCGACGTGCAGAACGTGTGAGGAAGAAGACGACGCCGGAAGACCAGGCAGTCATAGATTAAATCAGCGACACGAACCCCTAAACCACGCATACCATCTCGAGTGGAACGGGGGATGTAAGGTCGTCTGACAACACTGCAGGAAGAAGTACGGCTAAGGCCTCTCCCGCGATGTAATACCTAGCGGTCGTCCCGCGGGAGAATTTGTAAGGCCACAGAGGAATGGGGGTTTTTAGTCGGTGCAAGGAATGGGGGTTTTTAGTCGGACACACACACACACACACACACACACACACACACACAGACACACACGCACGCACGCACACACGCACACACACGCACATGCACACACGCACGCACGCACACACGCACGCACCCCACACACATACACACACAAACAACACACAATATGTGCGAACGGACAAAATTTTGAATGAAAACTTCGATAGATGTATACACGTAAATCATCGCGATTTTTCTTTACCCTAAGCTCCCTATCCCCACGGTGTAAGACCTTTCTCCCCCATATGATCCGCGCGGCGGAGCCCCCCCACCCGCTTGCTCTAGCGGTAAACAGGTCCTCGGTATATGCAACAGACACCACCAGTCGGTCTATTCGGAAAAGCATCTGGAAAACACCCCCACATAGCCACGAGCTCCCGAAAAAAGGCCCAATCCCCCCACCCCTCCGACACCGCTGACTCCCCCACCACTAATTCCCCATACGTGGTACAGCGACGCAACCGCGACCGTCAGATACCCCCGCCACGCGCCACCGCGGGATACCCACTACACCACACCTGTGACGTCACCGTCGCCGTCTCCCTAAGTATGTATGTATCTACTGCCGCGGGTATCGTCGACGCGACCGAACACGTAGTCGTTCGCCCCGTCGGACACATGTTGAAGTCGCTCAATAAATATTTTCCCTAATACGGAAATAAGTTTTTACTTTTCCCTTTAGAATATTAATTTAAAAAATTGTTGAAGAAAAGTGCCGAAACGATCGAGAAAGGCTCGAAGTGAACTTTGAGTCTTTCTCGATCGGCATTTTTTTCAAAACACATTCCACATTGGGAGGGGGGTCAAAACTTTGAACGGCCATATATAGAACAACAAAGATTTCGAAATGACAGAATTATAAACTCAAAGTAACGAACTGTAAATTATTCGAAATTTTATCCTTTGACCGATGACGAAATTGAATAACTATTACACCAAAGGATTATTTATTCGAGAGCTCATTTATTCGAGAAGGTGTATTCAGATTGTCTGCAGTTTGAGTCATACAAATATAGATTCAAACAATCTAGAACCTCCATATCTCCGAAATAGAAAGACGAGAGTACCTAATATTGGTATATATCGAGGATACAAACTTAGAAAGTGTAGATCTCAGATCGGCAAACGAGCGATGGTCCAAAATAGCGAACACCGAAATAGCGAACATTAAAGAAGTGGACGAGTTGCTTCATAATTTCTTGCCAGTTTTCGCTAACACGTTCGAGATTCTTTTAAGGCGTCTGGCCACCTTGGCCGATCGAAAAATGGGTATATTAAAAAAAATAATAATAAACTCGAAAGTATGAGCCGAAATATTTTTATTTTTTTACGTAACGTCAAAAAGGGCTTTAAGTATGACGTTAACAAATGTCCGTTCAAAATATTTCAAAATGGCGCCGTTATGCACATTGCCGCGAAGGCCCTCCGCACGATACGCGCGGTCGTTGTCCCAGCTGTTACGCGGTCATGTCACATCTGAACAAAAATCAGCTTATTCGTGAGTAGCGTCGCTACAATGTAGCGTAGCGGTTTTTTTCGACCATTAAAAAAATTATGGTGAGCCATAATTTCGGTGAAAAATACAAATTTTTTTCTTCAGCTCACCATAATTTTTTTAATGGTCGAAAAAAAACCGCTCCGCTCCATTGTTGCGACACTACTCACGAATGAGCTGATTTTTTTTTTGCAGATGTGACATGACCGGGTAACAGCTGGGACAACGACCGCGCGTATCGTGCGGAGGCCCTCCGCGGCAATGTGCATAACGGCGCCATTTTTTTAAATTTTGAACAGAAATTTATTAATGTTATTCTTAAAGCCCTTTCTGACGTTGTGTAATAAAATACAAATATTCCGGCCCATACTTTCGAGTTTATTATTTTCTTTTTAAATGTACCCATTTTTCGATCGGCCAAGGTGGCCAGACGGCTTAAAGTCTTTTAGAGGGGATATACATTTACAACGATCAAAAAATCAATTTCTTTTCTTTAAGTGATAACACCACTCTGGGAATTTGGAAAAATCGTTTTCTTTTGTCTTCAATAATACTTTGGGGTCATAAAAACAATATGCAATTGGTCCTGCAGCGAATTTTTTTTTTTTTCAAGGTTGGATAAGTCTGTACACGTAAGGCAGGTTTGCAGTCACAAGCAGTGCAACCAGATCGCGCGTAAAAGTTACCCCCCCCCCCCCCCCTCTAGTCTCTTACGCGCCCATCACACAATCATAGTAGCGCGTGTCCGTGAGCGAGCCACGCTCGGACCACGGTCTTACATACAGGTCTTGAAACTCTGGTGGTGGGGGTATGTCCTCGGATTGAAGCACCGGCAGTTTCGCCTAGCGACCACGAGTGTCGCTGCGATAGAGTGATGCAGGCTGTGCGAGAGAGATGGAAATCGATTGTTGACTCATAGGAACCTAACCTAGCTGTATAATTGGCTGGTGTAGGAAAATTATTATATTCAATGTCAAAAATGCATGATGGACCTAAATACAATTAAAAGTAACTTTATCGTAAACCTGAAAAAAAACCAAAAGACTATAGTTATCCAAGTGGGTACAATGAATATGAATGTTTTTCATATAGGTGTCAATGTGTTGGTCGAGGGGTTCGGTGCAAGCTTCGTAATGCTGCTTTCAGGGGTTCAATCCCTGTGCGCTCGGTTTTTTAAAAACATGTTTTAGTTTTCATAAAAAAGAAAATAGGCTTTACGCGTTGTTTTAATTGACCGGAAAATAAGTGGCAACTATTCCAGACCGAAGTGGAATCCAGACCGAAACACTTGCAGGATGTATTTCTTGAAAATGAAATAAATACTTAAGAAACAGTGCTTCTTTTGCAATTATTTATTTCCTCTTCGAAACATTTTAATGCATGTCCCAAGAAAATTTTTCAATAATCTCTACTTTGCAGTTTCCGAAACGGTTTGCGTTGGTAAATAAAAAAAAACACCTCTTTTCCGACCTTTAAGCGTAGGGCTCTCGAGTAGGATAAATGAAAATAATTCACCAACTTTGTTTTATGTTTTCCAGCCCGAAAAGTATTTATTGTAATGATCCCAATAATTTTTCATTTTTTTCAGGTTCCCGGCTCCAACGCCTGTTTCGCCCATTCTCGATGAATATATTTCGGTTCGAAATGATTTTTGCACACAACGTGTCTCGGCTCTAATTTCCCAACTCCCGGATCGCGGCCTCCCATTTTTTTAATTGCGCCAAGTCTCTCGGCACCCGAAACACTGAGCATTTCGATTTTTTACTCCGAGAGCCTGTTTCACACGTTGGCACAATACACCACTTAGTCATTTTTCAATATCACCGTTTTTACGAGATTACAAGTAGAGCAGGTCGCGTGTGGTCGCGTGAATCAGCGGTTATGTTTGGGTTTTGATTACTTTTGAAATCTATTTCCGTCTCTCTCACACAGCCTGCATCACTCTATAGCAGCGATCCTCGTGGTCACGAGTTGGAACAGTCGGTGCTTCAATAAGAGGCCATCCCCCACCACTGAAATTTTGAGCGAGTTTCAAGACCTGTATGTAAAACCGTGGCTCGGACATCTTCGGAAAGAGCCGAGCACGGTCGAATTTTTCCGACCACGCCTTGGGCAGCTACACCAATGCATGGACGCTGAGCACGTTCATGTGCGGCCAAGCCGAAACGAAGGCTTCGAGGAAAAAAGCAATCTGAGCACGACTCGCGCGTGACGTCACCTGACGACACGCGCGAAGCTTTTACATGATTTCAATGCTTATTTAGCTTTTGATTCTCTGCGTTATTAATGTATACAAAAACATGTATAGCGCACTCTGATCGCTTATTTTTTTATTTTATACATTAATTTAAATATAATGATAAATCTAAATTACAACTTATTCATCTTATATAAAATTGGTTACGCTTTACTCACACCCGTCCTTATGCCAAATAAATTATAATTCATAAAAGTAAGCGGAATTATATTTATATTCGTATTATTATATTAATGCTCATACTTTCATCAAGCGATAAAGCATTATCCCCAAAAACAAGCCAATCATCCATCCGGCCGCGAATCGTAAGTACCAGAAAGTGCACATATTCTACAAGCGATGAGATGGCCCCGTTGGTAGCGTTCCTGGCTTCGGTCCGCAGGGGCCCCTAGTGCAAATTTTTCATAATTTCTTAAACTTTAGTCATATTTGAGATTTTCGAAGAAAAAATGATTTAAAACAGATTCAAGTACTGGTCTATTTCCCAAAAACACATTTTTTTTACTGATAATTCATGATTTCTCATTTTTTTCCCGGAAATTTCTCTTTTTCCTATGACCTGAGTGAACGGCTGCGGGTATATTTGGAGAAAAGTTAAAGATGAAAAGAAATCAGATTTTCGTAAAAAAAACTTATCATTATTTTTTTTCCGGAAATATCCCTTTTACCTATTACCTGAGTGAACGGCAGCGGAGATATTCGGAGAAAATTTAAAGATGAAAAAAGTGAGATTTTCGTTACAAAAACTTGTTTTTTTTCCGAAACTTTTTCTTTTTACTATTGAGTGAACGGCTGCGGAGATATTCGGAGGAAAGTTATGGATGAAAAAAATGAGATTTTCGTACAAAAAACTTATTACAATTTTTTTCCCTCTTAATTCTGAGAAATAATGAATTTCCGAAATTGTTGCAAACATTATTTTTCTATAGGGGTAACACCACTGTAACGGCTTGCCATGAAGCGTTTTAGACAAATAATACTTGGGGTATTTATTAAGCATATATTGAAGTGTATTGCAAACATTTTTATCGGAAAATATTACAAAATGGCGACACTGCATCAAATTCATCCGGACAAAATATTTTTTAAAAATTAAATCTAGATGAGTGCAGCTAGTGAACCACGTAGGGGATTTAGAAATATTGATTTTTGAGTAATTGCCGAGTATTTGACGAAAAATGTTCAATTTTTTTTAAGACAGTTATTTGTTATCAAATATTGTTTAAATTAACTTATCGAAAATCCCCTACGTGGTTCAGTAGCTACACTCATGTAGACTTAATAAAACAAAATTCTTTTTTTTTAGATTAAAATTGGCACATCTATACTGTGTGCCGCAGAGGTTCGACGTGCTTCGGAAGAATTGCTGCAGTGTCACCATTTTGTAATATTTTGGATAAAAATGTATACCAATATACTTAAATATTTGCTCAATAAATACTGAACGTATTATTTGTTTATCACTTTTTCTACCGCCAAAAAATATCAAAAAATACGCTTCCTGTAAGGCCGTTACAGTGGTGTTACCCCTTAAAGTCTTTATATAATTTCCGAGATTTTCCCGTGATTGGAATTAAAATGATGAAACATTCGAAAAAAATCGGAGAAATTCGGAGAAACTCGGATGTTTACGTAAACATAATTGTCCGCAAAACTCCGAAGTCTTCATATTTGTTCCAATTCATAAAAAAATTTGATTAGTTATTTTTATTAGTTATCATTATTATTTTAATTAGTTATCTTTTAGTGTCAAAACATTTATCGCGCACTCTGGCCGCTTATTTTATTAGTTTGTACGTTAATTTAAATATAATAATAAATCTGAATTACAACTTATTAATCTTCTAAAAAATTGTTTGCGCTTTACGTACACCCGTCCCTATGCCAAAAAATTGTAATTCATAAAAGTAAGCGGAAATATATTTATATTCGTATTATTATATTCATTCTCATATACACTCAGAAAAAAGATTTATTAAGGACGAAAAAGTTTGTTTCCCGGCGAATAAGTTTTCTTATTCGTATATCGGCCTACTACGATTGTATTAACAACTAAGAACTTTTTTCATTTAAGTTTATGTTTAAGATTTACTAACAATTTTTCTTAACGTCTAATAGGATATATAATTTAGAAGAAATAGGTGTTTTATGTCCGACAAATAGAGCTTTTCTTAACATCTAATAGGATTCTTCATAATACCCCAACTGGTTTTTTTTTTCGAGGAATTGTGTCATTTCGTCCGACATTATTTTCTCACTCGAACGTTTTTTTCTTACTTTATATTCTTACTTACACTTAAATCATTCCTCACTTTCGAGTTTCTCACTTCTGAAACGCAACACTGACACTTGTGCCAAAAGCAGGGGCATAGGAAGAAGCTACATGGTAAGCGTATGCGTGAGCTACATCTGACGAGCGGCCTGCTGCCGAGCCCGTCGGGTTGAAGGGCAAAGTGGGCATGCGCGCGTTAGTATCATAGTCGCGAAATAAGAGGTTTTCGTGATTGGAAAGTAGTATTGATTTGATTTGAGGAAATATTTATTCAAATGTTCTATTTCAAATATAGCTTTTAATTGATGTGAAAAATCGGCACGTAAAAAAACATATTTCGTGACGCCGAATAAATGCTGTAGTTGCAATCACATAAAAACTGTCTCCATACGAGTAAATTTATTTCCAATAAATTATGTTCTAATGTGCCAATTTATTAGAACATAATAAATCTTATTTCTGAGTGCACTTTCATCAAGCCATAAAGCATTATCATAATGTATCCGGCCGCGAATCGTAAGTACCAGAAAGTGCACATATTCTATAAGCGATGAGATGGTCCCGTTGGTAGCTTTCCTGGCTTCGGTCCGCAGAGGCACGGGATCGTTTCCCGCGCTCAGTCCTTTTTTTTAAATTATTATCACTATAAATTCTTATTTGATTAGTTATTTTTATTAGTTATCATTATTATTTTAATTAGTTATCTTTTAGTGTCGAAAAATGTTTCGCGCACTCTGACCGCTTATTTTATTAGTTTGTATGTTAATTTAAATATAATAATAAATCTAAATTACAACTTATTTATCTTCAAAAAAATTGTTTGCGCTTTACTGAATGAGAATGAATATAATAATACGAATATAAATATATTTTGAGATGGTCTTTGAGGATTCGGCTTCGATCCGGCCAGTGAAGGTTATTCCAAAGTCAGCAATGGAAATAGAGAATGTTTTTCTTTTTTACGTTTCGGCCCTCTGATGCGGGTCCTCTTCAGAAATTTTATTTTTCTGTGTACAACATGATACACATTTTTTTACAATAATGTTTGAAAAAGGTATATTGAGACGGATAGAACCGTCTCACGAGCGAGCGACGCAGAGATGCGACAAGGCCGTCGCTGTTGACAAGCGCGGTCACTGCCTCCAGGTGGTAAACGGGAAAAGGAAAGACCGAGAAAAGGGCCAAGTGGCGCCATCCCTCGGAACACAGAAAAGATAGAGACAAAAAGAAAAGAAAAATTGAGTAAATATTAAAGTAACATTCATTTAACAAAGGATGCTTGGGAAGGGGAAGAAAAGCGCGGGAAATAAGGGGTATATAAGGGCCACCTCGAGAGAGGAAAGGCCTACTTGTTTTTAAGTCGGCTTCAAGGCGAGTACCGAAACGAGATATTAGTACAGGCTTTTTAAGCATGGAAAGTATTGAACTAGGGAAAGCATTGGACAAGACGAAGCAAGTGAGCACAATAAATTTGAAAATCTCTTTTATTGCGAAGGCCTTAGTACCGGACGCAAGTACCCACTAATTGTAGCGGGGAAAGTGACCGTTGAGGAAAGGAGCCGAAATAATAAAAGAGACGTAAAAAGAAAATTTTTGGAAATTTCTTGTCAAACGATTTTTGCATGAGTCTCGAGCGGAGATGCCAGCCTTTTACGACTATGGAACGTGGACTTTGCCATTAGTAATGAAATAAGCGCATGTCCGAGCCCGAAAGGCAAGGAAGGCGACTGAACAAGGAAAGTGGCAAAGAGGAGCAAGTACAGAAAGGAAAGACTAGGCACCATCCGATTAGAAAAAGTGCAATAATCGGAGACAAGAATAGAATCAAGAATCTCGTAGAGATTTGTAAAAGAAAATGCTGTAATTTAAAGGAAAGAGAATAAAATCACGAAACTCGAAGCATCCCGCGTTAATAAACGTCAGAATATTAAAGCTGACAGCCAGCTGGAGGCCTAGATGAAAACAGATAACGAGAGCGAGAGAGAAGGAGCAACAACAAAGGGGGCAGTGGCCGAGCAAGGCCGGACCGGCGAAATCGCGAAGACCGCGCGACACACATAGTCACACACAATTAGAGTTTTTAAAATTTCGAACACATACAAATCAAAGATGTACATACAACAAACGTATACAAACACGAAACGGCGGCCATTATAGAAAGGGAGTGACTCGTTACCCGGGCAACGGAGGCTCGCGAAATTCGGAAGACGTAGCAAGCCCCGCCTCCGCGGTACGCGAGAGCCGCGACAGCCAAACCGACCGAGCGCGCGAAACTCAGATACAGGGCGATTCAAAATTTGCTTGTAACATGAGATGAAACGAAATATGAATAAATCTTTGTTTGTTTGTTGAGACATAAAAAGGTTTACACTAATTTACTCCCTTATCGTGCCCCGAATCCTCATAAATTTAATGTAATTAGGGGTGACCCGTTACAATATATATGAGCGTTTTTCGTCATAGTTTAGTTATATAAGTCTTAAGTCATATAAGTTTTAAGTCATTTTGTATAATAATTCTGTTAGTTCTGTTTTGGATATAATTATGTTAATGTAATGTGAATAATTTCGTCTATTGCGTTATTTATTATTTTTGGTGTGTTAGCATTTGAAATGTATGATGTGTGATACAAAGGGTTATTCAATTATGGAATAATAAAGAGATGAAATGTAAGAAATAACTAACCTCGATGTTGTTGATATTTCAAATTTTTGCTGATATTCGGAAGGTTGTTTCGAAGACCATTATTTATGGGTGTAAATAATGTTAGGTGGGAAAATACTTAATCAATAGAGATGTTATCGTTTATCGGCGATTTTTCATGTCTGTAACGGATAATTAATTATAAAGCAAAAAAAAGGAAAAGTTGTGTTTTGTTGAAAATTTTTTTTGCGTGTCTATTATGATAATTACCTATTGAGCTAGTTTTTAAAACTTTGTTTTCCCTTCCAGGATCAGCAAAAACTCGAAATTTACAATTTTTTTCCCTACATGTTGAGTTGTGTGGTCAACGAAGGTTCGAGAGAAACTGAAAGGTGTGTTTATTGTCTGAAGCTTATTCGAGTCTCTGTACGGTGAATGGGGGGAGAAAGATCATTTAGGCAGTGACGTGTCAAGGAAAATAAAATAGATGTGTCAAGATAGGAATATTTAAGATTAGTGATAATGTCTTTAAAAATTAGTTTATCGTGTCAGTGTATTAAATTAGTATATAGTGTGAATAATTTTAAAATTGTTATGTGAGGTGAATACTGTAAAATGTTTTAATAATTATATCATAGAGTTGTAAATTGAGCTTAGTTTTTGTATGTCAGTTCTAAAATTTATAGCGTTGGAGTGTGCCTTAATTTGGATCATTTCTAGGATTAGTCTTTTTTTAAGCCAGTTCTCATTGTTTAGAATTTTTACGTTGTCAAATTGAATATCGTGTTTTTGTTCTATTGCATGTTGTGCTAAAGCTGTGTGCATTGTGGTGGTGTGTTTTATGCTATTTTTGTGTTCTTTAACTCTGGTTTCAAGGTATCTTTTGGTTTGGCCAATGTATGTGGCGTTGCAGTCTTTACAGTCGATTTGGTAAACTATTTTTGATTTTCGGTTGTTGTTTATTTTGTCTTTGGTGGAGCCAATGATTGATGAAATGTTGTGTTTGGTGTTTGTGACTAATGTTATGTTGTACTGTCGGAAGAGATGAATTAGTAGATGATGTATGCTTCTGGTGTAGGGAAGGTTTATTAATCTGGAAGAATTAAAATTGTTGTTGTTGGTATTTTTATTGTTGATTATGGAGAGCGGATGTTTTATTATTTTTTCTGTGAAAGTGATTGGATAGCAATTTTTTGTCATTGTGTTACTGATGAGTTTTAGATTTTCATTGTGAAATGATGGATGAGATAGTTTTATGGCTCTGGCAACTGGCATGTAGATTATGGCTTTTTTTTAGAGAGTGGGTGGTGTGAGAAGAAATTTATGAATCTGCCTGACCAGGTTGGTTTTCTGTACCAATTAGTGATAATTGAGTTTTGTTTGCGGATTAAAAGTAAGTCTAGAAATGAGATTTTGTTGTCTTTTTCGTTTTCGGATGTGAATTGTAATTTTGGATTATAAGAGTTAAAGATCTTTTTAGTGGGTTCTATTTCGTATGTTGGTAGAGCAATAATAATATCATCACCGTATCTTTTATATAGTGGTAATGAGAATTAAAATTTTTCCAGACAATTTGTTTCGAGATTGGAGCTAAAGGTGAACCCATAGGTAATCCTGAGATTTGTTGGTAAATTTTGTCTTGGAATGTGAAGAATGATGAAAACATGATATATTCTATGGCTTTAATTACTTCATGTAAAGGAAATGTTATTGAAAATAAGTTTGATCGTTTTTGTAGGCTTTGAATGACTAGTTGTAATGGGATGTTAGTGTAGAGAGAAACGACGTTAAATGAGACTAATTTATGGTTGAGTGGGATTGAGATGTTAGAGAGTGAGTGTTTTAGGTGGAAGCTATCTTTGACGTGTGAATTGGTCGTACTGATTAACTTAGAGAGTTTTGATTGTATGAATTCAGCAAGTTTATGTGTTCGACTATTTATAGATGATACTATTGAACGAAGTGGACAGTTGTTTTTGTGAATGTTAGGCAAGCAGTAGAGACGGGATAGGTTGCAATTATCGGCTTTCAAATGTTTGTACTTCGTTTCATCGATGATTTTCAGGGTTTTCCATCTCGAGAGAATATTATTGATGCCTTTTTGTAGTGTGTTGATGGGATTTTTATTTGTTGCTTTGTAAATTGTGGAGTCTGCAAGTAAGTCAAGAGTTTCTGTAATGTAGTCTGATTTTTTAAGAATGACAGTTGAGTTCCTTTTGTCAGCTCGTGTGACTAAAAGTTGAGGGTTTTTTTTAAAGAATAAAGATGTGTGTTTTATGATTTGATTAGTGTTGGAAAATGATGTTGGAATATTTATCTTGTTTAGGATTTTATTGAATCGGGTTCTAATTGCTATTTGTCTAGGTTTGTCAAGTAAAAAATCTAGTTTGGCTTCAAGTTCGGAGATTGATTTATGGATGTGAGTTTTTATGTTTGAGGGTTTGAGGTAAGGGAAACAGAATTTTTCACCCAGAGACAAGCAAGTGGACATGTGTAGCGAAATGTCAATGTTGGAGAGATTTATGAGCCAATCTTTAGTTTTGTTTAATGTGATTGTTGAATTTATGTTGTTCAGAGGATCGGTGGGTAGATTGTTATTTGTGTCTTGTTGTATATTATTAAGAGTTGAGTATAAAATATTGTGATTTTGTGTTGTTCGATTTGTGTTTTGATAATTTGGGTAATATGTGTTGTTTTGGTCCATATGTGTTTGTGATGATATCGTTTTTAAAAATTCTTCATGGTTGAAAATGTGCTGATGTATGTTCTTGGTACGTTGAAGTCTAATATTTTGGAGTTTTTTTGGTGTTTTTCATATGATAGTTTTGACAGTTTGTTTAATTTTATTTGTTGTAAAGTGAAAAATGTTTCTTTAATATTGTTTTGAGTTTTGTTGATTGATACTGCATTCTGTTCTATTTTTTTGTTCAGTATGTTTATTCGAAAATTGAGATAATCGATTTCTATATTTAATAATGATTTGTGAAATTTGTGTGATATTCTATTGAGTTTTATTTTACCTTTGTTGCCGGAAATTTGAATATTTACGTGTTTTGAGAAAATGTGTTTAGGTATCAAACCTTCTTGTCTACATTTCAGTAAAAACCGAAGTTGTTGTTTTAGGCGAGTCTTCGTGGTAGTGTCACGTTTCCAGTTCTTGAACGCTGCTAAGGTGAAATATCCGAAGAGTTGTAGAATCTCGCTGAAGGATGTCATTATGTCCGTTTATAGCCAATCAATTTAAATGAAAATGATTTCAGTTCTTGAACGCTGCTAAGGTGAAATATCCAAAGAGTTGTAGAATCTCGCTGAAGAAGGTCAGAGGCTATAAACGGACATAATGACCTTCTTCAGCAAGATTCTACAACTCTTCGGATATTTCACCTTAGCAGCGTTCAAGAACTGGAAACGTGACGCTGCCACGAAGACTCGCCTAAAACAACAACTTCGGTTTTTACTGAAATGGAGACAAGAAGGTTCTATACCTAAACACATTTTCTCAAAACACGTACATATTCAAATTTCCGGCAACAAAGGTAAAATAAAACTTAATAGAATATCACACAAATTCCACAAATCATTATTAAATATAGAAATCGATGATCTCAATTTTCGAATAAAAATACTGAACACAAAGATAGAAAAGAATGCAGTAACAATCAACAAAACTCAAAACAATATTAAAGAAAGATTTTTCACTTTAGAACAAATAAAATTAAACAAACTGTCAACACTTTCATATGAAAAACACCAAAAAACCAAGAACATACATCAGCACATTTTCAACCATGAAGAATTTTTAAAAACGATGTCATCACAAACACATGTGGACCAAAACAACACACATTACCCAAATTACCAAAACACAAATCAAACAACACAAAATCACAATATCTTATACTCAACTCTTAATGATAGACAACAAGACACAAACAACAATCTTCCCACCGATCCTCTGAACAACATAAATTCAACAATCACATTAAACAAAACTAAAGATTGGCTCATAAAACTCTCCAACATTGACATTCCGCTACACATTTCCACTTTCTTGTCTCTGGGTGAAAAATTCTGTTTCCCTTACCTCAAACCCTCAAACATAAAAACTCACATCCATAAATCAATCTCCGAACTTGAAGTCAAACTAGATTTTTTACTTGACAAACCTAGACAAATAGAAATTAGAACCAAATTCAATAAAATCGTAAACAAGATAAATATTCCAACATCATTTTCCAACACTAATCAAATCATAAAACACACATCTTTATTCTTAAAAAAACAACCCTCAACTTTTAGTCGCACGAGCTGATAAAGGAAACTCAACTGTAATTCTTAAAAAATCAGACTACATTACAAAAACTCTTGACTTACTTGCAGACTCCACAATTTACAAAGCAAGAAATAAAAATCCTATCAACACACTACAAAAAGGCATCAAGAATATTCTCTCCAGATGAAAAATCCTGAAAATCATCGATAAAACGAAGTACAAACATTTAAAAGCCGAAAATTGCAACCTATCCCGTCTCTACTGCTTGCCCAAAATTCACAAAAACAACTGTCCACTTCGTCCAATAGTATCATCTATAAATAGTTCAACACATAAACTTGCTGAATTCATACAATCAAAACTCTCTAAGTTAATCAGTACGACCAATTCACACGTCAAAGATAGCTTCCACCTAAAACACTCACTCTTTAACATCTCAATCCCACTCAACCATAAATTAGTCTCATTTGACGTCGTTTCTCTCTACACTAACATCCTATTACAACTAGTCATTCAAAGCCTACAAAAACGATCAAACTTACTTTCAATAACATTTCGTTTACATGAAGTAATTAAAGCCATAGAATATATCATGTTCTCAACATTCTTCACATTCCAAGACAAAATTTGCCAACAAATCTCAGCATTACCTATGGGTTCACCTTTAGCTCCAATACTATCCAACATCGTCAAGATAGATCTCGAAACAAATTGTCTGGAGAAATTTAAATTCTCATTACCACTATATAAAAGATACGTTGATGATATTATTATTGCTCTGCCAACAAACGAAATAGAACCCACTAAAAAGATCTTTAACTCTTATAATCCAAAATTACAATTCACATCCGAAACCGAAATAGACAACAAAATCCCGTTTCTAGATTTACTTTTAATCCGCAAACAACATTCAATTATCACTAATTGGTACAGAAAACCAACCTGGTCAGACAGATTCATAAATTTCTTCTCACACCACCCACTCTCTCAAAAAAGCCATAATCTACATGCTAGTTGACAGAGCAATAAAACTATCTCATCCATCATTTCACAATGAAAATCTAAAACTCATCAGTAACACAATGACAAAAAATTGCTATCCAATCACTTTCACAGAAAAGATAATAAAACATCGGCTCTCCATAATCAACAATAAAAAAAACCAACTATAACAATTTTGATTCTTCCAGATTAATAAACCTTCCCCATATTACGTACCGAACGGTACCCCGGGTTTCCCGAGTGAAATATTATTTTGTGGGCTGCCCTGCTCGTCCCATACGGGCCCAAGTTCTCTGGGAGGATAAAGGGGAGGATGCCAGAATACTTTGGTGCTTCCGATTATAACATGGTTTATTTATTAATAATAGCCGACTTACAATGTTGTTGACGCCTGAATGAGTAAACACACACACCACACTCATACACACTCACTAATTTTAACAATATAGAACTGGTTAATTCGATACAAAGTAATTTAACGGCGCGGCTTGTGTTATGTTTTCAATTTGAAAGAATGAAATTAGATGTAATAATGAATGCGTCTCTATCGCGGCGGTGTCGACTGCGCACAAGTATGACAATCCTGTGCAACCACCTTTTGCACCGGGTTCACTAGGGGATACTATCCACCTCCCAAATGCAAGGGAATTATGGTTGCCGCGGAACGCTTTGTGCGTGAGTAGGAATCCGAACCCAGGGAACAACCCCGTGGACGCGGTACTCGCGAGACCGTTTTAACGACCGAAGACTGACGGACGCGAACCCGTGAAGACGCGGGAGTCAGGGATCGCGACTTGCTTTCGACCGGAGTTGTACCCCAACACCAGGTTACTTCCGTGGCTAGATGGGAACTAAAAATATTCACCGCCACCGGACCGATGTTAGCTCGGTAGCTATCACTCCGGTGGGGGTTTTTGACAACGTCCACGGAAAGTTGCTCGCTCCCGAAGTGGTCGCTCCGGTGGGGGTTTTTGACAACGTCCACGGAAAGACGCTCGCTCCCGAAGTCCCACGGTCGAACTCCGCGGATCAGGCGATGCTTGATCAGCGGAATTCGATCGGGTACATCCGGTCTCACTATCGGCGTTTCCACACCCGACACCGCACAGAGACACGAGGCGACTAAGTCGTCGGTCAAATAATGAAAGCTAAACCCGTTAATAAAAACCCAATTATTAATATTACTAAACAAAACATTAAAAAGTTACGGAGACGTGACACCTACACCAAAAGCATACATCATCAACTAATTCATCTCTTCCGACAGTACAACATAACATTGGTCACAAACAACAAACACAACATTTCATCAATCATTGGGTCCACCAAAGACAAAATAAACAACAACCGAAAATCAAACATAGTTTACCAAATCGACTGTAAAGACTGCAACGCCACATTGGCCAAACCAAAAGATACCTTCAAACCAGAGTTAAACAACACAAGAATAGCATAAAACACACCACCACAATACACACAGCGTTAGCACAACATGCAATAGAACAAAAACACGATTTTCAATTTGACAACGTAAAAATTCTAAACAATCAGAACTGGCTTAAAAAAAGACTAATCCTAAAAATGATCCAAATTAAGGCACACTCCAACGCTATAAATTTTAGAACTGACATACAAAAACTAAGCTCAATTTACAACTCTATAATATAATTATTAAAACATTTTACAGTATTCACCTCACATAACAATTTTAAAATTATTCACACTATATACTAATTTAATACACTGACACGATAAACTAATTTTTAAAGACATTATCACTAATCTTAAATATTCCTATCTTGACACATCTATTTTATTTTCCTTGACACGTCACTGCCTAAATGATCTTTCTCCCCCGATTCACCGTACAGAGACTCGAATAAGCTTCAGACAATAAACACACCTTTCAGTTTCTCTCGAACCTTCGTTGACCACACAACTCAACATGTAGGGGAAAAAATTGTAAATTTCGAGTTTTCGCTCATCTTGGAAGGGAAAACAAAGTTCTAAAAACTAGCTCAATAGGTAATTATCATAGTCTATAGACACATAAAAAAATTTCAACAAAACACAACCTTTCGTTTTTTTGCTTTATAATTAATTATCCGTTACAG
Organism: Ophion ellenae; assembly: GCA_963210295.1. NCBI lineage: Eukaryota > Metazoa > Arthropoda > Insecta > Hymenoptera > Ichneumonidae > Ophion > Ophion ellenae. The sequence continues at coordinate 7,649,154 of OY723391.1, forward strand.
ACATGAAAAATCGCCAATAAACGATAACATTATATAATCTACAACATTATATAATACAACATTATATAACCGATAACGATTATATATGTTATGTTATATTATATCGATTATATATGATATATTATATTATATCGATTATATAATACAACATTATATAATGTAACGATAACATTATATAATCTACAACATTATATAATACAACGATAATCTATTGATTGGGTATTTTCCCACCTAACATTATTTACACCCATAAATAATGGTCTTCGAAACAACCTTCCTAATATCAGCAAAAATTTGAAATATCAACAATATCGAGGTTAGTTATTTCTTACATTTCATCTGTTTATTATTCCATAATTGAATAACCCTTTGTATCACACATCATACATTTCAAATGCTAACACACCAAAAATAATAAATAACGCAATAGACGAAATTCTTCACATCACATTAACATAATTATAACCAAAACAGGACTAACAGAATTATTATACAAAATGACTTAAAACTTATATGACTTAAGACTTATATAACTGAACTGTGACGAAAAACGCTCATATATATACCTTTTTCAAACATTATTGTAAAGAAATGTGTATCATATTGTATACAGAAAAATAAAATTTCTGAAAAGTACCCGCACCAGGGGGCCGAAACGTAAAAAAGAAAAACATCCTCTATTTCCATTGCTGTCTTTGGAATAACCTTCACTGGCCGAATCGAAGCCGAATCCTCAAACACCATCTTGTCATCCACACGGCCGCACACATCTCTGATTCATATAAATATATTTTCGCTTACTTTTATGAATTACAATTTATTTGGCATAGGGACGGCTGTGAGTAAAGCGCAAACAATTTTTCAGAAGATAAATAAGTCGTAATTTATATTTATTATTATATTTAAATTAACGTACAACCTAATAAAATAAGCGGTCAGAGTGCGCGATAAATTTTTCGACACTAAAAGATAACTAATTAAAATAATATTGATAACTAATAAAAATAACTAATCAAATAAGAATTAATAGTAATAATAATTAAACAAAAAAAGTACTGAGTGCGGGGAACGATCTCGCGCCCCTAGTACAAATTTGTTTCGAAAAACTCCAATTTTGTTTGGAAAATTTTTCCGAATTTTTCTATGAATTGGAACAAATATGAAAATTTCGGAGTTTTGCGGACAATCATATTTACGCAAACATCCGAGTTTCTCCGAATTTTCCCGAATATTTCATCATTTTAATTTCGATCACGGGAAAATCTCGGAAATTATATGAAGATTTTAAGGGGTAACACCACTGTAACGGCCTCACAGGAAGCGTATTTTTTGATATTTTTTTTGCGGTAGAAAATGTGATAAACAAATATTACTTGCGGTATTTATTGAGCATATATTTAAGTATATTGCTAGAAATTTTCATCCGAAAATATTACAAAATGGCGACACTGCAGCAATTCTTCCGAAGCATGTCGAACCTCTGCGGCACGCAGTATGACTGTGCCAATTTTAATCTAAAAAAAAAGAATTTTGTTTTATTAAGTCTAAATGAACATTTTTAGTCAAATACTCGGAAATTACTCAAAAATCAATACTTCTAAAATCCCCTACGTGGTTCACTAGCTACCCTCATCTAGATTTAATTTTAAAAAATTATTTTCTCCAGATTAAAATTGGCACAGGTGCCGCAGGTGGCAAATACTACGTGCCGCAGAGCACCTTACGTTCAACATGCCTCAGAAGAATTTGCTGCAGTGTCGCCATTCTGTAATATTTTCCCGTAAAATTTGTTTGCAATATACTTCAATATATGCTTAATAATTACCCCAAGTATTATTTGTCTAAAACGCTTCGTGGCAGGCCGTTACAGTGGTGTTACCCCTTAAGGAAAATAATGTTTGCAAAAATTTCGAAAATTGATTATTTCTCAGAATTTTGAGGGATAAAAAAATGTAATAAGTTTTTTTTACAAAAATTTCATTTTTTTTTCATTTTTAAATTTTTTCCGAATATCTTCGCAGGCGTTCACTCAGGTAATAGGAAAAAGGGAAATTTCTAAATAACTCTAGATGCCTGGTATAAACTGCTCACAGGTGTAGAACAGTCTAAAGATTCCGGAACGACAATAAAAACAGAGGGTCACCGAACTTCCAAAGAAAATATTAATGTTAAAGCTTGGAAAAATGTGACTAGCAGAAGAATTTTTATAGCCGTGACGTTTCAAATAAATGTAAAAATGTCTCAATCTACTAAATTTGCGCGACATTTTTTATTCTAGTTTATCGTTGTGTATAATAATCCATTGTAACTTATTTTTTTATTAAGCGCAATTGTAATTTACCGACAATTCAGAAGGCCCTGCTTATGCCCCCACAAAAAACGGCCCTCCGCGAAAGGAATACCTTAACTTTTTTCCGAATATCTCCGCAGCCGTTCACTCAGGTAATAGGTAAAAGGGAAATTTCCGGAAAAAAATAATAATAACAATAAGTTTTTTTTTACGAAAATCTCATTTTTTTTCATTCAGAAATCATGAATTTTCAGTAAAAAAAATGTTTTTGTGGGGAATAGACCAGTACTTGAATCTGTTTAAAATCATTTTTTCTCCGAAAATCTCAAATATGACTAAAACATGAGAAATTATGAAAAATTTGAAGAAAAATTTGCACTAGGGGCCCCTGCGGACCGAAGCCAGGAACACTACCAACGGGACCATCTCATCGCTTGTAGAATATGTGCACTTTCTGGTACTTACGATTCGCGGCCGGATGAATTATTGGCTTGTTTTTGGGGTTAATGCTTTATTGCTTGATGAAAGTATGAGAATTAATATAATAATACGAATAAAAATATATTTCTGCTTACTTTTATGAGTTATAATTCATTTGGCATAAGGACGGGTGTGAGTAAAGCGTATCCAATTTTATATAAGATAAATAAGTTGTAATTTAGATTTATCATTATATTTAAATTAACGTATAAACTAAAAAAAATAAGCGATCACAGTGCGCTATACATTTTTTTGTATACATTAATAACGCAGAGAATCAAGAGCTATATAAGCATTGAAATCATCTAAGAGCTTCGCGCGTGCCGTCGGGTGACGTCACGCGGGAGTCGTGCTCAGATTGCTTTTTCCCTCGAAGCCTTCGTTTCGGCTTGGCCGCACATGAACGTGCTTAGCGTCCATGCATTGGTGTAGCTGCCGAAGGCGCGGTCGGGAAACTTCGACCGTGCTCGGCTCTTTCCGAAGATATCCGAGCGTCGCTAGCTCACGGACACGCGCTACTATGATTGTGTGATGGGCGCGTAAGAGACTATAGAGAGGGTAACTTTTACGCGCGATCTGGCTGCACTGGTCACAAGAGCCTCGCCGTTAATATATCAGCGTGCGGGCTCTGAGTGCAGACGACGCGGGTTCGATCGCCGGTAGCCAATGTCTTTTTTTAAATTAAACATATATGAATTAAATATCATAAATAATGCCTGGACAGGCGAGAATAGCTAAAGCGGGAGTAAGTTCGAAATTGTTTGAATATAAAATGAAGGAAAAAAATCCATAAAAAAAGTCGATTTACCAGGGATCGAACCCGGACCGCAAGCATCGTCAAGCCGTCACACTGCCGACTCAGCCACGACGCTCATTGAGGATGAAGAAACATTTATGATACACGCTTATCCATAATATTTGCTGTTGAAAAAAAACGCCGTAACGACCTCGGCAAAGGCTCAAGATTTCTTTTTGAACCTCCCTGGCAGTTTACATAACCACTGGATAACGGTTAGATTTTTCGGATGGTTGGAATTGGACAAAATTCTACCGAATTTCTAACCGTGTTCCTGACCACTACCCGTGATTTGCTCAAGTTAGAAAGATGGTTAGAAAATTGGTTTGAAATTCGAATTACAACGTCGCCGAAAAGCAACCACTTGTACCCGAATTTGTAACCGTATTTATAACCACTATCTGTAATGTGCTCAAGTTAGTAAGATGATTAGAAATATGGTTGGAAATTTGAAATATAACCCTGCCGAAAAGCAACCACTCGTAACCAAAATTATAACCGTATTTATAACCGCTATTCGTGATTCGCTTAAGTTAGAAAGATGGTTAGAAAGATGGTTGGAAGTTAGAAATAGAACCCTGCCAAAAAGTAACCATTCGTAACCGAATTTTTACCGTGTTTCTAACCACTATCCGTGATTACCTCGAGTTGGAAAAGTGGTTAGGAAGATGGTTGGAAATTCGAAATCCAACCTCAGCCGCGATTTAACGTGACTGCAAAAGCGGTCGCCAATTAAAGATGTGTGTACCTGCAATTGGGTTTTTAATGTGGATATTAAAGAATCGATGGCGGTACATACCGCTAAATCGTAGTTTTATTTATCACTTTTTTTGGTACCATAACTCACGCAATATCGAATACCTAATGTTATAACTTTTTTTCCTGTTTCTTTACATTTTTTTAAATTGAATTGTTTACAAAATATGATATTTCATGAAATGTAACGGACATCATGCTTATGATAATATATTTTTTATCATTGATTTGCGTATTGTATCGTCACTATATTTTTCCGGTTTCCTCATACATGGTATGCAATTACGAACGTTTTTTTTTTTTTTGGAGATCGACATTTTTTAGATGTTCGGTGCAATTTATGGAGGAAACTGTTTTTTCGCAAATATGTTTTTAGTACCTCTGTATTTTACCGGTAAAGTGCTGAGCTTAGTTTTTCCCGTCGTACCGCTTATCCATTGGAGGCATGCGATTTTATCGTGTTCTATTCAATCTGCTTCCCAAATATTGGGCATTCTTACAGCGTACAATAACCGGTGTGATGTAGATGCGACGTTTATGATATGCCGAGTTTCAAAAGAGTTTCCGACATCAGTGAGCTGTTCGACGAAGGAGGGCATCTCCGTTGTGAGAAAAGTGAAATATTTTCAAAATTTCAACAAAGCCAATGTTCGCGATATAAACAAATTTATTGCAAAGCAGCGTTTTCTCCTTCTCTTCATGGCATCTGTATTTAATGCCCTTTATTATTGCTCGCTTGAAAAATGTGAGGTTTTTGGGTCGATAATTTGCGGCTTGTAGTATTTCGGATTGCCAATTAGACGGTAAACTCCGGTAACAATTCCCAAGTCCTCTCACGTGAGCATAGCATCGTGGTACATCAAACAGAGGGGTTCGTCTCTTTTTTCCAGCTTGCAAGATAGAGTGGATTCTCATTCTTCTTGCGAGAGCGATTGTTGGATTGTACACGAACATTCCGATAAATCGGTGGAGCAAAAATCTCGTTGCAATTTGAAGTGGCCTTGCTTGTGGACCCGTAACGGAGTCAATAATTTTTTTATTGAACGATTCAAACGGAAACGCGCTGTGGGCCTAGATTGGTCCCCAATTTTCCACTGTGTCCGTCAAATGAATGAGGATATGAACGTTAAATGTCACGTTTTCTTCACCGAACGTCTGTTGAAACCGTTGTGCATACTCCGTAAGCAAAGACCGTGCTTCATCGAGCTCTTCAGTGCAGATAGTATCCTTGTTCAATATATACACCGCTCGAGAAATTAATGCAACGTGCTTAAGATCATCCGCCCGAATTATCCCCTCCAAGCACGGCACAGAATAGTAGAGGAGCCAGTTTCGCCATTCAGAAGCCTCCCACTGTTTCATAGTTTCCACCAGTCGTGGTGTTCTTGAAAGTCTGTTAGGCGGTCGAATCTTTTTCAATCGCGAATTAATCTTCCTCAACGATTTTGGGTTTCCTTGGTATCAAGGATCACTTGATTTTCCATCCAGCAACAGCATGGTATGTTGCTTAGCTACGCCCAAGTACAGATTATGCATACTTTCAACGACAACGCCCCGCGCCAAATTGAACCCACGCAGAAGCCCAAGTGGCGAACGTCCTTTTATGCCGAATACTTTATTTTTTAGCTCGTACGCTTGGTTCATATGCGCTCTTATTTCCGAATCCGTGCGGGAATGACTATCCGTAATAGGATACACTCGACCAAGTTGCTTAATTCTTTTCCCTTCGGCATAACAAAACGTGCATCCATACTTTCCATTGAATTGGGTCATGTTGAGAAGCGCAGGTCTAGCTATGGAATCTGCGGTACAAATTAAAGTTACGAATTTGCTCGTAACGACGTTAACACCGTCAGGCTTCCAAGTCATACCAGTAGTATAACTAGGCCGGTTCTAACCCAGGGATCTCAGGGGGAAGCGGGGCGGGGGAGTCGAGCGCGGGGAAGCCAGGGTATGCATAGCGGAGGGGGGGGGATCCTGCATGCGGCAGCCGAGTGCGGGGTTCCGGCGGAGGGAAAGGGGAGGGGTGTTAGAGAGTGGGGTGGCTAGTTTTTGATGACGATGTCTTCCTGGCGATAGCTGGACCCGCGGGCGAGAGGGGGAAGCCGCTGTCGACTCTGTGGGGGAGGGCATCATAGAGTCGCGGGTCCTTGAAAACCCATAAAATCTGATAATTTATTATCAACATTATAGATGTAAGCGGAGCATTTTTGTCTAGACTATTCACAGGAGTTTAGATACATAAAAAAACAACTTAGACAAATGTGCGCGCGCGCGCGCGCGCGTGTGTGTGTGTGTGTGTGTGTGCGTGCGTGCGTGCGTGCGTGCGTGCGTGCTTGTGTGTGTGTGTGTGTGTGTGTGTGTGGGAAACTCCCATTTATGGCTAGGAAAATTTTCGAGAGTGAGATAACGATAGTTCCCATATGAAGGGTGGCCCTTCAAAGCCCATAAAATGCTTTATTTATTGCATGCAGTTGCAGCGTTATTCCACAACAAGTTTCAACCCGTCGAGGTTTTATTCCACAAGATTACGTCAAGATGTTCACATGTGCGAGTATGTACGCAGTGCATCTGGCCTAGCACCCCCTGGACTTGACCAAAAACGAGCTCGAAAAGGTTCCAAAGGTCTTGCTCCTAAAGTATTGGGGTAACTTTATTGGTTTACTGTGGGATCGTTTGCCGGAGCATCATCGGAACGACAGTAAAGTGATATCGTATCTTCCATGCATGGAGCATTATAATGCGCCACAGATGAAGGATCACATTGATGGTCCCCCACCCCAACGTCGGGACTGTGAGTGTTGCGAGGAGGGAAATTCTCTACGTGCGGGGTTCTTCGAACGTGTTTAAACCTGTTACACATGCCTATGATTGGATAAGTGGGGAGAAGTTTTTAAAATCTGAGTGGAGGGGTTACGAGGGAGCTTATGATTTCATGGACCAAGCTTAGACTGCACTACTCCACCGGAACATCAACTTCTCCGAAAAGAACTTTGAAAAAGAGTGAAAATGGATCTCTCAAATATCAACAAAGTCAGCCTTATGGCGGAATTCCTCCCAACGAAGAAGCTGTCAGAACTCCACGTCCATCCGGATCATCAAGTCACGGACATGAGAGCTGTACAGACCAAGTTTGGAAAACGCTACATCGTGGACGTTGCAAATGAGTTTGTCGTCTTCTTGCCAGCGCGGCAGGTAAAGGCCTTCAATCAAGATCTGAAAATGTTCAAGAGTATGACGCAACTGGCGCGCAATGGTCAACTCTACATGAAGTACATTGGTGGAAAATAAAACAGCGTCGAGTTCCATCAAGTCTGAGTATGGTGGAAAAGAACGCTCGTGAACGCCCGGCGGAAACAACGATCTTAACAGCAGCCAGCATCATCACCATCGTAGAGTGCAAGGACTGTATGCATCCCAGGCATCATCATCGTAGAGTTTTCGACGCTCGAGCCTGAGTATGGTGAAAAAGAACGCTCGTGAAGGCCCGGTGGAAACAACGAGTTCAGTGGCAGCTGGCATCGTCACCATCGTAGAGTGCAACGACTGTTTGCATCACAGTCATCGTCGTAGAGTTTTCGACGCTTGGCGCTATGTAAAAATGTACAAAAAAAACTTTTTCATCGAATATAATGTAAAAAAATTGTCGTCAAACTGTATTCGCCGTAGATATAGGAAATAAATGGAGAACGATATTTGTTCAAAAAGTTTTTATTCATTTAAAAAAAAATCCCTCGCTCACACAACGCTTCGTACACAGAGGTGAAGGAATGATGAAGACATTTAACGTTTGCGATTTTCGGTAACTTCTGCAGCGATGGACAGTCCAGAGTCTCCAGATCGATGACTTTTGTTGCTGAATCCGTGAATCTCGATAGCCATGAGCACTTCTCGAATCCCTTGGCATAGATCGTAGGAGCTCCTTCCAAGATTCCTCGAATTGTCGTTCTAGCTGCCTCGTATGGTATGCCGCTGCGTTCCCATTGTATTCCATGATAATTGCGTTCCAGCCACTTGTTTGTCATTTTGTACTTGGCCGGTAAAGCGTCCCAGGCATGGTGCATCGAAGAAGAATGTCAGCGGTTCAGCGTTCTTCTCATGGAGTTTGACGATGGACATCTCCTTTAGGACAAATTCGTTGACGGGTCTCTTGAACCCTTGCACGTCGACGATAAGCTCCATGTTGACTGAAGTGGGCGCGGATCATTGGCATGACTTTATACCAATTTTTTAACCCCACCACTGATTGGATTGTACTCGACAATACGATCATAGAGGATCATGCAGGATGCTGAGGTTTGTGGCGGAATATTTTTATTTAATTCAAATTCAAGACGCACGTCGACGGGGCCCGACTTGAGAGAATCGTTTTGCTTCGAACGGTCAATGACGACGAGAGGGGCCTTTTCCAAAAATTCAATCCTGATTAGCCACGGTTCAGCCTCTTTGTAATCATTGATAGGCCAAATACCGCATCTGGAAGGATTGAAGTATTCCATGTACAGGCATTTTATATGCATCGGTGCAGGACACAGCGGTGATGAGTTAATGTGGCGAGAACTCGATTTGAACGCGTGATGGTCTATACTTTAACCCCTGCTCGATGAATTTCAACAACGTGGAAGCTTTACGAAAAATACGTAATCTTACAATAAATGTAAATAAGTATAAGTCAATATGCGTTGAATGTTACATCTCATTGCCACGGGAAATGATGATTGTGAGGGCTGCGATTAATATGCAATCGAGAGATAATACACGTTTCGCATGGGTGACAGTCACAGCTTTATACCCAGCTGAACGAAACAGTGACCATGAATCTTCTTACATGCATTATTCAACGGTATTGAATCTATGGAATATAGGATTGCCAATATCTATAGGTCAAATTTAAAAAAAATTGTGCTTCAAAACAATTCATCCATTAGTGTACCACCGAAGAAGACATTGCTCCGATACGCGTGGCTCAACATGAGAAGAAGAAAAGCATATCAATTTGCTATACATACAAGATACCGAAGATAACAAGGTATGACATATTACATAGATAAAGAACCTGTCAAGCCTCGTGAGCGCAGAACAGAGGTAACCGTAAAAAAGTTAACACAATTACTATATCGTCATATGTGCTAGACGGATTAAACAACAATCCATTATTTCGCAGGTGTCTGCATTACATTGGATCAACGGATAAACTGCAATCACATGAGATCGATTATGGAGCAATAAAGCACTGCGCCATCCGACTATCAAATGATACCAATAAGTGGCTCCAAATCATCAACTCCAATCGGAAAGCAACACATCCATTCACTGTAAATGCCTACTTGGAGTGTATTTTTTTACTAATTATAGAGAGAAGATGAGAGTGTGCAAAGACTGATGAGAAGAACGTAGCAGAGGATATGTATGAATATCATGAAGTATTTACTATTGATTACCACATGTGTTTTTCATATGATGAATCGCTATCATAGTATCGATCACATCACAGCGCCGATTTCATATCATAGTTTGTAACAGAACTGGAAAAACTAGTGCTGTACATAAAATGCATTTTCTACGAAAATTAATGCTCGTCATGAGTTAATTCTAATACCTTCACGCTATGGCAATAATTGTGCATTCAGTCATCATCAACTACTAGAGGTAAACGTTCAATTACTCAAGATACAATGACGTATGCCCCACATATTATTAAAGGAGATCAATAAATTATCATTACTTCGAACATTGAAAAGTGGGCGATACTTGAATGTGAGTTCTCGCTACGACTGTCCCCCATGCGAAACGTGTATTATCTCTTGATTGCACATTAATCGCAGCCCTCATAATCATTTCCCGTGGCGATGAGATATAACATTCAACGCATATTGACTTATACTTATTTACATTTATTGTAAGATTACGTATTTTTCGTAAAGCTTCCACGTTGTTGAAATTCATCGAGCAGGGGTTAAAGTATAGACCATCACGCGTTCAAGTCGAATTCTCGCCACATTAACTCATCACCGCTGTGTCCTGCACCGATGCATATAAAATGCCTGTACATGGAATACTTCAATCCTTCCAGTTGCAATATTTGGCCTATCAATGACTACAAAGAGGCTGAACCGTGGACGTGCGTCTTGAATTTGAATTAAATAAAAATATTCCGCCACAAACCTTAGCATACTGCATGATCCTCCATGATCGTATTGTCGAGTACAATCCAATCAGTGGTGGGGTTAAAAAATTGGTATAAAGTCATGCCAATGATCCGCGCCCACTTCAGTCAACATGGAGCTTATCGTCGACGTGCAAGGGTTCAAGAGACCCGTCAACGAATTTGTCCTAAAGGAGATGTCCATCGTCAAACTCCATGAGAAGAATGCTGAACCGCTGAAATTCTTCTTCGATGCACCATTTGCCTGACAACGAGCGTTCTTTTCCACCATACTCAGACTCGAGCGTCGAAAACTCTACGATGATGATGACTGTGATGCAAACAGTCCTTGCACTCTACGATGGTGATGATGCTGGCTGCTGTTGAACTCGTTGTTTCCACCGGGCCTTCACAAGCGTTCTTTTCCACCATACTCAGACTCGATGGAACTCGACGCTGTTGTATTTTCCACCAATGTACTTCATGTAGAGTTGACCATTGCGCGCCAGTTGCAGCATACTCTCGAACATTTTCAGATCTTGATCAAAGGTCTTTACCAGCCGCGTTGGCAAGAAGACGGCAAACTCATTTGCAACGTCCACGATGTAGCGTTTTCCAAACTTGGTCTGTACAGCTCTCAAGTCCGTGATTTGATGATCCGAATGGACGTGGAGTTCTGACAGCTTCTTTGTTGGGAGGAATTCTGCCATCAGGCCGATTTTGTTGATATTTGAGAGATCCATTTTCACTCTTTTCAAAGTTTTTTTCGGAGAAGTTGATGGTGCGGTGGAATAGTACAGTCTAAGCTTGGTCCACGAAATCATAAGCTCCCTCCTAACCCCTCCACTCAAATTTTAAAAACTTCTCCCCACTTATCCAATCATAGGCATGTGTAACAGGTTCAAACACGTTCGAAGAACCCCGCACGTAGAGAATTTCCCCCCTCGCAACACTTTTCACAGTCCCGACGTTGGGGTGGGGGACCATCAATGTGATCCTTCATCTGTGGCGTATTATAATGCTCGTTTGAATTCAAATCTTTGCTGATTTCTTCCCAAACGCTGGAAGCATATTCCGGCAGTTCCGGGGATCGAAAATAATGGATACATTTTTTCAAACTTCGCACAGCTTCCTCCACTGTCACAACAGCCTTCCGTGGCATTCTGAATTAAATAGTTCAATTCGCGACGACAAAAAAAATTACGATACGTTTTAAGAACATATCCGCACCGATTAACTATACACGAAACACGCAAAAAAATCGAAACAATAAGTACTAACAAAATAAGTAAAAAATGATAAATATAAATACGACAGTCAATAATGAAAACGAAACGTAACACCAACGAAATTACTAGAATGAACCCACAAAAAATTGAAGAAAGTCCAAGACGTCGTTACGTTCACGGTATCAGACCGTGACGCGAGATTGAGCTCGCGCTGCGACTCTGCCACAGCACAAAGGCACGCGGCGATGGAGGTGCCCTAGCGGACCACACATTGTATCGTCGACAAAGTATCTTGCATTCTTTATATATAATATTCGTTTGTTTTATAAAACTTTCAATGCATAGGGGCAAAGTACTGATACATAAACATTGAAATGGATAAATGATAACAATAAATTGGAACAGTATAGCATTAATTTTTATTTTCGTTGCCTGTCCTTCGCCTACAACGTCTTCTTCATGTTCAAAACATCTTGTACATACATTTATGTTCGGTTGTTATAGTTTGTTAAGGTATTTTATTGGATAAAGTTCCGACCCGTTATCAATTGATTATGTTATTTTGTTTTGAATTCATTATATTACACTAGTCACAGAAATTGAGGGATAAAAAAAATTACAAATTTTTGGGTGTCTTTCAACAGGCTGTAACTCGGAAGAAAGTGGTCGCACAGCAAAAAAAAACAAATTGTAGCTTCAAGTGTCTAGTTTTCGGATCTGGCAATTAAATTTTTTTATCATGGACGGTTTCGGAGTAATTCTAAGACAACTACCGAAAAATTGTTTTTTCCAAATTCTTGCTTCTCTTCAAAAAGGTCTACGGGCTTCAAACATTTTTTGTTGTAATTCCACCGCAAAGCTCTTTTAGGAAATATAATGTCCTTCAATTTGACATCCTCAAAAAGTGTGTACGATGACTTGCTGCGGAGATATCGTCGATCAAAGCGAAAATGTCCTTTTTAACTTTGATACTCAATAACTCGGGAAATAATGATCGTACAGGGAATCAAAGTAGGGTTTTGAAAACTGCAAAACATTCCCTATAAGACTCTAACAGTGGCTTTTGACGAAATTTTTTTTTCGAAGCGATACTTTTGACTGAAGAAACGATCAAAATTCGCCTCTTTAAGGATATTTGAATAACTTGGTATAACTTTGCATATAATGGATGAACGAAGGATATCGTCGGTAATTTTTCTACCTTAAAGTGTCCCGGAAAAACCCTGAAAATTTCAAAGCGCTGCGATTTTTTTTTCTTAGTGCCCCGAAGCTTCAAATTTATTATTTTCGCCAAAAATCAGTATTTTGAGCAATTTTTCGATTCTTGTTCATTTTTCCATTAAAACTTTTTTTTCGATGATAATCCTTACTCTAAGAACAAAAAAATTAATTATTTTTAAAATCTGGAAATTTTTTTTTTTCGAAATTTATTTTCTCAGCGTCGTCACAATGCTTCATTATTATAAAAAAATTCACTTGATTGTTTTTTGCCGCTGTCTTACGGTGGAACTGACGAACCACCGGTTCTTATTTCTCCTAAAGAACCACATACACACACGCACACACACACACGCGTGGAAGAACCGTAAATCCGACCGCGCAACCTCCACGTGGTACGCTTTGGGTAATGCTATTTCCGGCGGTAAAAGACAGCGGTAAAAAAAATCAGGTGAATTTTTTTTGATAATAATGAAGCATTGTGAAGTCGCTGAGAAAAAAAAATTTCCAGATTTTTTCAATAATTAATCTTTTTGTTCGAAAGAATAAGCATTATCATCGAAAAAAAATGTTTTATCGGAAAAATGAATAAGAATCGAAAAATTGCTAAAAATTGTTATTTTTGGCAAAAATGATAAACTTGAAGCTTCGGGGCACTAAGAAAAAAAAATCGCAGCGCTTTGAATTTTTCAGGGTTTTTCCGGGACACTTTAAGGTTGAAAAAATACCGACGATACCCTTCGTTCATCCATTATATCCAAAGTTATACCAAGTTATTCAAATATCCTTAAATAGGCGAATTTTGATCGTTTTTTCAGTCAAAAGTTTAGTTCGAAAAAAAAATTCATCAAAAGCCACTGTTAGAGTTTTATAGGGAATGTTTTGCATCTTTCAAAACCCTACTTTTATTCCCTGTAGAATCATCATTTTCCGAGTTATTGATTGTCAAAGTTAAAAAGGACTTTTTTGCTTTGATCGACGATATCTCCGCAGAAAATCATCATACACACTTTTTGAGGACGTCAAATTAAAGGGCATTAAATTTCCTAAAAGAGCTTTGCGGTGAAATTAAAAAAAAATTTGAAACCCGTAGACCTTTTTGAAGAGAAGCAAAAATTTGGAAAAAACTTTTTTCGGTAGTTGTCTTAGGATTACTCCAAAACCGTCCATGATAAAAAATGTTCATGGCCAGATCCGAAAACTTGACACTTGGAGCTACAATTTGCTTTTTTTTTTACTGTGCGACCATTTTCTTCCGTGTTACAGCCTGTTGAAAATCACCCAAAAATTTGGAATTTTTTTTATCCCTCAATTTCTGTGACTAGTGTATTTATATTCATACCAGTTTAGCAAAAAATGTTTCGGCAAATGTATTGTTTATACGTATACTATTGAAGAACGAAGAGAGGATTTTATCAACTTTATAGCGAAAAATAATCGACTAGAGTAATTCTACGAGATTTACTTTTTTTAACTACCAGCCTTCTGGTTCAACGATTATCTAGTCATCCTTTTCTCAAATCTATTACACATGCCGTTGTTGATAAAGTTTATAAACGTGGCGCTGAGAGATAACCAAAAATGTAGTATTTAAATGTTACAAGACACCGTTCGCGGCAATGCTAGACTGCAAAGACGCTTCGTCAATAATTACACGAAACTTTTAAGTACGTTGAGAAAACCTCGAAATGGGATAGATGAGTTTCTTTTTCCTCGTGGTTTTTCTCTCACATGCTGACAAATGGCCCCCGCGAGCAATCAGGTGGACGAAGTTTTCCACATCAATTGAGCGGACTGGCTTCGTTACGCGTGTGAACTCGTCCCGACAGTATCAGCAAGTGGCGTTAAAGATAAGACGTTCGATGCAGCAGTGGAGCGACATTGACAACCTTTGTTATCAAAAGTATCATCCTTTCTTTTTGATTAAACAAATAGCAAAAAAAAATCGGTGTTTTTGAAAAATAATGAAATATAATGAACAATCATAGAAACTGAAGTGAAATGTTTGCGACTTTTGCAGAGTTGGCTTGGAACACCGAAAATGGAAGCGGATCTACCGGTACAAGACATACTGAGAACCCTCTCGGAGAATCAAGCTCCGGTGGTCGTGATCGAGGAGTATGAAACATAGGTACAGCAAATAAAAACGGGACCCATGTTACCCGACCTTTTCGCTTTCAACTTTTGCATGGAATGACGCAATTGTACCAATATTTCGACTTTTTTAAGTACGGGTCATGGCCGGCGACAGTGTTGATTTTTTGCACGGTCTGTTCTTCGAACGGAGGGAAATCGCCAAACACGAAATACGAAATACCGACAAGTCTCCTCGTTGATTCAGAAAACTGAAAAATATTTATCTTCATTTCATGTCCAAAGTGTTCGTATAAAAAAAGAAGAAATACATCGATAACAGGAAATATATCACGAGAAAGTATTTAGAATGAGAAAAAAGAGAAGAAAACGAATTATCACCTTTATCAAATCAAATAAGGGCAACTTTCGTACGAACTATCGTCTCTGACAGACGTATTGTTTTCGTTCTTCGTGAGTCGTTCCCCATTGGATTTTCGCAACGATCGCAAAAGTATTCGATTGTCTCGGAAATATCACAACGAGTCCGCCGACGCGAGAGAGACGTGAGACGGACAAAGTGAAAAAACAGGTATGGTATCAGGTTATAGTGGGTAAAAAACTAATACAATATTATCGTACAAAGTAAAACAGAATTCGAAATTCTTACGTACACAGGGATAAAGTTCTTTCCCTTCATTGTGCCCGTTTCTTTCCTCTACTGTTTACTCCTTTTTTCTCCATCTTTCTCCTTGTTCCCCCCCCCCCCCCCCCCCCCCCCCGCGCCCTCTTGCGGCCGCAGCCGACTTCCCCCTCTGTATTATATTCATCATGACATTTCTGTCATGGGTATAGGGAAACTGCGGAAAACCTATACCAATACAGCCGGTCTAGAACTAGTCTTATTTCGCCGCGAAATGCCGAAGAAAAACATTTCACGACGAAACGTACGCGACTGGGATTCGAACTCGGGACCTCCCGGTCCGCTGGTTTAGTGGCGAGCACGCTAACCACTAGATCATCGCACCGGTTACTTTTCTCTCCTATTTCTTATCTTTTTTTATTCCGTATTTGCAAAACTCGCGATCGCCTACTTTTCTCCTGTTCCCTGGTTCCTTTGTCAATCTGTATATATTTTTTTACGGAGTTATAACAATGTAACACAATATATTTGTCCTTTTTCTTTTCTCTTAAAGTAAATACAATTCAGAGGCACTGCAAATTTACAATTGAATCTCTCCTGCTAGTCGGTGTTGAATCATATCTATCTTTGTCGATTTTACCGACAATCGGATCAATCGTGTTTATATCGGACACCCCGGATTACCCGGTTGTCACACAAATTGCTCAAATTTCTTTTTATACATTTACATTTTTACATTTTTGTTTCTACCAGTTCGCCGCTCTCTTATCACAAGGATACAACGACAGAATTAATTTCATCGATATCATTTATTGAGGTGTCCTACGGATACTTGGCGACTACATATTTTCTTCGTTTTCAAAAGTTCAGTTTTTTCTTTTTAATATTCGGCCTTAAATCCGATAGGTCTTGAGACACAACAACTCAACCGAGGATGATTCTCCGAGTTCTAGTCGAAAAAATTGTTCAAATATTTTTTAAAATTCTGAAAAAATGGTGAAAATAATTTTTTTTAATTAAAAAAAAATGTTAAAATAATTTTTTTTTAATTCAGAAAAAATTGTCAAAATAATTTTTTTTAATTAAAAAAAAAATGTTTAAATTATTTTTTTTAATTAAAAAAAAATTGTCAAAATAATTTTTTTTTTTAATTCAGAACAAATCATTTTTTTTAGTTCTGAAAAAATGGTTAAAAATGTTTTCAAAAAAAATTCTGAAAAAAATGTAGTTAATTAAACATGGAAAAGTGAACAAATTTTCTTTCTTGATAGATTTTCCTAGACCCCATAATTACCAAATAAAGCCCTTCCACTCATCAGAGTCCCGACTAAAAATCGCAAAAAAAGAAATTCAACAGAAAATCTGAAATAATTCTGGTTACTCCAGTGTGAACCTATGCAACTGTTTATCCTCTTGACATTTTCTCTGAAACCCCATAGTTATTGGACTACGCCTATTTGTCAAAAACATGTCTTATTTAGCTAAAAATGCAATACTGAGACGAAAAAATCGTACGAAACTTTCTAAAAAAACGAAAATGTAGGTTTTGATACCCTCTTTAAGGCAATGTGCTACACGTCAGAAAATTTCGACGCGGCCCCTCGTTACGTCGGTAGCGCAGATCTCGCAGTTTTTAGCTACGAGTCGCTACCGACGGTAAGCGAAGCACACGCGAATTCGGTCTCGATGCTTCGCACTGGGACGAAGAGTCGAAGCCAAACAGACGGCGATTGCTGAGCGAGCGCGCGCGTATGTGTGTGTGTGTGTGTGTGTGTTTGCTACGCCGGCCGCATGCAGAAAGAACGAATACATTATCGCACGCCGTTCGGTCGTACGCAAACACCTTACATCTATGTGTGTATCACACAATACACACAACTATGCGTAGCGACTATGGTACGCTTGTATTGGAAGCATGCGCTCGCTCGGCAGGAGAGCGGTGAAAATTTGTTGCATTTTACATTGTATATACAAATGCCATCGAATCTTTTTTTTTCGACGACGGCACCACCAAGACTCATCTTGTGGACAGTGCAGCCAGATCGCGCGTAAAAGTTACCCCCACCTCTAGTCTCTTACGCGCCCGTCACATAATCATAGTAGCGCGTGTCCGTGAGCGAGCGACGTTCGGACATTTTCGGCAAGAGCCGAGCGGGGTCGAAGATTCCCGACCGCGCCTTCGGCAGCTACACCAACACATGGACGCTGAGCACGTTCATGTGCGGCCAAGCCGAAACGAAGGCTTCGAGGGAAAAAGCAATCTGAGCACGACTTGCGCGTGACGTCACCCGATGGAACGCGCAAGGCTTTTAGATGATTTCAATGCTTATTTAGCTCTTGATTCTCTGCGTTATTAATGTATACAAAAGAATGTATCGCGCACTCCGATCGCTAATTTCTTTTAGTATATACGTTAATTTAAATATAATAATACAGTAGAACTTCGATTATCCGAACCTCGATCATCCGAACCCTCAATTATCCGAACGATGACTTAGTTTATCCGAACGCTCAATTATCCGAACGTTGGCGCGAAAGATACATTGTTGCTCGCTGCCACCGCCGTGAGTAACAATGAGCAACCCAACGCAACTTCTCCTTCTCAAACGGCTGCGAGACTTAGCCGCTCAAAAATGCGTTGCAGCCGTTCGTCAATTAAAAATGGTAGATTTTATTTTGTTTAATATAAAAAAGGCATTCGACTTTTTTCAAGTATTTAAAATACACACGCACGCACGCACGCACGCACATATATATATATTTCAACGTTAATATGTATGTCAAATTTTCAATATATATGTATGTACTGTTTTTATGTAAAAAGGTGTTGGTTATGATCTCCTTCCAAAAAACCGACGTTTCGATTATCTGAACTAGTCTCGGTCCGTATTGGTTCGGATAATAGAGGTTCTACTGTAAATCTAAATTACAACTTATTTATCTTCAAAAAAATCATTTACGCTTTACGCACACCCGTCCTTGTGCCCAATAAATTATAATTCATTAAAGTAAGCGGAAATATATTTATATTCGTATTATTATATTAATTCTCATACTTTCATCAAGCGATAAAGCATTATCCCCAAAAACAAGCCAATCATCCATCCGGCTGCGAATCGTAAGTACCAGAAAGTACACATATTCTACAAGCTATGAGATGGACCCGTTGGTAGCGTTCCTGGCTTCCGTCAGCGGGGGCCCCTAGTGCAAATTTTTGTCCAAATTTTTCATGATTTGTCATATTTTAGTCATATTTGAGATTTTTAGAGAAAAAAATTTCCCAAAAACACATTTTTTTTTAACTGAAAATTCATGATTTCTTATTTTTCCCCGGAAATTTATCTTTTTTTTCTTATGACCTGAGGCTGCGGAGATATTCGAAGAAAAGTTAAAGATGAAAAGAAATGAGATTTTCGTAAAAAAACTTATTATTATTATTATTATTTTCCGGAAATTTTCCTTTTTCCTATTATCTGAGTGAACGGCTGCGGAGATATTCGGAGAAATTTTTAAATGAAAAAAAATGAGATTTTCGTAATAAAAACTTTTTACATTTTTTGATCCCTCATAATTCTGAGCAATAATAAATTTCCGAAATGTTTGCAAACAATATTTTCCTTAAGGGGTAACACCACTGTAACGGCCTGCCACGAAGCGTTTTAGACAAATAATACTTGGGGTAATTATTAACCATATATTGAAGTATGTTGCAAAAAAATTTTATGGGAAAATATTACAAAATGGCGACACTGCAACAAATTCTTCCGAGGCATGTTGAACTTAAGGTGCTCTGCGGCACGCTGTATAACTTGTGCCAATTTCAATCTGGACAAAATATTTTTTTTTTAAATTAAATCTAGATGAGTGTAGCTAGTGAACCACGTAGGGGATTTTAGAAATATTGATTTTTGTGTAATTGCCGAGTATTTGACTAAAAATGTTCAATTTTTTTTTAAGACAGTTATTTGTTAATAAATATTGTTTAAATTAACTTATCGAAAATCCCCTACGTGGTTCAGTAGCTACACTCATGTAGACTTAATAGAAGAAAATTCTTTTTTTTAGATTAAAATTCACACAGTTATACTGCGTGCCGCAAAGGTTCGACATGCTTCGGAAGAATTGCTGCAGTGTCGCCATTTTGTAATATTTTCGAATAAAAATTTATAGCAATATACTTAAATATATGCTCAATAAATACCGCAAGTATTATTTGTTTATCACATTTTCTTTCGCCAAAAAAAATATCAAAAAATACGCATCCTGTAAGGCCGTTACAATGGTGTCTTCATTTACCTCTTCAAGTCTTCATTTAATTTCCGAGATTTTACCGTGATCATAATTAAAATGATGAAATATTCGGAAAAATTCGGAGAAACTCGGATGTTTCTGTAAAAATATTTGCTCCAATTCATAGAAAAATTCGGAAAAATTTTCCGGAAAAAATCGGACTTTTTCAGAAAAAAAACAGCATTAGGGGCGCGGGATCGTTCTCTGCGCTCAGTGCTTTTTTTTAATTATTATTACTATTAATTCTTATTTGATTAGTTATTTTTATTAGTTATCATTATTATTTTAATTGGATATCGTTTAGTGTCGAAAAATGTATCGCGCACTCTGACTGCTTATTTTATTAGTTTGTACGTTAATTTAAATATAATAATAAATCTAAACTACAACTTATTTATCTTCTAAAAAATTGTTTGCTCTTTACTCACACCCGTCCCTATGCCAAATAAATTGTAATTCATAAAAGTAAGCGGAAATATATTTATATTCGTATTATTGTATTCATTCTCGTATACTTTCATCAAGCGATAAAGCATTATCATAATGTATCCGGCCGCGAATCGTAAGTACCAGAAAGTACACATATTCCACAAGCGATGAGATGGTCCCATTGGTAGCGTTCCTGGCTTCGGTCCGCAGAGGCGCGGCATCGTTCAGCGCGCTCAGTGATTTTTTTAAAATTATTATTACTATTCATTCTTATTTGATTAGTTGTTTTTTTAGTTATCATTATTATTTTATTTTTTATTGTATCTACTACGGGAACGCTTTTCTAATTGTAGATTCCATGTACAGGGATTTCCCCTTTTTACATTTCTCACCATTTTCTCCAATCCACATCCCTTATCGATCCCTAATATATTTCCGCTCATATACTTTCATCAAGTGATAAAGCATTATGATAATGTTTTTGTCGCTTGATGAAAGTATATGAGAATGAATATAATAATACGAATATAAATATATTTCCGCTTACTTTTATGAATTACAATTTATTTGGCATAGGGACGGGTATGAGTAAAGCGCAAACAATTTTTTAGAAGATAAATAAGTTGTAATTTAGATTTATTATTATATTTAAATTAACGTACACACTAATAAATTAAGCGGTTAGAGTGCGCGATCAATGTTTCGACACTAAAAGATAACTAATTAAAATAATAATGATAACTAATAAAAATAACTAATCAAATAAGCATTAATAGTAATACTAATTTTCAAAAAAGCACTCAGCGCGGGGAACGATCCCGTGCCCCTACTGCAATTTTTTTTCTAAAAAACGCCGATTTTTTCCGGAAAATTTTTCTGAATTTTTCTATGACTTGGAACAACCATGAAGGATTCGGAGTTTTGCGGAAAATTATTTTTACGCAAACATCCGAGTTTCTCCGAATTTCTCCAATTTTTTTTGAATTTTTCCGAATTTTTCATCATTTTAATTATGATCACGGGGAAATCTTGGAAATTCAATGAAGACTTTAAGGGGTAACACCACTGTAACGGCCTTACAGGAAGCGTATTTTTTGATATTTTTTTTGGCGGAAGAAAATGTGATAAACAAATAATACTTGCGGTATTTGTTCAGCATATATTTAAGTATATTGCTATAAATTTTTATCCGAAAATATTACAAAATGACGACACTGTAGCAATTCTTCCGAAGCATGTCGAACCTTTGCGGCACGCAGTATAACTGTGCGAATTTTAATCTAAAAAAAAGAATTTTTTTCTATTAAGTCTACATGAGTGTAGCTACTGAACCACGTAGGGGATTTTCGATAAGTTAATTTAAACAATATTTATTAACAAATAACTGTCTTAAAAAAAATTGAACATTTTTAGTCAAATACTCGGCAATTACACAAAAATCAATATTTCTAAAATCCCCTACGTGGTTCATTAGCTACGCTTATCTAGATTTAATTAAAAAAAAATTATTTTGTCCAGATTGAAATTGGCACAAGTTATACTGCGTGCCGCAGAGCACCTTAAGTTCAATTTTTTTTGCAATATACTTCAATATATGGTTAATAATTACCCCAAGTATTATTTGTCTAAAACGCGTCGTGGCAGACCGTTACAGTGGTGTTACCCCATAAGGAAAATAATGTTTGCAAAAATTTCGGAAATTCATTATTTCTTAGAATTATGAGGGATAAAAAATGTAATAAGTTTTTTTTACGAAAATCTCATTTTTTTAATCTATAATTTTTCTCCGAATATCTCTGCAGCCGTTGACTCAATAGGAAAAAGAAAAAGTTCCGGAAAAAATCATACCAAGTTTTTTTTAAGAAAATCTAATTTTTTTTATCTTCAAATTTTCTCCGAATATCTCCGCAGCCTCAGGTTCACTCAGGTAATAGGAAAAAGGGACATTTTCGGAAAATAATAATAATAATAATAATAATAATAATAATAATAAGTTTTTTTTACGAAAATCTCATTTCTTTTCATCTTTAACTTTTCTCCGAATATCTCCGCAGCCTCAAGTCATAGGAAAAAGATAAATTTCCGGGGAAAAAAAATGAGAAATCATGAATTTTCAGTAAAAAAATGTGTTTTTTGGTAAATAGACCAGTACTTGAATCTGTTTTAAATCATTTTTCCTCCGAAAATCTCAAATATGACTAAAATATGAGAAATTATGAAAAATTTGGAGAAAAATTTGCACTAGGGGCCCTTGCGGACCGAAGCCAGGAACGCTACCAACGGGACCATCTCATCGCTTGTAGAATATGTGCCCTTTCTGGTAGTTACGATTCACGGCCGGATGGATGATTGGCTTGTTTTTGGGGATAATGCTTTATCGCTTGATAAAAGTATGAGAATTAATATAATAACACGAATATAAATATATTTCCGCTTACTTTTATGAATTATAATTTATTTCGCGTAAGGACGGGTGTGAGTAAAGCGTAAACAATTTTTTAGAAGATAAATAACTTGGAATTTAGATTAATTATTATATTTAAATGAACGTGTAAGCTAAACAAAATAAGCGATCAGAATGCGCGATAAATTTTTTTGTATACATTAATAACGCAGAGAATCAAGCGCTAAATAAGCATTGAAATCTAAAAGCCTCGCGCGTGCCGTCGGGTGACGTCACACGCGAGTCGTCCTCAGATTGCTTTTTCCCTCGAAGCCTTTGTTTCGGCCAGGGGGCTGACACTGGTAGATAAATGCTGTTCGCAAAATGTCCTTTCCGCACTGTGGCGCTAGTAGTCGTGTGACAGGCATGCATATATATGTACGCTGCACCGGTGTTTCGAATATTTCACATGAATAAAAGTCTAGTGTAGATAACTCTACGAAAACCATTATTCGCGTGTATGATGGATCCTGTTATCGCTGTAACAGTACGTGCTGTTATCGCAATAACGATAACAGCACGAAATGAAAGTATCGAATCGTTCAGCTTATCGGAATATTTAGAGCCGACGCCTGTCACGTAACAGCCAACGCTAGGTAGTGGCGCTTTTAAGAACTAAAAAGCCCGGACAAAATGGAATGTGTGGGCGGGATAAAATGTGGTAGTGTCGAAAAAAGGTTCGCAGACACCAAATGTAAAATATGAAGAAAACAAAAAAATGTTCAAGGCGTATCCACGAGCGTACGGAATTGAAGGCAAACATAAGATTGAAAAACTGGAACATACCCTTTGGTAAACACAAAGGGTCTTATCGACCAGAAAATCGAGGTGCGTCTGGAAATGCGAACATTAAAAGAGCCAACTACATTAGGTACTTCGAGAAATTAGATATCTAAGTTTGATACAAACAAGACTGGAGTGCAGGAAAGGGCTCTTATGTGAATCCTCTTAAGACGTTTTCGAAATACAGCCGAACAGCCGGTTCTAATGCAACCGCCTGTCAATCGACGTCCTTCAATGCAATACAAGAAAAAGTATTATAAAAAAATGCAACATATCAAAAGTATTATAAATAAATGCAATATATCAAAAGTACTATCAAAAAATGTAATATTAGGTGCGCAACTAAGTTCTCGCTGTTTTTTTTAATGAAAATGCCACTTTATTGTGAATAAATGGTTACAAATGAATCATTCAAAATACTGCCCATCGCTAGCGACATCTTTTTCCCATCTTTCTGGCAGAGGTCGAATACCGTCACGGTAGAAGTGTTCATCTTTTGAGGCCATCCACGAATCAAGCCATTTTGAGATGTCTTCATATAAGCGGAACTGCTGATTAGCGAGACCATGTGCCATCGCACGGAACAAGTAATAATCGGACGACGCAATATCTGGGGAATATGACGGGTGGGGTAGGACTTCCCATTTGAGCGTTTCTAAGTAGGTTTTAACGGGTTTGGCAACGTGAGGCCGAGCATTGCCATGCTGTAAAATCACTTTTTCGTGCCTCTGCTCGTATTGTGGCCGCTTTTCGCGCAGTGCTCGGCTCAATCGCATCGATTGAGTTCGATACCGTTCCCCAGTGATGGTTTCGTTCGGTTTCAACAGCTCATAATAAATAACACCGCCCTGGTCCCACCAATAAATACACAGCAAAACCTTCGCAGCGTGAATATTCGGCCGAGCCGACGTAGAAGCATAACCGGGCAGTCCCCATGATTTTGTTCTCTTTGGGTTGCTGTAATGAATCCATTTCTCATCACCCGTAACGATGCGATGAAGAAAACCCTTCCTTTTTTGCCGCTGGAGCAGTTGTTCACAGGCGAAAAAACGACGCAACGTCTCTCGGTTTCAAATCATAAGGAACCCAAGTTCCTTGTTTTTGAATCATTCCCAACGCATGCAATCGCTTGGAAATGGCTTGGCGGGTAACTCCTAATGCTGAAGCAAGCTCTTTTTGCGTTTGGCACGGATCCTCATCGAGCAATGCCTCCAATTCAGCGTCTTCGAAGGTTTTTGGCCTTCCTTCACGTGAATGGTCGTCAACACCGAAATCACCGTCTTTGAATCGATGGAACCAATCACGGCACGTTGTTTTACTTAGAGCAGCATCTCCGTAAACTTTTTGGAGTTCTCGATGCGCTTCAGCCGCCGTTTTCTTCGAATAAAAGAAGAAAAGCAACACTTTCCGCAAATGACGATTATTTGGCACAAAATCAGACATTTTCACACAATCAAAAGTATACGACGCAAAAACAAAA
The DNA here is from genome assembly GCA_963210295.1 of Ophion ellenae. Lineage (NCBI taxonomy): Eukaryota > Metazoa > Arthropoda > Insecta > Hymenoptera > Ichneumonidae > Ophion > Ophion ellenae. Next base: position 7,674,209 of record OY723391.1, read on the forward strand.
TCACTAATGTGTCAAAGCGGTTTGTGTACCATATGTCTAAACTTGGTTCATGACGTTTCAGTTATGTCACAACCGACCAGCACTTACTAGTGGAGCCATCTCTTGAAAACCAACGGGAACTTAGTTGCGCACCTAATATATTAACAATATTCGCAAAAAAATGCAATATATCACGAGTATTATAAAAAAATGCAAAAAATCGAAAGTATCATCGAAAATATGCAATATATCGAAATTATCGGAAAACATGCAATATAACAAAAGGCTTAGCAAAAAGATGCAATATATCAAAAGTATTATAAAAAAATGCTATATAACCAAATGATTATCAAGCCTCATCAAAAGTGACAGCTCAGCTCATCATCATGATCGCACCCAAAAAATGTTTGATAAAGTAGAAAACATCAAATCAGATTTTATTACCTAAAATCTTTCGAAATTGTCCACCCTACATTCGAAGAAAATAGTGCAAAAAACTGAGATAATTTCAATTGGTAACCATCGATCATGAACTCCTCAATGAACATTTATATAGCAAGCCTCCACTGGCCTCTGCACTTATCTCACATTTCAGATGGTCCTCCGTACATGATCGGCATTACATCCACAGCGAGGTGCACATTTTTCAAATTGGTTTTTTTCCTTCATATTTACCGACCGCAATCAATATAACAAAAATTATGTTTCCCTTGTTCTGCATACATTTTTGGGGATGACGTCTCACCTGTGTGATCTTCGCAGTAACATTGATTTTTTTAAATTTATTTAATTGATCTTGCAATTTTTTTCGGGAAGGAAATCTCCGCTAAGAGACTCAAGAACACATAAGATTATAGGAAATTTTTTATTCTCGCAATTTGACAAAAATCAAGTTCGATGCTTCCCTGGCGAACTTTAAAAAAAATTATGTGTGTGTGCGTGTTGTTCTTTTGAGTACATTTGTTGTTGTTGTAGGAAACGTAAAATATGGCAAATAAATAAATTTCAATAAATTTTGAATTATCGAACGAAAATTGAGGGTTTTTTTCCGACGTATATATATGGGTAGCCTTCATATGTACATAAACATATGCAAATGTATAAATATATGCATGTTTATGTTCACATGTGTCGTGTGCTTCCAAAGCCACCGCGTTCGGATTGACTCCCGCCCTTGTTGTAGCCCATTTGCAGATTGAGTTGACCCTCGCTCGCTCTCAGCTGATCCTCCGTGAACGTTCTCTCGTTCTTGTTTGCCATTTTGGGTCCCAGTGTCGGTCCATTGTACTCGGGATGTTTTTGCGTCTGCAACGAACAATTATATCGCGAAAGTAAAATAAGCGACTAGCCCTCAGCTGCGAACACGAAAAATAAAAAAGGCGTCTGGAAAACGCGGTAATTTCCAAAAAAAAAGCTAAAAGCTACAAAAAATGGTCCGAAAAACGTTGTAATTCCCAAAAAAGCTAACAACCATGAAAATGGTATAAAAAACGCTGTAATTTCGAAAAAAATACAAGAAAATGGTCTGGAAAACGCTGTAATTTTTAAAAAAGCTAAAAACTAGAAAAAATGGTCTGAAAAAGGCTGTAATTTCTTTAAAAAGGCTAAAAGCTACAAAAAATTGTCTAAAAAACGCTGTCATTCTCAAAAAAAGCTAACAACTATAAAAAATGGTCTAAAAACGCTGTAACTTCGAAAAAATAAAAAAAAATGGTCTGAGAAACGCTGTAATTTCTAAAAAAAGCTAAAAACCAGAGAAAATGGTATGAAAAACGTTGTAATTTCGAAAAACACTGTTATCGACGTTACATGAGATAGAACGGTCACTTTTGCACTTTAATCAAATCAACGTGACACCGACAAGGGTTTTTTTTATGTTTATAGAATTGACGAACTACGTATTATTATTTTTTTCGGAAAAACGTTGCAATGAAAAAGAGAAATACTCACCATTCTTCCAAGGGCGTACAGGCAAAGAGTAACCTGAGGAATATTGCGCCTCTCGAAGAGATCCGCCGTTTGGAAAATTTCCTCCTGTGGCACTCCGTAATTCTTGATGGCCGCTTAGAATCTGCAAATTCGAGGAATATTCTTGTAGCATTTCGGAGATCATTCGATCTTTTTAATGTACTTTTTTTTGACAGTTAACGTCTCCACAAATATAAATATCCAAAAAAGTGGGTGACGAAAGTATTTGCACACTTCGCTTTTTCCTGTCTGCTTTTGACGAATTTCCATTAATATACTTAAATTAAATTAACATCAACGTGCAGTATTTCGTGTGGAATAAGCTAACGAATAAAATAATCTGCAAAAAACGTTGTCTTTTTCTAGGAGTTATTTGAAAAGATCACTGCGAGTGATGTTTTTTCAAATAACTCCTAGTTTCAAAATGTTAGTAGTAGTAGTAGTAGTAAAATGTTTCAAAGACATTTTTTGCAGATAATTTTTGTTGTTAACATATTTGATTATTTATCATATTATTGACAATACAAAAATAAGTGATAAGAATATATATAATACATTTATAATAATAAGAGTAATGGAAGTTGAAGTATGGAAAAAGGCCGCAAGGTATCTACTCGAAATAATAAAGATGGGGGCCAAAAAAATGCCTACGGAACGAAGTAAAAGCAATTATTAGTGGTGACCCATAAAAATGGGGAAAATAAAAAAATTAGTAATGGAAAGCATAGGGAAGAGGGCAATCTGGCAAGCCCTATCGAATGGAAATGTACGGGAGCTGGAAAGAAAAAAAGAAAGAGGCAAAAAATTAAAATTGAACAAGAAACTCAATACGATTGGAGCAAAATCGATGGGTCAACATACTGCAAGGGATATAAACATAGGAAAACAGGTCTACACGTGGAAAAATATGGGGAGGACAAGATGATTAGCAGAGAATTAAAAGAAACGTGGGCGAGGATAGGATGTGGTAATGTCAGGAAAGACGCGAAAAAAAGAATATGTAAAAAGTTAAGGGAAAACTAAACCAAGAAATAGTACATAAACTGGAGCAATGATTGGAAAATAGCAGGGGGTTATAAATTGTCCGGAAAATATAAGCGCAACTGAAAATGCAACCGGCAAAGGAACTATGCGATCACATCAGACAATTTAAGAAACTAGCAACTAGGATAAATGCAAGAAAACCCATGTAAAATAATTTATGTAAATTAAAAGGGACATTTATTATAAATAATATGATGAAATGCATTCTGGGGGGCGAAATACAAAAAGGGATATGTAAGTACTTTAGGGAAATAGAGGAAGTCTGCAGAAAGATAAACACGGAGGAAAAGGAAGGAGAAAGAGATGGAATGGAGGAATAAATGAAAAAAAGAGAGAAACCTCAGCCCTGTTGCAAAGAACCGATACAAACCAATAAAAACAGAAATACTATCGGAAAATGATGTGCTTTTGTCCTTGCAAACGCTTATGAATTCCGACAGGATTGACGATTTTTTGAAATATATGATTCTATCGGGTTTTGTACGTATCTACGGTGCCCATAGATTACCTATAGAATCCGAAAACAGTTCCGCGTAGTTCAATGTGCAAGTGCAGATACCTTTTAAATTTCAATCGTAATTAATCTGCAACAGCAGATTACTTTAAAATGTCCATTACATTTTAACGGAATGAACTTGTACTCACAAACTGGAATTCTATTGGTACTAATCGGCAGAACCCAATTGCATAGTCCGTATATGAAGGTATATGTTACAATCGTAATTTGACGGCAATCAGTTTGTAAGTGTGGCTGTATGAGAATGTATTCGTCTTTGGAAATTATTTTCTATCCGCACCTATTTGCATATACTGGTATTATAAAAGATTCGTCCTCAGAACGAGGCACGGTTTTTTATCAGTAAATACGGATCTGGGATTTATCCGTTTGGATCGAATTTTTCTGATACAGGTAACTAAGGATGGGATCCATTGAATCGTTTGCTATAAGGATTCTCGAATCCAACAATAATCCTTTGTTGTATGGGAATGTATGTGTATCTGCAAGTTATTTTTCATCCACACCTATCGGAATGTACTAATATTGTAAATGTTTCACCCTCAAGAAGAGGCGTCGATATTTATCAGTAAATACGGGACAATCATTGAACTGTGTAAATCGGTTTTTTCCTATGCAGATAACTCAGAGTGAGGATTCATTAAATCGGTTGCTATATGGACTTTCAATATAATGATTATCTTTTGTCTTATGAGAACATATTGGTGTTAGCCAATTACTTTGTATTTGCATTCATCGGTATGTACCCGTCTTATAAAAGATTTCGGATCTTTCCGAATCGGATGAGGTAATCTTGGCGAGGGCCCGACGCAATGCAGGGAATGCCCGGTCACATTTCTGCACGGGAAGCCGTAAAAGCGACAAAAGCGTGCTAGTTCAATATGGAATTATGTATAGGAATGAGTAGAAATAAAAACATTTACAAACTGCAATTGTTTAAGAAAACTGTATCGAAGAAGTCCCATTGGATATAAAATCAAAATTAAAATAAAAACCAATAAAATATTGGATATACATGGAAGTATATATTACGCCGTCTCTGTCGCGCTGCTCTCATCGCTGCTGCCGCTACTGGCGGTGCTGCTGTCGCCCGTATTATTTTTTGAATTTGTTTTGTCTGCAACATACGTAAGAACATTAGTTGAGCGCGAGGGTGGCCCCTCATGCATAGCGTGCGCTTGGCGTATCGCGTAGTTTACCGATTCGCTGCGCAAATTACGCAATACGAAAAGTACGCGTAATTGGATTTCTCTGGGGTGGGATGCATTTGTGATAAAAAAAAAATATGTATCGGAATGTATGGGATTCGATCGGTTTCTATCCTCTATCCGGTTTCTACCGGGCCTTAGGGGTAAGTTCGGTCCTGTACAAGAAGACCGATAGAACGGAATCTATGAGATTCTATCAGTTTCTTTTATCGTTATACTTCAGTAAATAAAAATGTACGCGACGACTGAATATAATAAAATTTAACGTTCACACACACGGTAAAATAAATCTTAATGAGTTTCAAGAAGTAATTTTAAAAAGCTAAAGCCTTTGATCCCCAACAATAATAAAAGAAAAAGCTATTAACATTTCGTCTGCAAACCGGGGTATTTCATATCCGAGACAAAACTGCTTGCCTAATAAGTTGCTTCATTTATTTAACAAACAATAAATGGAAAAAAATATTTTTCGATAATTTTATGATTGATATATTGAAGTGAATATTTCGAACACTGGCATGATTTTTTTCAAAAATGTTCGACTGTATTAACCTGATAAAAGGATGGTAGGTCTTGAAATATCCAGATTTACATACGGACGGTACCGGAAAAACGATTACAGACGGAGTGTTAATCTGAACGCATCTCAATCTTTGAATAATGTACTTACTAAGAAATATCCAGTGGTATGGCACAGCCGTGTCCGTGTTTTTCACTGCACGTTTATCACAATTCACGTGTTCGCTTTTTTCACTTTCTTCGGGTTGTTCGGAACTTTTATGGATACCAGTTGTCGTGCCGAGTGATCAAGAAGAACTGACTAGCCGATGCCGGTCGCCGGTAGCCGCGCGTACAGTGCCGGCAAGCAAAGGGCGTATCTTGTTCCCCCACCGAACGCTATTGTAGACAAAGCAAGTTCGAGATCCCTCGAGATTTTTTTTTCAATTTTTAATACGTTCTTTAATTTTTTTTAACCTTTTCTATGCTATGTACATTTTTCAAAATGTGTTTGCTTGGATTACATTATTTTTTAATGATGGATGAGCCGTGATTTTGTTTTTACATCAACATCTGATGATAACCAGATAATATCGAAAGTAGAAAATTATTATGTTAAATAATATGTGATTTTTTATATTAATTAACCATTTAAAAATAGAATAATGTTTAGCGACAAACAATGAAAGTCCTGTTCACCCACGTATAATTTCATTATTTAAAAATAATTTAACTCAAGCAAACACATTTTGCAAAATGTTCGTAGCATAAAAAAGGTTAACAAAATTAACGACCGTATACAAAATCGAAAAAAGTACCTTTGAGGGGTCCCGAACTCGAGTCCTCCGCGCGGTAGTTAGGGCGGCTGACCTCGAAATTAAGGCCGAGTTGAAAGCTGGTCTCTTTCAAGGAACATCAGTACCTACCTAATATCCTGTAGAAGCACATCGCTAAACTCGATTGTCGTCTGACGGAATCCCCTTGTTAACTACAGATAAAGCCATGCATATATGGACAGATCGAATCACACGATCTGTTGAAAAAGACCGACAGAAACCGATCGAATCCCATTCATTCCGAGACATCTCTATCGAAATTTGATGTCTCTGTCTCTACACCTATCGGATTCTATCGAAAGAGTGGGCGGGAGAGGGGGGAGAGAGAGAGAACGCGACATTTATTTGGCGCCCTGGGACAAGTCTTCTCAAGCACTAAAGGAGGGAGAGGGAGAGAAACAATGTAACACTCAGTTCTGTAGAGGCAGTATGGTGATTTTTTAAAAGTTTTTGTATTATTCTTTGGATTAGTTTAGTCTTTGATTTTTTTATGGCATTTCCTAACATCCACTGGATATTCAGTAGAAAAAAATGTTACGGTAAAAAACTTGAGCGTGAAATGTAACAACAAAAATCTGTGCAAAATTTTAGATGGACAAAAGGTATTGGCTTTTCGGAAGTATACCCACGTACTAGTGTGAACTGCCGTCTGTTTCTATTTTTTCTAACATTTTTGAAAATGCAAAAAATGTGAACAAAATAACGAAAACCATAAACGCTTTCTGTGTTTTGTGTAACAAAGAGGCTATTTCACGTAAAGCAGTCCCGATTCTGAGGCTGAATCTTTTACAATACAAATAAATACATATATGCGCAAATAGACTAGTTTTGTACTTACGTATACATTACCATAGATGGAGATGCTATTTTTTATTGGATATCTGCTGTCACGTCGGGAAGGGACGTGGGCATATATTTTTTGATTCCCTCCTTTTTTGCCTACGACAAGCGCAATAGCACGGGATGAGGGTAAAAAGGGGTAGTGCTTGGAATGAGTTGAAATTAGGAAATCATGCAGTGATTTGGTATTGAGAAATAATCCGACAAATTTGTACAAACTTAACTATAGGTTTATTACAAATAAGTGATCGGATGAATAAAGTTGCTTATACAGAAAAATGACAATGAAAATAACTATGAAGCCGGGGGAACAATCAGATTAACATAAAATGAAATTTGTTGCTTACATTGGTCGCTGTGTTTGTGAGTGTATCGGTGTGTAGGTACGCTCGCTCGCAAGAGTATCGGTTGTCGCTCGCAGATAAGGGCTTCGTTGACGGACGCCACGCTCAGCGTTCGGAAAGCGGTCACCAGCACCAGACTTTTGGGCCGCTGAGAGTGCTTATGTATATGCGCGTAGAAAAATAGCACTTGAACTGTTTTATGGACTCGAGGTCGCGAGAGTCGACTAAACTTTTATACGATGCTTCGGTCAAAACCCGAAGATGTATAGTATTCGAAACTCTATGATACCGGTTCTACACTTCGAATTCTGTCAGAACAAGATTAAGAAGTGAAGTTAATTTTGATTGAAGATTTCGCGAGACTGAGATCTGTATTTGATGGCGACTGTCGGGAGACTGACTTCAGGAAGGAAGTCTTTCTTGATATAAAAATTAGGAGAGGTTCAGTAGTGGGAGAAGGAAGGTGGGAGAGTGTGGTCTTGGTCATCTAGTTTTTTAGGGATTGGACCATTGGTCGTGAAGATATCGGTTGATTAGCGTACAGATTCGTTAGGCACGTGCCTGGCCTTATTTCAGGGCATCGGTTCTGACTAATATGCGTATGAAGAGAAGGAGACCTTTGTCTCGTGTTTCGGGGAAAAAGCGCATGGGATATAGAGTTCGATATCAGAGACCTAAGCATTCGCATGGTTTGTGTTATGTCGATTTATGGCTATGGTGACTTCTCATATTGAGAGGTTTGTATATCGGACTACGCTGCGAGACCGGATGTCTTATTATTTATTCGGAGTCATAAGCTCGTCGGAGCCGTCTAGTTTATGTTATGTTTAAATAATCTAGGGTCGAGACTTTCTTGGTTCTCATGCAGTTGGGCCGGCGTAGAAATTTTGGAGTCTGTTGATCGAGGTGATGGTTGGTTTTCGTTAGACAGCTCTTCTTGGAATATTCGCCTGAGATCTTGTTCTTGTTGACAGCCAATGGTATAGGAAAAGTCGATAGCTGACGGTGCTGCTATCATGCGTATATCGCTGTGGGTTGAATGTGCGTGTGAAACGTACGCACGTTCCTTTTTACGCGGTTATTCGTCTTATTCTTAGATTTATCCATTTAATAATAAGCTTATAACGGCAAATGAGGATATTGGGAATAACCGAGAGAAGGCACATTCGCTAGGATGTAACACCTCCCCGGTTGAAGATTGAGCGTCCCGCTCAATTATCATGAATGTTCTGAAGGTTATCTCAATATCGTCATCAGCCTATTCTTAAACGGTTTCGGTGTCGGTAGGTACAATCTTTGGATTAGAATCTTATGTAGACTATAGAAGAAGGAAAGAATGTGTGTCTTATTATTGTATATATAGATCTTTGTATGAGAATATTTTCGGTTATTGTATTTATATCTAGATCGTTATGCAAGGAAGTTTTTCCTTCTTCTCCGTTTTTTTTTAAAATAATTATGAATATAAATTTTTTATTTTGCGCAAAAAAGTATGGGTACGAGTTTTCTCCTTTTTGGTTTTCCTCATGCATAGATGCTTATTTACTTATTTTACCCTATTTCTTAATTGACAAGGTTAAAAGAACGACGACAAAAAAAATTATTAGCATGATCAGAATAATCTTAAATCTCCTCGTGCGAATTTAAGAGAAGGAACGAGGTTTGGACGATTGGTTGTTTTCTGGATGATCGGAGAGGACAGAGTACAGATCATGTGTTGCAGTGTTGATATTGGCCCTCTGGTTCAGCTGGAGAGGCCAACACGAGTTGATGAGGTTCTTGACCAGTCACTGCATCCGTTGACGTTTTCTTCTTGGGTTGTTCAGCCAAGTGCGTCAGGAGGTACGTAGCCGAGTCCCATACTGCACCGACGAGATAACTTGACCAGCCCTCCACATGGTGTAGGCTGTATGCATGGATCGCCGTATCTACGAGGATCTTGATCGCTCGCACGACGAGTGAGATTCGGGTGAAACCAGCACTTGCTGTACCGAATTGAATGAATTTTCCAAGTGCGATTCCAGATGGAGTCCGCTTGGTGTTATAGATGGTAGTTATCCAGAAGATTTAACAACTTGTCCTCCGGATTGGTAGTGTTCTCACCACTGATGCCCCGTGTCATGTTGTTTACGACAGCGGGTTTCTCCACGGGAAACATTACGCGATATCGTACGTTGTCGATATCTTCTTTGGAGTACATCGCACAGGATGCTGATGATGTTGGGTTGATATATCGCCGAGTAGACTTCGTCGTCGATTTCGTGATTGCAGGTGGTGTGGCTTTGACCAGAACAGGGATGAACTTGTACCAAGTGTCTCCGAAAAGGTAATATGGGGGAAGTAAGGAATTGCAGGTTGTTTGAGTTTTTCTTTTGGTAATTGGTTATATGTGAGTTCGAGGAGTAAGGAGATATTTTTCGTTCCCACGAGTGACAGGAGGTTGATCGTAAAATTCTCTTAACCTGATCAGATTTCCTTGTTTTGTTATACGATGAATAATGTGTATATTTCGTCAGAAAGTACGGCTATATATAGCCGACTTGTAACTCGGCTCTTTCCTTATATTGTATACAATACGTCCGATGCTTAGATCGCTAATAACAAATTGTTTTGGAGCATTTGGTGCTCTTTGCTACACTGTTGCGTATGCATATCGTAATATAATGATTTTCTAATGTAATATAATAACTACTTGTATGATTTTCGAATTCATGTAGGTGATTATATCTAGGTTTGCGACTGCAAATTTTTGTTAAATTGCAAAATAGTTAATTCGGCGAGTTTTGAACATAAACAAGTTCGGATGTTCTTTACTGAAGATACTGTAACTAGAAATTTTGATCTAGTTCTCTGGTTGCAAGTGCAAAGGTGATATCGTTAGACGATAATGATTGATAACAGCCATCTGAAAAACAGGATAATTATTATTATTACTTATTTAATTAGGATTAAAGTCGGATTCGTCGACACGAGTCAACTTGGGTTTCCTATTGGGTTTGGCTTCAACGTTAATGTGAGAATGTCGCAGACGATTTTCATGAACTACTCGCGTTTTATTGTTGTATTGAATTTTTACGTTGCCCTTTGCAAATTTTTCTAAGACCTTATGCGGTCCAGTGTATTGATCTCCGAGTTTACCAGGTTTAGGACCCTTTTGTAGGTAGACAAAGTCTCCTACCTTGAAATTTTTTGGATTCGCGTTTCTGTCATAATATTTTTTTGAGCGTTGTTTGGACGAGACCAAATTTTCGTAAGCGATGTTTCGGATTCCGTTTATACGTGTGATCAATTCAATTAAATAACCGCGATATGTTGGTAGCTGATCTGATTCCCGAAGCGGTTCGCTTGATGGGACTCTTGCAACTTTGCCGAAGACTACCTCATAGGGAGTGTACTTCGTGCTTTCGTGAACGCTAGTATTGTACGAGAGCATTGCCAATTCTAGCCATTGATCCCACTCGTTATCCTTATCTGTGTATTGCTTCAAAAATTCGGCTAATACGTGGTGAGATCTTTCGAGGGCACCATTGGACTGCGGGTGGAACGCCGTTGTCCTACATCGCTTGATTCGGAAACGTTTTGCGACCCTTCTCATGAGACCACTCAAAAAATTGCTTCCTTGGTCTGTTAATAGCGCTTTTGGCGCACCGAAAACGCAAATGAATCTTTTTATGAATGCATCAGCGACCGTAGTCGCCAGTGCATTTGGAAGCGGAATTGCAACACAATATTTTGAGAGGTGGTCTTGGATCGTGAGAATATACTCGTTTTGATTTGACGTGCGTTGCATAGGTCCAACAATATCCATTGATATTTTTTCAAAAACGGTTCCGGGAGTGTCCGTTATTATCATCGGTTGTTTGGTTTTGACTCGGACCAATTTCTTTAATTGACATTCTAAGCATTGCTGAACTCTTCTTTGGATGTCGGACTTTAAATCTTCCCAGAAATATTCGCGCTTGATTCTATTGTACGTTTTTGAAACACCCTTGTGTCCTCCGATTGGGGACTTATGCATTTCATAAAAAATCGAATCTCGTTTTTCGATTGGCACGTACTGTAGAGTTCCCAGACAAATTATTATCTTTACTCGACTATTCTTAAAGGATTCTTTTATGATGTTCATGATGTCGTTCCATACTATGTGTTCGACATGATTCGTTTGGCAAATACTCCACGATTCAAGTTTGAGGATTTCGCAAAGATCTCGTAATTCCTTTACGCTTTCTTTAATGTTCTCTGATACGAACGATAATGATCCTGAATACTCGCCTTTGATAACAAGGGCGATGTGATATTTTTTTCCGACTTTTTTGCTGTAAGCTTGGCCAACCGTCAAATTCTTCCAGAGGGGAAGTTTGTTTAATTCTAACAACTTTTGTGCTCCAGAGTCACATGGTTTGCCAGCTGAATCGACAAAATAGACTAGGTGATCGTTTCGAAAATGGAACAATTCCTTAGTCGTAATGCAATTAGCGATTTGAAATTCTGATATTTTCTTTTCCTCCGTGGGAGGGATCTCGTCTTCAGAAAGTTCTGAATTGAGGGAGCTGAAATCTGAATTTGTCGAATTATCGGAATTGGAATCGGTGGAAGTTTTGGAGTGAGAGATAGGAGGTGCTTTGCGCTGGTTCGGGCCATTGAATGTTTTTGGGCCGACGGCCTTCTTAGGTCGGGTGACGCGTGCGGGTCTTATTACCTCGGCCTCCGTCTCATCGTCACTACTCTCCTCGTAGTTCACGGCCTTGCGAGGTCGTCGTGTACGATGCTGAGACGCGGGGCGTGCGTCGGCCTTCTTGAGAGCAGGCGCATCGGCACTTGACACGCTAACGTCATCGAGCATTTCGTTTGCTTGTATTATTGTATCCGGATCGGATAGTACAGTCTCCCTTGCCTGAGCACGGGTGACTACATTTATTTTTTCGGATTCTGGAAATGGATGGACTTCGACCCGTGTCGTGATTTGAATGGGAGTAGCACCTTCTTCTTCACTACTACTGGATTTCGTTTTTGAACGAGTTATCTTCTGTGGCGCGTTTTTGAAATTTTGTATTTCTTTGTGATTGCAATGGGCGGCTATTTTGGACTCTTCGGGTTGTTCGATTGGATTACGCGACAATGCATCAGCGTTTGAATTTAGTGTGCCCGGTTTGTATACGACATCGTAATCGTATTCGGACAGTTTGAGTCGCCATTTGAGAACGCGTGCGTTCGCGTCTTTGGCGGTCTTGAACCAAACCAAAGGTTTGTGATCCGTTACAAGCGTGAATTTCCTACCATAGATGTACGGTCGGAAGGCTTTTACGCTATGAATGATGGCCATTGCTTCTTTTTCGTACGTGTCGTACCGAAGGGACGCTCCGCGCAGTACGCACGACGTATAAGCTATCGGTTTGTCTTTTCCTATTTCTCCTTGTGATATGACTCCGCCTAAGGCGTAGCCAGAAGCATCCGTTGTTATAATAAACGGTTTTTTGAAATCGGGGTATTGGAGAATAGGAGCTTCGCATAATTTATCTCTTAGGATATCGAAAGCTTTTTGCTCTTCGTCAGTCCATTTGAAGTCAACCTTGTCCTCTAAGAGGCGAGTTAGCGGTTTCGCGATTTTGGAGAAGTCTTTGATAAACCTACGATAGTAACCCGTTAGGCCTAAAAATTGGCGAATATTTTTGACATTTTTGGGTACAGGGAAATCTTTGACGGCCGAGAGTTTGCTCGGGTCTGGTTTAAGTCCGTCTTTACCGATTATGTGCCCTAGGTACCTGACTTCTGGTCGAAGAAATTCGCATTTATCCGGTTGTAATTGGAGATTGGCTTTGCGCAATCGTTCCATCAGTTCGTGAATCTTTTTACCGTGCTCCTCTAGGTCCCTGGCATACACTACGATATCGTCGAGATAAACAAAGAGGGATACTCCTTGGAGTCCACTCAATACGATATCCATTAAGCGCTGGAAGGTTGCCGGGGCATTTTTAAGCCCGAATGGCATTCTTGAAAATTCGTAGTGCCCATGTGGGGTAGAGAAAGCGGTTTTCGATTTATCTTCATGATTCATTTCGATCTGGTGGAAACCGGATGCTAAATCGAACACTGAAAAATAATTCGCGCGTCCCAACTGATCCAGAATATCTGTGATGTTGGGTAGCGGATATGAGTCACCGATTGTTTTTTCGTTCAAAGCACGAAAGTCAATTACCATTCGCCAACGTTTGTTACCGTTGGAGTCTGGTTTTTTCGGGACTATCCATACGGGACTGTTGTTCGGAGATTCCGAGTGGCTTATGACTCTTGTTTCTAGTAGCTCGTCCACTTGACGCTGGACTTCGCCCTTGAGCGCTTGGGGGAACCGATACTGTTTAGTGTTTATCGGCAGGTCGTCGACCGTTGGGATCTTATGTCGAAGCACATGTGTGGCTTCTAGAGGTTCGCCCTTTACATGGAATCTGTCTGAATATTGTTCGATTATTTTTTCGACATGTTCTAACTCGATTTTTGCAAGGTGGTCGAGTCGCAAGAGACTTTTTATTATTTTTGAGCGCTCTGGATTATTTTTCTTTATACGCGATGTTGGTTCAGAGGCAGGAATGCAGATCACGTCTTGACTCGATTTTTTACCTTTATTTCGATTTACTTTATTGTTTAACTGTTCGTTACGATTGACCTCGATTTTTGGATTTTCAACCGATTTCATTTTTGAGTTTTTCGCGTTTTTATTTTTGTCTGCTTTTGATTTTTGGCCTGGAATTTGACTGAAATTTTTATTTTGCTTGATGTTGATTCTCGTTCTTTCCTCGCTACAAGACTTGTTAATTGATTCGACATTTATCATCGAAATTTTACAATTGGCCACTTTCGGGCTCTGGATCGGCGCAATTATCGTGCAATTTACGCTTGAATTAGGAGGGTCACGAGGGATTGAACGAGAATTTGAAACTGTCGTACAGTCTGAAGTGGGAGTATTTTCTGACAGGTCTTCGATAGCGTCGAATTCCTGCAGCTCCACGACTGGAACGATCAGTTTGACAGCGTCATTTGTGGTATTAAAAACCTTCAAATGAGCCTTTCCGTCGATGTTTGTCACCAGGCAATCGCCAGCGTATACACCTTGACGGATTTTCAAAGGCGAGAGGTATCCCTCTTTTATTATGCTGTCTTTTACCTTCACGAAGAAGGGAGTTTCCGAACGCGCGGGGATTTCTATCACCTCGTCGGGTTCGGTTTTTATTTCGAAAGGCCATGATTTATCCCCACACTCGAGACATTCCGTGCGGTAATTGATATTGGACTTGGTTTCATAAAAATATGTAGACCCCAGCAGACCGGGGTAGGGAAGCGGCACATTGTCGGGTATAATGTGAAATAGCGATTCGGAGTCGAATACGCGAAGTAGCACGCTCCCTAGTCCAAAGACCGGTAATTCGGATATGCCTGTTAATTTAATGACATCTTCTTCGTTGATGTCTACCATATTTTTTGTATATGCCTTTTTTATCAAATTGGGGATGGCACCGCTATCTAACAGCATCGAAATTGCCCCTTTTTCCGGTAATACTCCGATACATACCGAGGGCAATGTGTTAAAATTTTCCGACTTTATTGCGTAGGTCGGATAGTTTCGTTCGGCTCCCCGAGAGAGACGGCGTTCGCTTGACGCGTTTGAGTGGGCGGCCCGCTCGGTGCGTCTGTCCGAGGGGCACTCGGCCCGTTTCCCGACTGATTACGTGAATTATTATAATCGCGAGCACGACAGTTTTCGATAGTGTGCCCGACCTTTTTGCAATAACGACAAGATGGCGGATTAGAATTCGGGGGATTGTTTCTAAATTTAAAACATCGATCCGCGGTATGACCCTGCTTATGACAGAGTGGGCATTGAGGACCGGGCGAGCGGTGTGATTGATTGCCAGAAGATTTGAAAGATTTTTGGTTAACGTAGCAATTTTTCGCGGTGTGACCGGGTTTATCGCAAATTTGACACGTGACTGATTTTTGAGCGATTTGATTATTTCCACATTGATCGGCTTTGTGACCTTTACTGTTGCATTTTTGGCATGTGATTGCCGCAAATCGGCAAGATTCGCTCGAATGATCGTCGTTTTTACAGATGCTACAGGTTTTTACCGATTTGTTCGGAACAGATCTAATAGAGGACGAGAAAAGTTCCTTACGGGCTTCGAGGTCGCGTTCGATTTCAATCGCATGATCTATAGCGGTCGAGATATCGTCGCACCGAGGGAGACGCTGTTCTATCTCCAGTCTTAGCCCGCGTTTGAAACACGAGAGGAAATAGCCGTCTAATGTTTTTCTGTGAACGGCACTTTCCGTGCCGTTTTGGGATGTTGGTTGAGCGTCGAGTATTTCCCTAGCTTTATCCCTAATTGCAGTGGAAAAATCTATCACGGTTTCACCGCTTCCTTGAAAAATGTGACTGAGTTCTCCCAACAGTTGAACCTCAGTTTTGTTTGGAGCATATAGTTTCTTTAAAAATTGCAGAAGAGATTCTACTGTTTCGAACGTGGACGACCGGATGACCTTCTTAGCCTGACCCTTTAGTTTGTTTCGAATTACTCTCACAAACCGTGCTTCGGATCCGGGCGGAAGCGACGCCAATGCGTCTTCGCATCCGGCTACAAAATCTGAGAAGGAGCTACCTTTCCCGTCAAAATCCGGGACCATTTCGATAGCTTCCCTTAAAGATACGTAAGCGAGTGACTGATTTGTAGCTAGCGCCATGTCTGTTGTGTTTTCGTTATCGACTTTTTGGGGTAATTCTAATTTTTTTACTGGTCGTTTCTTAGGTTCGAGACCGGGTAGCAATTGAGCGTCAGAACTCCTCAAAGAATAACCCGATGGTTCACCTAAGTCGTCAGTGATATTTAAATGCAATGAACTAGCTGTTGATTCGTCCCCGGACATTGAATCAATCGGCACATTCCCTTTTTAATATCCCGGACGAGCCCCCAAAAATTAATATGTCACGTCGGGAAGGGACGTGGGCATATATTTTTTGATTCCCTCCTTTTTTGCCTACGACAAGCGCAATAGCACGGGATGAGGGTAAAAAGGGGTAGTGCTTGGAATGAGTTGAAATTAGGAAATCATGCAGTGATTTGGTATTGAGAAATAATCCGACAAATTTGTACAAACTTAACTATAGGTTTATTACAAATAAGTGATCGGATGAATAAAGTTGCTTATACAGAAAAATGACAATGAAAATAACTATGAAGCCGGGGGAACAATCAGATTAACATAAAATGAAATTTGTTGCTTACATTGGTCGCTGTGTTTGTGAGTGTATCGGTGTGTAGGTACGCTCGCTCGCAAGAGTATCGGTTGTCGCTCGCAGATAAGGGCTTCGTTGACGGACGCCACGCTCAGCGTTCGGAAAGCGGTCACCAGCACCAGACTTTTGGGCCGCTGAGAGTGCTTATGTATATGCGCGTAGAAAAATAGCACTTGAACTGTTTTATGGACTCGAGGTCGCGAGAGTCGACTAAACTTTTATACGATGCTTCGGTCAAAACCCGAAGATGTATAGTATTCGAAACTCTATGATACCGGTTCTACACTTCGAATTCTGTCAGAACAAGATTAAGAAGTGAAGTTAATTTTGATTGAAGATTTCGCGAGACTGAGATCTGTATTTGATGGCGACTGTCGGGAGACTGACTTCAGGAAGGAAGTCTTTCTTGATATAAAAATTAGGAGAGGTTCAGTAGTGGGAGAAGGAAGGTGGGAGAGTGTGGTCTTGGTCATCTAGTTTTTTAGGGATTGGACCATTGGTCGTGAAGATATCGGTTGATTAGCGTACAGATTCGTTAGGCACGTGCCTGGCCTTATTTCAGGGCATCGGTTCTGACTAATATGCGTATGAAGAGAAGGAGACCTTTGTCTCGTGTTTCGGGGAAAAAGCGCATGGGATATAGAGTTCGATATCAGAGACCTAAGCATTCGCATGGTTTGTGTTATGTCGATTTATGGCTATGGTGACTTCTCATATTGAGAGGTTTGTATATCGGACTACGCTGCGAGACCGGATGTCTTATTATTTATTCGGAGTCATAAGCTCGTCGGAGCCGTCTAGTTTATGTTATGTTTAAATAATCTAGGGTCGAGACTTTCTTGGTTCTCATGCAGTTGGGCCGGCGTAGAAATTTTGGAGTCTGTTGATCGAGGTGATGGTTGGTTTTCGTTAGACAGCTCTTCTTGGAATATTCGCCTGAGATCTTGTTCTTGTTGACAGCCAATGGTATAGGAAAAGTCGATAGCTGACGGTGCTGCTATCATGCGTATATCGCTGTGGGTTGAATGTGCGTGTGAAACGTACGCACGTTCCTTTTTACGCGGTTATTCGTCTTATTCTTAGATTTATCCATTTAATAATAAGCTTATAACGGCAAATGAGGATATTGGGAATAACCGAGAGAAGGCACATTCGCTAGGATGTAACACTGCATAGGTTGGAAAACGCCAAGTTGAAACACATGCAGGAAACTGTTTCGAACGGATATAAGTTTGACTCATATTTTCATACAAACACCCAAGCTTCATTATTCAGCTGATTTTTTGACTGTACGAATAAATGCCGAGATGCTCAGATACATTGTAATCTGCATTAACATATGCATTCACATAGACTTAAAGGGCAGTTTTGCATTAGATAATCCATATAGAGCCCTATCTTAAATATTCTGTCTTCACCCTGGATAAGTTTAGAAACTCTGATTAAAACATATACAGGTTAAACCCATATTTACCAATAAGATCATTGAATCTGTATATCCCCATTAAATGTTAATCAGTCAATACCAATTACTGCTGATGAAGTGACTCATCTGAAATATCTGATTCATTCATATTGAAAACGTACATTTTTATCGAAAAATGATGCGTTTTTGTCCATGGAATCACAAATTCTATCCCATACAAAACTTGGTCCTAATATATCTGTCATTTCTCATAAGGCGAAATAAGTACAGTTTCATACGTATCAGTTTTTGCATTCGAGATCCGATAGTAAAAAAGCGTGGTCTTTCCCGTTTTTATGCACATTCGCTTCCAAACGGTCAAGTCCATTTGAAACTTATAAATTTATAACTTGTGGAAATACAATTAGAAAAATATTCAAATTAAATCCGTAGCTGCTGATAAATGCACGCAACTTGTTAATCAGTGTAAAATGCAGTTTTGATCCAGTAGATCGCACATACGTTATTCCCTATAAATTCCATCTTGCTCATAAAAACAATAGAATCTGATACATTCCATATCGGTGTATCCAAATAGATACCGTATATGCGAACATTCCAATGAGTTCAGATAAATTACGAGAATCCGCTATCTGTGCTGCCAATAGACCAAACAGCAATGTATCGGATTTTTATCGTTGCCTACAGGATCCTATCGGACCTTTGCAACAGGGATATTAGAACCAAGTTTTGTATGGGATAGAATTTGTGATTCCATGGACAAAAACGCATCATTTTCCGATAAAAATGTACGTTTTCAATATGAATGAATCAGATATTTCAGATGAGTCACTTCATCAGCAGTAATTGGTATTGACTGATTAACATTTAATGGGGATATACAGATTCAATGATCTTATTGGTAAATATGGGTTTAACCTGTATATGTTTTAATCAGAGTTTCTAAACTTATCGAGGGTGAAGACAGAATATTTAAGATAGGGCTCTATATGGATTATCTAATGCAAAACTGCCCTTTAAGTCTATGTGAATGCATATGTTAATGCAGATTACAATGTATCTGAGCATCTCGGCATTTATTCGTACAGGCAAAAAATCAGCTGAATAATGAAGCTTGGGTGTTTGTATGAAAATATGAGTCAAACTTATATCCGTTCGAAACAGTTTCCTGCATGTGTTTCAACTTGGCGTTTTCCAACCTATGCAGATATCCAATAAAAAATGGCATCTCCATCTATGGTAATGTATACGTAAGTACAAAACTAGTCTATTTGCGCATATATGTATTTATTTGTATTGTAAAAGATTCAGCCTCAGAATCGGGTCTGCTTTACGTGAAATAGCCCCTTTGTTACACAAAACACAGAAAGCGTTGATGGTTTTCATTATTTTGTTCACATTTTTTGCATTTTCAAAAATGTTAGAAAAAATAGAAACAGACGGCAGTTCACACTAGTACGTGGGTATACTTCCGAAAAGCCAATACCTTTTGTCCATCTAAAATTTTGCACAGATTTTTGTTGTTACATTTCACGCTCAAGTTTTTTACCGTAACATTTTTTTTCTACTGAATATCCAGTGGATGTTAGGAAATGCCATAAAAAAATCAAAGACTAAACTAATCCAAAGAATAATACAAAAACTTTTAAAAAATCACCATACTGCCTCTACAGAACTGAGTGTTACATTGTTTCTCTCCCTCTCCCTCCTTTAGTGCTTGAGAAGACTTGTCCCAGGGCGCCAAATAAATGTCGCGTTCTCTCTCTCTCCCCCCTCTCCCACCCACTCTTTCGATAGAATCCGATAGGTGTAGAGACAGAGACATCAAATTTCGATAGAGATGTCTCGGAATGAATGGGATTCGATCGGTTTCTGTCGGTCTTTTTCAACAGATCGTGTGATTCGATCTGTCCATATATGCATGGCTTTATCTGTAGTTAACAAGGGGATTCCGTCAGACGACAATCGAGTTTAGCGATGTGCTTCTACAGGATATTAGGTAGGTACTGATGTTCCTTGAAAGAGACCAGCTTTCAACTCGGCCTTAATTTCGAGGTCAGCCGCCCTAACTACCGCGCGGAGGACTCGAGTTCGGGACCCCTCAAAGGTACTTTTTTCGATTTTGTATACGGTCGTTAATTTTGTTAACCTTTTTTATGCTACGAACATTTTGCAAAATGTGTTTGCTTGAGTTAAATTATTTTTAAATAATGAAATTATACGTGGGTGAACAGGACTTTCATTGTTTGTTGCTAAACATTATTCTATTTTTAAATGGTTAATTAATATAAACAATCACATATTATTTAACATAATAATTTTCTACTTTCGATATTATCTGGTTATCATCAGATGTTAATGTAAAAACAAAATCACGGCTCATCCATCATTAAAAAATAATGTAATCCAAGCAAACACATTTTGAAAAATGTACATAGCATAGAAAAGGTTAAAAAAAATTAAAGAACGTATTAAAAATTGAAAAAAAAATCTCGAGGGATCTCGAACTTGCTTTGTCTACAATAGCGTTCGGTGGGGGAACAAGATACGCCCTTTGCTTGCCGGCACTGTACGCGCGGCTACCGGCGACCGGCATCGGCTAGTCAGTTCTTCTTGATCACTCGGCACGACAACTGGTACCCATAAAAGTTCCGAACAACCCGAAGAAAGGGAAAAAAGCGAACACGTGAATTTCGTTTCGTGTGATAAACGTGCAGTGAAAAACACGGACACGGCTGTGCCATACCACTGGATATTTCTTAGTAAGTACATTATTCAAAGATTGAGATGCGTTCAGATTAACACTCCGTCTGTAATCGTTTTTCCGGTACCGTCCGTATGTAAATCTGGATATTTCAAGACCTACCATCCTTTTATCAGGTTAATACAGTCGAACATTTTTTAATAAAATCATGCCAGTGTTCGAAATATTCACTTCAATATATCAATCATAAAATTATCGAAAAATATTTTTTTCCATTTATTGTTTGTTAAATAAATGAAGCAACTTATTAGGCAAGCAGTTTTGTCTCGGATACGAAATACCCCGGTTTGCAGACG
The DNA here is from genome assembly GCA_963210295.1 of Ophion ellenae. Classification (NCBI taxonomy): domain Eukaryota; kingdom Metazoa; phylum Arthropoda; class Insecta; order Hymenoptera; family Ichneumonidae; genus Ophion; species Ophion ellenae. Next base: position 7,695,215 of record OY723391.1, read on the forward strand.
AAATGTTAATAGCTTTTTCTTTTATTATTGTTGGGGATCAAAGGCTTTAGCTTTTTAAAATTACTTCTTGAAACTCATTAAGATTTATTTTACCGTGTGTGTGAACGTTAAATTTTTATTATATTCAGTCGTCGCGTACATTTTTATTCACTGAAGTATAACGATAAAAGAAACCGATAGAATCTCATAGATTCTGTTCTATCGGTCTTCTTGTACAGGACCGAACTTACCCCTAAGGCCCGGTAGAAACAGATAGAGGATAGAAACCGATCGAATCCCATACATTCCGATACATATTTTTTTTTTATCACAAATGCATCCCACCCCAGAGAAGTCCAATTACGCGTACTTTTCGTATTGCGTAATTTGCGCAGCGAATCGGTAAACTACGCGATACGCCAAGCGCACGCTATGCATGGCGGGCCACCCTCGCGCTCAACTAATGTTCTTACGTATGTTGCAGACAAAATAAATTAAAAAAATAATACGGGCGACAGCAGCACCGCCAGTAGCGGCAGCAGCGATGAGAGCAGCGCGACAGAGACGGCGTGATATTATATACTTCCATGTATATCCAATATTTTATTGGTTTTTATTTTAATTTGGATTTTATATTCAATGGGACTTCTTTGATACAGTTTTCTTAAACAATTGCAGTTTGTAAATGTTTTTATTTCTACTCATTCCTATACATAATTCCATATTGAACTAGCACGCTTTTGTCGCTTTTACGGCTTCCCGTGCAGAAATGTGACCGGGCATTCCCTGCATTGCGTCGGGCCCTCGCCAAGATTACCTCATCCGATTCGGAAAGATCCGAAATCTTTTATAAGACGGGTACATACCGATGAATGCAAATACAAAGTAATTGGCTAATACCAATATGTTCTCATAAGACAAAAGATAATCATTATATTGAAAGTCCATATAGCAACCGATTTAATGAATCTTCACTCTGAGTTATCTGCATAGGAAAAAACCGATTTACACAGTTCAATGATTGTCCCGTATTTACTGATAAATATCGACGCCTCTTCTTGAGGGTGAAACATTTACAATATTAATACATTCCGATAGGTGCGGATGAAAAATAACTTGCAGATACACATACATTCCCATACAACAAAGGATTATTGTTGGATTCGAGAATCCTTATAGCAAACGATTGAATGGATCCCATCTTTAGTTACCTGTATCAGAAAAATTCGATCGAAACGGATAAATCCCAGATCCGTATTTACTGATAACAAACCGTGCCTCGTTCTGAGGACGAATCTTTTATAATACCAGTACAAGCAAATAGGTGCGGATAGGAAATAATTTCCAAAGACGAATACATTCTCATACAGCGAAAGGTAAGTTTACGATCTGAAAAGTCGAGTAGGTTCAGACAAAAAATAATTTGCGAATACGTATACATTCTCGTACAGCTAAAGGTAAGTTTTTGATCTGAAAAGTCACTTACAAACTGATTGCCGTCAAATTACGATTGTAACATATACATTCATATACGGACTATGCAATTGGGTTCTGCCGATTAGTACCAATAGAATTCCAGTTTGTGAGTACAAGTTCATTCCGTTAAAATGTAATGGACATTTTAAAGTAATCTGCTGTTGCAGATTAATTACGATTCAAATTTAAAAGGTATCTGCACTTGCACATTGAACTACGCGGAACTGTTTTCGGATTCTATAGGTAATCTATGGGCACCGTAGATACGTACAAAACCCGATAGAATTATATATTTCAAAAAATCGTCAATCCTGTCGGAATTCATAAGCGTTTGCAAGGACAAAAACACATCATTTTCCGATAGTATTTCTGTTTTTATTGGTTTGTATCGGTTCTTTGCAACAGGGATAGGTTCGATATATAGTCTCGTATCCGTAATCCACTGTCGTCCAGTTAAATTTTAGATACAGGACTCGTATGCCCGCCACATACAACTGCTCGCCCGTCCGTACGAAAATAAAACCAAGAATCGGGATTTCGAAAAATAATCGCGTGTCGAAAATAAATTATATTTCCTGCCTCGTTCTCGAGATTTCAAATATGTAGTGACTCTCGAGTCCACCAGATGGCCACAACGTATAGAGTGAAAAACAAAAACTGAGAGTGGGGATATAGGCCCCGCTCGTGGCGTCACTTCCGCCGCCTTCTCATATTCTTTCGGTGTGCGCCAGAGGTAACTTCGTATAGAGTTTTTTTTTCATTCAGGGTGTTAATTATTCAGAGTTTTCTTTCTAAAAATTCGAAAAAACTGTGTCAAACAGAAAGCAAGGTGTAATTGATAGCATTGTGGAAAAGATCAGGCGTTTGCAGACGAAAATTGCAGGATTGCAAGAATCTGCGTCGAATAGCGAGGAGTCCGACCACGAGGACAATGGCGACTCGAAGGATGGAGAAAAGATTGATTTGGATGGTAGGCATAAACAAAAAGGCAACGAGCTTGCACAAATGTTTGAATTATATGCCCGAGAATTTATATATACAAAAGGCAACGAGCTTGCACAAATGATTGAATTATATGCCCGAGAATGTATATATATACAAAAAGGCAACGAGCTTGCACAAATGTTTGGATTATATGCCCGAGAATTTATACGAGCGATAAGACAAATTCGGCGCAATATAGTCGATGCACAATATGACAGGTCGAATTGGGGGTTAGCTAAGTTCTTTCGAGCAACGAGACAGCTACACCTATATAGACAATGATCCCTCACAAGCCCATGTTTGGGTTTGTTATTGTTTTTTCATGGTAAGTAGGGGAAAAAAAACATTTAGATTGGTTCTTTTTGCACAGACATACACACTGATGGGGAAAAAGAGAACACAGCGCCTAGCGTAAAAGAGAATGCCCAAAAGAATCAGGCACCGCCCTCGCAATCACAGTCGCTAGCCGACAATGTGAAAGAAAAAGAGCTTGACGAAGAGGTTCTTCAGGTGCTAGGCGAGGATCCATCGGTGTCGAATGCATTAGATTTCGACCTACATTCGTCGATAGCGAGTCGATGGAGACATTGGGTCGAAAAAGGGATGAACACAGAGGATAAGAAGAAATTGCTCGACAAATGTCCAAGAAAAGAAGGTTTCCTTGCGCCGGAACTGAACCGAATAATGGTATTGGTAATGTCGGAATCTTTTGTCCGACGAGACGGATATGCGACAAAATGCCAAGAGACCGCTGGTTCAGCGTTAATGGTTCTCGGGGCGGCAGTCTCCACGCTGCACAGTAGGAGAAAAGCCCAAAAACCTGGCCAAAACCCCAAAAAATAAATTTTCGAAATAGGGTCAGTTGAGTAGTCATTCAGGTAGAGGACTAGTAACTGCATTCTATTGTGGAAGGGAAAGCCCTTTAAGTGTATACCTGCGCCGCAGCGTCAGTTGGCAGTGAGTGTTCGTGAAGAGTGTACGTGTCACGCGCTGAACAGACGAAAATAACGCTGACTTCAAAAACCCATAACTTTAAAGTGACGGGTTTAATTTCAATTCTGCAACATGGATACGACTTCTGGAGGTATGTAGAACATGTTTTTACATCGGTTGAATCGAAAGTTTATGTATAAATGATTGAAATGTAGTATAGCCTTCGGCATAAATAAAATTGAATAATTTTGAAAACTTATATTTTCAACGGTCCGAAAAGTTATATATTTTGTCACATTTTGCAAAGCTCCTAGTCTCGGCCTTTAGTTTAATGTATAAGCTTTCGAAATTTACAAGAGTTACCTGCGGAAAACGTGCGTCTTGTCCGTTATGATTTTTTTCGCATCGTGCGGTAGCCGAGCGTGCACGCGGCACTATTGAGCAGCCGCTGCGCCTCTACCTGAGAATGGGTGAAGTAGCATCATAACGGACAAGACGGCTGTTATACGCTTGAAATAAATTATTTTAATATATATGTATGTGTATATATATATATATATATAAATTTTCTGTGATTTAATTATGATATATACGTATGCATATGTATATATACATATTAAAATCAACCACATAAAAATTTCTTAAATATGAATGAAATGTTATAACATTCGAATAAAATATTTGAATATATATATATTATATAGTAAGCAAAGCTTTCTTTTAACCAAATCCATGTCAATATTTTCTGTCTAATTTTCTTAAAATTATTTCAATTATTGCGGTTATTTATTTGGTAAAATAATGTATATTGTTCAAGTTTTTGTATTAATTGAAAATTTTATCTTTTCCTTTAACACCAATTTTCTACAATTTTATGTCTTTATTACAGGATCCGGTTACAAAGAATTGGTGCTGACAAGGAAAGAAGTATTTCTGATAATCAGCGAGCATTTATCCGATAAATTCGCTTCCTTGATCGAATTTATGGTAGAAAAAATTTCCAAGGACACCGGACGTACAGTTGTAGTGCCTGAGGACTCGAAACAGACTTTTTCGATACTCTTCAATCAAATGAGAACGAGGTGGCAACAAGCTCACAGAAAATCCTGTGTATTTTTCAAGAATAACGGTGAATGGCTTAGCAAGCAGGTATGTTTTGCCGCACCTACAGACACTGTAGTAACAAGCCCGGGTAATACGGGCGGCCGCCCGTCCCTTGAGTTTACAATGTCCAGTGAAAGATCTAAACGAAGGAAGACCCAAGATATTCGTACATCGTTCAAGTCGGTCGAGTTAGCATACGCTACTCAGATGAGCCTTCGCTCTTCAGGACAATCCGACGCCGCAAAAGTTATTAAGGACGTAACAATGACGAGTCCTTTAAGAGCTTCCAAGTATCGTAAAGCTTACTCAGCAACGGATGAAATTACTTTATCCGAAGAGGCTGCACTTTCCGTTATGATTGAATATAAATTCTCCAAGAGTACTTACCAGGGAATGAGAAGATTAGGGAAGGAAAATAACTGTAAGCTATATCCGTCTTACGAAAAAGTGATGAAAGCAAAAAAGCGTTGTTATCCACCACGTGATGCAATCAGGATTACAGAGAGTAGTGCAGAAGTCCAACTACAGGCACTATTAGATCATACAGTTGAACGTATTTTGCTCGTCCAAAATGTACTCATTCAAAGATTGACTCCAGATAATGTTCGTAAAATGGACTTGATTTGCAAGTGGGGTTGCGATGGAAGTTCTGGGCAAAGTGAATATAAGCAGACGTTCAGTGATGACAGCAAATCTGATGCGCATGTATTCTTTACTTCAGTCGTGCCATTACAACTCGTGTGTTATGATCAACAATCGAAGGAAGAAATAGTTGTTTGGAAGAACCCCAGACCCTCGTCTCCACGATTTTGTAGACCGCTTAGACTACTGTTTCTACGCGAAGACACAGAGTCAACACTTAATGAAGTCCAAATTGTTGAAGAACAAATAAAGTCACTTCGTCCATTCGAAAGTGTAATAGATGGAAAAGAAATCTCCGTAATGTACAAGTTGTTGTTCACCATGATAGATGGTAAAGTTTGCAACGCTGTATCATTGACGAAATCTGCTCAACGGTGCTATTTGTGTGGAGCAACCAGCAAAGATTTTAATGCCATCGACACTGTATTGCAAAGGGAAATCAATGAAACAAATTTGAAGTTCGGATTGTCGACGCTGCATGCGTGGATACGGTGCTTCGAGTATTGCTTACACGTGTCTTACAAACTCGGCATTAAAAAATGGCAAGCTCGAAGTGCCGAAGAAAAAAAAATTACCCAGGAACGCAAGAGGGCTATTCAAGAAGGATTCAAGAAGCAATTGGGTCTAAATATCGATCGCCCAAAGCCTGGATACGGCAGCAGCAATGATGGCAACACAGCTCGGCGATTCTTTGAAAATTCGACGGTTTCCGCTGCGATAACGGGGGTCAACGAAGAAGTTATTAAACGCTTGTACGTAATCCTACAAGTTATATCGTGTGGCCACGAGATAAACTGTGAAAGATTTGAATAGTATGCTATTGAAACGGCAAGAAAGACCGTTGCATTATACCCTTGGTACTCCATGCCTACTTCGGTGCACAAACTATTAATTCATGGTCCAGTGATAATAACTCATGCTCTATTACCAATCGGCCAATTATCCGAAGATGCTCAGGAAGCTCGAAACAAAGACATCAAACGATATCGAGAAGATTTTGCGCGAAAAAGTTCGAGGGTTAAAACTATGGAAGATGTTTTTCATCGGCTCTTAGTTACTTCTGATCCGTACATTTCAAGTGTCAGAAGACTACCACAGAAGAAGCTGAAGAGTTTGTCGCCGGAAGCTGTAGCGATGTTGATCGCTCCTAAAGTGACTGCTGCAGCAGACGAATTTTGCGCCGAGATTGAAGCCGTGCCGGGAGTTGTAATAGATACAAACTCGGATAATGATTCTGACTCCGACTCCGACTCCGATTACGATTTTGATTAAGAATAAAATTTTCTATTTTTGAAACGTTCCGTATGTATTTTGGAAATAAAAATAATAATTGCGTAGAATACGCTGTTCACGTTTATTTTATTATGATGATTTTTTTAAATATATTAATTTATCTATTTAGCAGGATACTCGGCCATTTTGTTTATAACAATTTGCTGTAAGCTCTTTGTTGCAAGTTATAAACAATAGATATCGGATTGGTAATCAGCGACCTTGAAAACCCGTATATACCAATTTTTGTCAACATCTGGTAACTTTTTAACGTTCATGTCGGCCATATTGGATCGGCCATTTTTTTTACGATAATTTGGCTTGCGGATTCGTAATCAGCGACCTTGAAAACCCGTAAATACCAATTTTTGTCGACATCTGGCAACTTTTTAACATTCATGTCAGCCATATTGGATCGGCCATTTTGTTTACGATAATTTGGCTTTCAGATTCGTAATCAGCGACCTTGAAAACCCCTGTAAGCCAATTTTCATTCCCGTCAAAGGTCATTTGAGGTTTTGGCCAGGTTTTTGGGCTTTTCTCCTACTGTGCGCTGTTGGACGAGCCAGAAAGCATCGACAAATTCGCTTTTTTGGAAAATCTAAACGACGCTGCAAAGCTCATTGCGGATACACACTTCCAGATAAACCAGTCAAGGAAGGCTCTTATTCTACCGGGTGTATCCAAGCCGCTCAAAGAACTGCTGCACAAAACCAAATCTGACGCCGAATTATTTAGCAAAAATTTGGCGGAGAAAATTAACGAGACCAAAGCGTTGGAAAAGATGGGTCGTTCGGTCAAGAGCACCGATGTTCTAAAATTCGGCAACCGTAATCGTCCGACGACGAGCAGCTATTTAAACTTCCGAAGCCCACAGGGGAAGCGAACCTTTTCCAACTACGCGGGCAATTCTTGTGCAGACTCACAGGGCCGACAAAGGTTACCATTCAGAGGAAAACAACAGGCCTACAACAGCAGGGCGACGATCCGGAGACAGAGACAACCGAGAAAGTAACCAAGAGCGTATGTGCCGGTAGACTAAGTTATTTCTTTGATAATTGGCGAGAAATTACGGATGACAATTTTGTCCTTAGCTGCATAAAGGGTTACAGGCTCGACTTTATTGGAATGCCTTATCAACACCAGGCACCACGGGTTCAAATTCCATCTGCTCAGATTAGAGACTACCAGGAGGCCATAGACAAGTTAATTTTAAAAAACGCGATCGAGAGGTGCGCTCAGAGCGAGGGTCAGTTTATATCATCGTTTTTTCTTGTTCCGAAGCCAGACGGTTCTTTTCGCATCATACTAAATCTCAAAAAACTAAACGAATTTATTCATCCCAGTACATGCAGAGAGTAGAAAGTTTTTGAGATTCGAGTTCGAGGGTCAGTTGTTCCAATTCACTTGTTTGCCTTTCGGCTTGTCTGTAGCTCCTTTTATCTTTACAAAAATCATGAAACCAATAGTCCGTTTGTTGAGATTAAGAGGTTTTTCTTCGGTCATTTATCTGGATGACATGTTATGTATAGAGGAGAATGCGGACAAATGTAGAGATAATATCGCTGAAACGAGAAAATTGTTAGAATGTGTGGGTTTTGTTATTAATAAAAAGAAGAGCAACACTAGACCCTTAACACGTTTCAAATACTTGGGATTCGTTTTGGACTCAGACAAATTCTTGATCGAATTAACCGACGAGAAGAGAGAAAAGTTCTCGAGGTCAATAAGAGATTTCGAGGGGTTGAACGAGTGCTCTATTAGAGAATTTTCGGAGCTTATAGGCAAGCTGGTGGCGGCATGCTTAGCAATAGAGTACGGTTGGATTTACACAAAAAGGATAGAGAGAGAAAAATCTTTGGCTCTAGTAGCGAGCAATGGGAATTATAATTCTAAGATGACAATCCCGCGTTCAATTAAGCCAGACTTAGATTGGTGGAAAGGGAATCATAAGAGAGGATACAGCACCATAAAATCGGGTAATTTCCAGCGACAATTTTCACGGACGCGTCAATAATCGAGAAAAGATTTTTGGTTTCTGGACTGAGGGCCAGATAGGTTGGCATATAAATTATAAAGAATTATTCGCTGTGTCGTTAGGTCTTCAGAGGGCAGTATTACGATATTTGTTGCCCCTAATTCTGACCACGCAGTCTTCATATTTGACCCAAAATAAGACTTTTTTCAAGAGTGGTAAAAATCGAAATTCGACCCTTAAGGGGGTGAAACGGAGGTTTCAAAGTTTATATGAGACAACATATTTTTTGGTCAGATTTGCTTAAAACTCGGTATAAATACACTCCAATACAAATAATTACACATGTATTTGTTTGGTATATTTATGCCAACTGGAACAAACACAGTTAAGGGGCTAAAAAAGTACTACTTGACTGTCTACACGCACCAAACACAGAGGAAAACATCTAGTGTTCTATATCAAATCAATTTAGTAAGTTTCAAGTAAATCTGGTAAAAAAATATGTTTTCTCTTATCAACGTTAACACTCCCGTTTAACCCCCTTAAAGGTTAACCTTCATAATAAATTGTTGAAATACGTGTTTATTTATTTGTATTTTAGTGTATTTATGCCAAGTTTCAAGTAAATCTGACAAAAAAATATGTTGTCTCATACAAACCTTTACCCTCCCGTTTAACTCTCTTAAGGGTCCACTTTTAGGAAATGCAGAAATACGTGTTCAATTATTTGTATTGTAGAGTATTTACACCAAGTTTTAAGCAAATCTGTCAAAAAAAATATGAAGTCCCATACAAACTTTAAAACCCCTGTATCAACCCCTTAAGGATCGAATTTCGATTTTTACCACTCCTCAAAAAAGTCTTATTTTGGGTCACATATGATGGCTGCGTTAGGGGCCACAGATACCGTAATATCCCCAAATACTCCGCCTCATTAAAAATTTAACACCTCTGTTTCACCCCCTTAAAAGCCGAATTTCGATTTTTTGTATTCTTGAAAAAAGTCTTTTTTTGGACCAAATATAAAGACTGCATGGCCAAAACTTGGGGCCACAGATATCGTAATATCCCCCTTCAGAGATTCGCTAGCGACAGAAAAGATTGCCAGATTTTGCTTCGGATATATAATACAACAGCTATAGCGTATATAAACAGGATGGGAGGCACAAGATACCCAAGGTACAACGCATTGGCTCGACAAATTTGGCAATGGGCGGAAAAGAGAAATAACTTTTTACTAGCTTCGTACATTCCGTCAGAGAAAAATGTTGAGGCGGATGAATTATCTAGACAAAAGAACATCAATACAGAATGGGCACTCAATCCGGAAGCATTTAACTTGATTGTCGAGAGAATTGGAAGTCCAGATATTGACTTGTTCGCATCCAGTCGAAACAATAAATGCAATCAATATTGTTCTTGGTTTCCGGAGACAGGCGCGATGATGATCGATGCTTTTACGACAAATTGGTCGAGTTTGAATTTTTATGCCTTCCCACCTTTCTCGGTGATGCTCAGAGTTCTCGCGAAAATTAAAAGAGACGGAGCAGAGGGAATTCGCGTGGTGCCTGATTGGCCAAATCAAGCCTGGTATCCCTTGTTTAAACCTTTCTCAGTAGGAAAATATATGGTGTTTGGACCTTCTAATAACTTATTATACTTACCATGTAGATCGATCAGACCTCCCAGGGCCAGGGATCTTGCTTTAATAGCGACGAGAGTCTCAGCAAGGCATTTATACAACAAAAGGTCTCAGAGGCATTAAATATTGTGTTAGCGTCTTTATCAGCGGCAACAGTAAAACAATATAAGTCAGCCTTGAGTCATTGGTGGAATTTCTGCAATACGGAGGAAATAGATTTTTTCAAACCGGATGAGAAGAGCCTGCTGCGTTTTTGGTCTAATAAATTCGAAGAAGGAGCCTCGTATGGCTCTCTAAACTGTTATCGGTTGGCATTATCATTAATTTCCGCAGATAAAATTGGTGATGGGCCTATCATTACACGTTTCTTTAAAGGGGTTTATAAATTGAGACCGGTATTGCCAAAATACACAGGTACTTGGGACGTCGAAGTTGTATTAGCTTATTTGGCGAAACTGTATCCGTTAGAGAGCCTATCAATAGTAGATCTTACCAATAAGACAGTAATGCTATGAGCATTACTGTCTTATTAGTATGAGCTGTCTATGAGCCCTGTGAGCCCTATGAGCTGTCGACAGGCTTTGTCGACAGCTCATAGGGCCCAAACACTTTTTTGCATTGAAGTGGATAAAATTAAAAAATCGTCAAGAGGTCTAGAAATAACAATTACAAAGTTGATAAAAACGTGTGGTCCGGGAAAATGCCAGCCATTATTAATTATTCCTGAGTTTAGAGAGAAACCAGAACTGTGTGTCGCCTCAGCGGTACAAGTTTACTTAGAAAAAACGACAGAATATAGAGGAACGGAAAATAGCCTATTTTTAGCGACGAAAAAACCTCACAGAAAAGTAGGGGCTCAGACCATCAGCAGATAGATCAAAGGTGTTATGAAAAAGAGTGGAATTGACACAAGCATTTTTTCCGCACATTCAACTCGTCATGCTTCTACTTCCGCGGAATTTTCTAATGGCATTTCCTTGGACATAATCAGAGCGACAGCAGGCTGGTCAAAAAGATCACAAGTTTTTGCGAAATATTATAATCGCCCGATTCAAGTAGAAACCGCTGGTTTTGCAAATTCAGTCTTCGATACTTCTTAAAAAACAAGACAAGGGTTTTCTACTGTTTTTCACTATGTATGTTAGCTGTAATTCACTTCATGTTCATTAATAAATTCTAAGATTCTTTGAATAAAAACGTGCGGTTCATTCAACCGCGAATATCGATTGTTGCTTGCTCTAAACAACTACATATTTGTAATCTCGAGAACGAGGCAGGAAATATAATTAAACAATCAAACGAGCCCGCCGAAGGCGGACGAAGTTCGATCGAAATTATATGTACAGCCTCGGTCAAAGAGATTACAACCCACCCTGAACAAAAAATCAAATCCCAACCCCTTTATGTGTTTCAAACAACAATCTTGTCTACTCTAAAGCATATGGGAAGGCGGCGGAAGTGACGCCACGAGCGGGGCCTATATCCCCACTCTCAGTTTTTGTTTTTCACTCTCTACGTTGTGGCCATCTGATGGACTCGAGAGTCACTACATATTTGTAATCTCTTCTCAGATTGCTTAAACGGTCAAGGACGAGGGCTTTTTTCGATTAACCGAAAGTTGTAAAAATTATATCGTTTTTTATACCCTACCCCTAAAAATAAAAATAAAACAGAAACTTTCTTGACTTGTAAAAGTGTTTTTTGAAAGGCTGTATCAATGTTAAAATTAGTCGTATCAAGATAAAAAAAAAAAGAATTTGAAGCTTCAAGTTTGTAGTTTGAGATCTTTTGGAAAAATAATTTTGTGAGCTACGGTTATCGAGCAATCATAAAAACACTCCCCCCTCTGCGAGTTGGGCTCAGGTTTTCTCAGCACCTTTACACCATTGATACCCCCAAAGCCGTTGAGTATGATAGCATGCACGTACCTTGACTTCCCATGGGTGTCCCAGGATGCGCCCCATGCGTGACACGGCCCTGCGGCTGGTTGCGTTTTTGGAAAAATTCTTATATTTCATAAAATATGAACTCTCAACCGATTTTACGAACTCTCAAACCCTCTCTAACGATTCTATATTATTTGTGTTACATTTTAGGCACTTTAGGCATGTTTTCATATTCTCTGCGCTTGCGAATGATGAGCAGGGTGCGCCCCATGCGTGACACGGCCCTGCGCTTGGTTGCGTTTTTGGAAAAATTCTTATATTTAATAAAATATGAACTCTAGAGTGATTTTTTTGAACTCTCAAACCTTAAAACGATTCTCAAGCGATTGAAAAAAATGTGAATGGTCGCTTTGTACGGATTTAAAAAAATCTGGGGGCTAACTTCACGCGAAAATTTAAGTTGTTTTTTGTTGGGAAAACTATTAACTCTCAAACGATTTTTCTTTTCTCTTAAACTCCCTCAAACGATTAACATTAATTAGAATTATTTATAACCATATCGGAGGGCCAACTTCACGGAGGTCTCTAGCCTCCATGTGCAAGAACTTCGTACATACAAGCTAGGATTGGAAGTTTGGACTAGGGATGTTCGATTCTTTGAAAAGAATCGATTCTCATAAAAAATCGAATTTAAAGAATCGATTTTGTAAGAATTGATTCTTAAGAATAAAAAAAAGAATAATTAATCGGTAATTAAAACTAACGTAAGTGTTTAATAAGTTTTTGCTGTGGAAAATTACTATATTGGATAAATTTATTTTTAATAGAAAATAATGAATTCAAAATAACAAATATAAAACAACTTTCATTCTGACTAAACGCTAAACATAGTTTGAGTCTTTTACATATTTGCACTTTTTAATATGATCTTAAAAATATTATGAATGTATTTTACAAATCAGACTTTTTGTATTACATAAGTTTTTTTTAACCTTGGCATCAAGGTTTTCTAGACTTTTAACAATCTTTATTCAATTGCCAATCTTTAATAGACAATGCATTTAAAAACAGTAGATGTTCAGGTGAAAGGCGACTTCGAGAATCGGTCAAAATATTTCCAGCTTTCGAAAACAATCTTTCCGAAGGCACCGATGTTCCATCAACTGCCATGTATTTTTTGGCAATGATCGCTAAAGTCGGATACACCGTTTTGACACTCAAACAATACCGAACTGGATCTTGCGTTGCGTCTTGGCACTGTTGGTCATTATTTATATTCTTCGTTTTCAATAAAACATCGTGGAATGACCATAGATCTTCAGTTTGGACACGTTGGTTTGATTTAATTCCTTTATCCACTGAGCAATACGACTTATTGCCCTTGCGTCCGCCATAGGCTGAGTGAAATGTAGTTTTTGTAAACCTGGGAGCCAAGATTGTCGATGTCGCCATAATAGCGTTGTTTTCAATTTGCCCAAACCGCAATTAAATTGAGTTTTCGAGACGGTCAAGCAAAGACAGTGCCGTGTCCGTTTTGAGACTCCCACGAAGCTTCACAATTTTATTTTTTAAGCAAATAATGAACGGAATGATTTTGCTGGCCATGACGAATCGTTCTCCACAAATTTCCCTCGTCACTTTTTCCAGTGGTTGCAGTACCTCGTCAATTTCGTTAGCCAACTGCAATCCCGATGCTGTTAACATTTCAGGCGAACCCGGGTTACTTAATAAAATTGATCCAACTTCTTTTGAGAGCAAAGTAAATCTCGTCAACATAGCGAAGGTCGAGTTCCAACGTGTATCGATGCTTTGGATCAACTTGAGACGAGTAACCTTCCGTAATTCATCGGCAGCAATCGTAGACTGTTTGAAATATGTCACGATTCTTTTAATTTTCGTGCACAATGATGCAGCGTCCTTGAAGTTCATTACGTCTTCAGCGACTAGATTGATGGAATGGGCAAAGCACGAAATATGTTTCGAAGGCCCACAAACATCTCTCGCGGCCTTTTTCATACTCGCTGCGTTGTCAGTTACGATGACGACAATTCTTTCAGTCTCGACTCGCCATTCTCGCTAAATGTTTTGCATCCATCCTCCAATAACTTCAGCGGTGTGTCGCTCAGTCATTTCGGTAACACCCACCGTGGTGGGTTGCAATTCTCCGGCAAACTCGTAGTGAACGGTCACGCCTAAATAGCAGATGGTATTGTGAAGATCCGTCCAGATATCCGATATAACCGAGAAGTGATCAATTTTTTCCAATTTTTCTTTCTCACATTGCGCGAGGTACTCCTATTTTTCTTCTAGCAGTTTCGTAATCGACTTTCTTCCAGGCACGACATATAAAGGTACCGTAGTTTTCATAAGGTTCCTGAATCCTTCATTATTAACTGTCTGAAAAGGCAGATTATCTTTGGCAATCATGAAGAGAATGGAATTGGTGATTTCTCCTGTTTTTCCACCTCCGGCTAAACAAAAGGAATACCACATTTTATTTTATTTTTCAATACAATATGAATGAAAGTATGAAGTAATAATTCGTAGCAAGGTACTTTTTTTGTTTAAAGGATATAAATATTAGTTTAAGAACGCCTAAAAACCATGATTTAGAAATATGGATTTTTTCGTATCACAGGTAAGTGTGTTAGCACGTACGTTTTTTGTAGGACATTAAAAATTCAAATCTTGATATCAGATAAGCGGCTGGAGCGGCGTAAATTTTTTTTTTAACTTAAATTTCGAGATAATCGACGTTTTATTCAATAGTTATTAACTTTTGAAGTTACATTTGTATAAAATTTTACTTTTTTCCAACCTTTTCGGCGAAACTTTCAGTTTTACCATAATATTTCTTCAACAATATATATAGACATATATAAAAGAGTGTTTCGAAAACATTACCTGCAAATGATTGAATTTGCTTGAAAAAGTTGTCGATTTTGGGCTGAAGCGACAATGGTCTTTGTCTAATTGCACTGGCGAATCCGCTACTTGTTTCTGAGAGTGCTGGTGAAGACGCTCGATTTGGTGAATCTGGTAAATGACAGTCAGATTCTGCGACCTCCACGGATATCAACGTTGATGTTGATGACGACATTGATCGTTTCTAAAGATAAATGAGAATAAGCAACAGAAAAATATTGCAGCCACTGATCCCTACAGCAGAGTAAATAACGACCCAACAACAGTTTTTATTATTAAATGTTCACCGAATACAGCTTTATCATACACTTTGCTCTTCATTATTAAAAAAAAGAAACGTGCGATGTATAATTGAACCATGCTATTGCATATAAGGAATATTTTATGTTATAATGAAGATTAGGGCGTCTTTCGGTTATCGATATCTTCTTATTGGAAATTGGAAATTGGTTATTGGAAAATATTTGCTTTTTTTTGCATGTGGATTTTTTGATAATGTTTATTCTGAGTTCTCTGTTTTGGCGAAGCTTTTGCCTAGTTTTCTGCAGTTTCCCTATGCCTATTGAAGATATGTGACGGTAAATGCGATACAGTGGAAAAAGCCCACTGCGGCTGCAAGGTAGGGCAAAATGGAATAAGGTGGTCATCTAAAAAGGTAAACCCTCTACGATGAAACAGATAAGGAAAAAAATCAATAAATCAAAAACTTATACACTGTTTTATTATTTTTTAATCGTTATCGAACTAGAACCGGTGTGCTGGTGTCGGGTTAGCATGCTTGACTCTAAACCAGAACATCGAGGGGTCGTGTGTTTGAATCCCACGCAAAATCCCCACCACATAAAAATAGATTAAAAAATTGTTATATACCGAACTAAATGTTTGGTTCAATCAGCATGGTAGTACTTTAATATAAAAATATTTTTGGTATATCAAAACACCAAAACTGATTGAATAGAACGTTTAGTTACATAACAATTCTGAAATCAGGAAACAACATACAATTTTATGATTTATTTATAATTATTATATTGTCATATTGATACTCATAATTTATTACTATGATAATTATTTTATTATGTACTAGCAGTACAGTAGACTATAGTTTTAACCTGTTTGTTATGGTTTATCATCCTCAGGAATAGACAAAATTTTGGAATAAGAGGTTGCCCATATGTTGTACAGGGACTTTGCTCACTGATGTAAGAAAATTAAAACCTGCTTAGTCCCATTATTAAGTCACAAAAATATAGACAAACAGGGGGTCTTGAATTTTTACAATCATTCTGTACGATTACATAGAATAGCAAGTACAGTTTTTTCCTCCACCTGCACTGTACGTGAAGACGTTGAAGTTTGCATTGTTGGATGGAAACGAAAATAAACTATTTTTGTTGAGATTATCGAAGGGAAAGAGAGACGATAGGGTTAAAGAGAAAGATAACTTTCAATATATATAAGTACGCTTTATTAGTTTTGTGTTAACATAGCAACTTCTTATTGCACACGTCTAGTGGGCAACGGTCACGGACCAACTCACGAAAAATTACCGGCAACGCAGGTAGTGCGCTCCAGCGCCTTAACACTAAGTTTTGCTCACGCATGCGCAGTGAGCCTATCGACGTGCGATAACTTTACTTCTCAACCATTTTTAATTACTCTTTTTTTTTGCTGATTCAGGCAGTGGAAATCGCCCAAACGGTCCTATGTATTCTTAATAGAAGTTGCGTTGGAGATTCGGCTTCAGTCCGGCCAATAGGGGATTTTCCAAGGTCAGCGATGGAAATAAATGATGTTTTTCCTTTCTTTACGTTTCGGCCCTCTGGTTTGGGTCCTCTTCAGAAAGTATATATTTTTCTGTATAAATTATGACACACAAATTTTACCAATCACGTTTGAAAGAGTTATATACATGAGCGTTTTATGTTATGATTGCGTTATAGAATTGTTGTGTCATTTTGTATAATAATTATGTTAATTCTGTTTTGGTTATAGCTATATTAAGGGGGGATTGTCTTTTTTTTCGCAAAATTTACCGCTTTTTGGGAATTTTTTTGTGAAGAAAGTATACAACGGAAAACTTGTGAAACTTGGCATATAGTTTTATTGATCTGTTTACTACATACAAAAAAAATTTTAAACAATTTCATAAAAAAATCCGCCTCCCACCCCCCTCGACGCGCGATGGTCCTTTTTTGATGGTGTGCACGATTTCTCAAAAACTATTCAACCGATTGCCTTCAAAGGGGGTAGCCGGTTAAGGGGGGTCTGACGGCCCCCACCGAGTTTGATCGAATCGACCCAAAAACCTGAAAGAGGGCTGAAAAACAAAATTTTAGAGATATTTTTTAACCCCCTAAACCCTTATGAAAACACCATAATCGCAAAAAATGCGTTTTTTTTATGTTTAATTTTTTTTCGAGCTTTCAAATGCATTTTAAAGCGGTTTTAACACAACCAAAATTTTGTTTCAGATGTGTAGACATGCCCTGAATTTTTCCAGATTTTTTCGTAAAGTTAAATCATGTGCAACATAATTTTAATGGCATAAAAACCGTAAAACATCGTCATTTTTTGTATTTAATGCTATGGTTTTTATTGACGTATTAATGGTAAAAAATCGTGCACCATAGCATAGAAAGCTACTATCTTCCTCTACAAAATGACGCTAATTGGGCTCAATTCGGTCGTCTCTAGCGTCCGAAAATCAAACTTGAATAAATTCCGTTTTTATAATTTGAGCATTTTCAGTTACGAAAATGACACAAAATCATATTTTTCAATTATTTTACTTAATAAAAGTACATTTTGGGGTTTCTGAGGTCGCCGATTACAAATTTGATGTCAAAAATTAGTTTTGTCACATGACAGCTGTCAAAACGAAGAAAAAATATTTTAATTTTTGAAATTTTTTAAAAAAGCTATGGGAACGATATTAATAAGGATTTTTTAGGTCGCTGATTATAAATTCATTCTTATACACGAATTTTTAATCGTAACAGCTGTCAATAGTTATATTAACAAACAAAAAATTACGTATTATTCAGAAAAAAAATTTGGAATTCCCCGACTAAACTGTCACCTGGCGGAGAAAATCCCAACTTGTACCTTATTAAGCCACGTACCCGAGTGCCTAAGGCCACCGTACCCACGTGGGCCTTAGGCTCGTATGCCCCTCCGCACGGTACTGCGCATGCCCACTACGCACTGACGCATCGAGAACCCCGCTCCACGCGGTCTCTCTTTCTCTCTGTGTTCAGCCGCCGTCCAGTACACACGTCATGCGACGCGCTCTGCTCCGTTAAACAAATCTATTTGTTTTGTTAACAGCGTTTTTTTAATTTATCGTTTAACCTGCCTATCTCAACACGAAGTGATTGAAGCAGTATTCTAAGGTGAGTTTGAATATCAATTTAAATATCAATCAACATAAAAATTGATTTATAATCATAACCTCAATCTACAATCGTTTGCCTCATAGTCGACTTGAAATCGTACAGAAGGTGGCCGTCAACTTCAAGTTGTTGTTTAGTTCACTCACATGAAAAGAATTAAAAAAAAGCAAAAAAAAAACAAAACTAAGACGAAACGATATTTCAATAAAAAAATGATTTGGAATACAATAATTTATTTCTGTTTTGTTTACCGATGTTTTCAACATTTTTTTTGTTTTGATTTACAATTTTTAATGTACTTTCGATTTTCGTTACTTTTGTTCTATTTGTTTTTTTAATTATGGTTTTTTTTTATTCCGGGTTTCAGTTACTTTTTTCATTTTTTTCAAAAAAAAAAAATAATTTGTTAATCATAATAAAAAAAATAACAATGTTCTTTTTTTTTCTTTAGGAAAAACTGTGCGATGCCACCGAAAAAACGAAAATGTACGGCTGGTGAAAGGTGCATAAGATGCAACAGATTGTTGCGTTATGATACCGGAAAACAGAAGTCCATTTCTTCAGATGATGACGTACACTTATATACTAAACTACTAGGTAAACGAGTAGAGAAAGGTGACGTTTTATGTCATCTGTGTCGTTCCGCAATCGCTAAATCCCGAACGGTTTCACCATCGACGAGCAGTGATTCTGATCCTGAAGAAAATCTTCAGTTGGATTTTAATCCCGAAGAAAATCCTCTGCCAAACGTCAATCCCGAGGAAAATCCTCTGCCAGATGTTGATCGCGAACAAAATTCTGTCGATCCTGTAGAGAGACATTCATCAACACTCTCCAATTTGACAGTATCAGATGACACAGAACAATCTTCGGAACAGTCTTCGCAACAATTGTCACGGTCGGAGTCTGGATCTTCCACAGGACAGTCATCACAATCTTCTAAGGACCCTCCTTACGTTCTTCGTCCAAGAGAACCGGACTATGAAATGATCGAGATGCCTTTCAACACAGTTACCGCGACTCACAAATGTTGTTGCGTATGTCTTACTCCAATCACGACATCTCCGGTTGTTCCGTTTAAAGCGAGGTTACAGGTATTTATAAGTTCACGAATTTTCATTCCAAAAGGCAATCGCTGTTGTCCTGTACATCTTATCAGTGAACGTATGTACGTTGACGAAATTTCAAACTTGAAAATATTTTCGAATACTTGTACTATCAGTTCTCAAGAGTTGGCATTATTTTTGGATGCACTGTCCAAAAAATGCGACAACAGTATTTTAGACAGAGTAGATGATTACAATTTATCGGCAGAGCGCATAAAATCGCTAACTGGATACACAGTTGCAGAAATCAAGACTCTAAAAAACATGTTGGTCACTTTGCGAAATTCTCAAAATCGCAGTATTAATCAAGCTCTTTTAATATTCCTTTTTAAATTAAGAACTGGAAATTCCAACACAATCACTGCGTCAATTTTCGATATCAAATCTGAACAACTAGTATCTGCTTATTGCAAATCGGTTTTGGATTCATTCGCGAAAGACGTCTTTCCACTTCGTTTCGGAGCTCGGGCATGTTCTCGCGAAGATTTAATTGCTAATCACACGTCGCCTTACGTAAAAAAATTACACGGATTTGAAGATCGCCTGCTCTTGATTGCTGATGGTTCATACCTTCGACACCAAAAAAGTAGTAATAATTGTTACCAAAAAAAATCTTTCTCTGGTCAGAAAAAGTGTCCACTCTGTAAACCCTTCACAGTTTGTGCCACAGATGGATATGTAATAGATGTTTACGGACCGTACGAAGCAATTGTGAATGATGCGAAAATCTTACAACATGTACTAAGTGATCCGAACGGCTTGAGATCAATCCTCAAAAAAGGGGATGTTTTTATACTTGACAGGGGGTTCAGAGACGTCAAAGATTGGTTAGAATCTCAAGGGTTCGTTGTGTTGATGCCAGCGTTGAAAGGCAAAAGAAAGCAACTTCCAACAAATGAAGCAAACGAAAGTCGATTTGTTACGAAATTGAGGTGGGTGGTAGAGGCTGTCCACGGTATAATCGGTAGTAAATTCAAACTCTTGCATAATCAGTTTAACAACAACATGTTGGATTCAGCGATGCTTTATTGCAAAGTAGCGAATTTTTTGGTTAATGAGTTTGGAAAAAGACTGAATTGCGATACCGATTTACAAGATCAAATTGCCGAGCAAATGTTGAAAAGAAAAGACGTTGACAATTCTTTAGCGAAAGTTGTGGAAGAACAAAACTGGAATAGGAAGAAAAGGATCTTCAAACCGTTAACATCAAATGACGTATTAGACTTTCCGGAAATGACAGAGCAAGATTTGAAAATCCTTTTCACTGGCTCGTACCAGTTATCGCAAACTGTTTCATACTTAGCTGAAATGTATACCGAAGAAGGACTTTTGAATATGCAATACTTGTTGGAGGACGATACCATTTTGAAATGTGAAGTTAAATCAAGACATATAAACAAGAAAGTATACAGATGTTACGTTCAGTACGACCCTAACAGTATTGGATATAACGGTATAAAAAACTACGTATGTGATTGTGCAAATGGGCTAAGAACTGTTGGTTGCTGTGCCCACGTTGCAACAATCATTTACTTTTTAAGTCATGCACGGTATTTGTCCAAAATCATCCGCCCAGCTCAAATTCTAACGAATCTATTTCACGTTGATAATGTCGAACCTGTTATTGAAGAACACAGTGACGAAGATTAACAACATAACAATCATGTTGCAATGTATGTATTACTTGTGTCTGTTTAATGTATATATTAGATGAATGTATGTAATATTATTATAAATAAATAGATTTTTTTAAATACAATGATAATACAATTTTAATTATTGAAAAAACCGAAATAGCAAATACCATTTTCATTTGATGACATGTGTAATTTTTTTTTTTTGTTAGCTGTTTGACATCAAATTTGTAATCGGCGACCTCAGAAACCCCAAAATGTACTTTTATTAAGTAAAATAATTGAAAAATATGATTTTGTGTCATTTTCGTAACTGAAAATGCTCAAATTATAAAAACGGAATTTATTCAAGTTTGATTTTCGGACGCTAGAGACGACCGAATTGAGCCCAATTAGCGTCATTTTGTAGAGGAAGATAGTAGCTTTCTATGCTATGGTGCACGATTTTTTACCATTAATACGTCAATAAAAACCATAGCATTAAATACAAAAAATGACGATTTTTTACGGTTTTTATGCCATTAAAATTATGTTGCACATGATTTAACTTTACGAAAAAATCTGGAAAAATTCAGGGCATGTCTACACATCTGAAACAAAATTTTGGTTGTGTTAAAACCGCTTTAAAATGCATTTGAAAGCTCGAAAAAAAATTAAACCTAAAAAAAACGCATTTTTTGCGATTATGGTGTTTTCATAAGGGTTTAGGGGGTTAAAAAATATCTCTAAAATTTTGTTTTTCAGCCCTCTTTCAGGTTTTTGGGTCGATTCGATCAAACTCGGTGGGGGCCGTCAGACCCCCCTTAACCGGCTACCCCCTTTGGACAGAATGCTCAGCTGACATCCTTTTATCGTTTGATGAAGCAAAAAAGCAATACGTTTAATAGTTTTTTATTTATAACAAAAAATCGATCAATTTTTTTCGAAAAATCGATACTTCAAGTTCAAAACGTCACCAAATCGTCAATTTTTTTTCCCCTTCATCGAACGATAGCTATATGTGTCTAAAGTAAAATGCTTTTTGGGTTTTTGTTGCAGGATGAACGTGAAGGCTGTAATCGTGCACACCATCAAAAAAGGACCATCGCGCGTCGAGGGGGGTGGGAGGCGGATTTTTTGATGAAATTGTTTGAAAATTTTTTTGTATGTAGTAAACAGATCAATAAAACTATATGCCAAGTTTCACAAGTTTTCCGTTGTATACTTGCTTCACAAAAAAATTCCCAAAAAGCGGTAAATTTTGCAAAAAAAAGACAATCCCCCCCTTAATATGATATGAATAATTTCATATATTGCGTTAATTATTTGTATGTATCATTGTTTGAAATGTGTGATGTGTGAGAGAGAGGGTTATTATATTATGGAATTATAAAGAGATGAAATATGAGAAATAACCAACCTCGATGTTGATATTTCAGGCTTTTGCGTATATTCGTATATAGGTTATTTTGAAAAACAATATTTCTGGAATAAATAATGTCTCGTTGGAATATACTCAATGTGATGTCGGAGCGTTTTAAGTTCAAGAGCGCCGCCCAAAAAGAGGACGAGCACATAAAGTCTTATTGGGCTAACGTAAAAAGACTCTCGACGCATTGCGAGTTCGACGACGCGCTGGGCTACCATCTTCGAGACCAGTTGGTGTGGGGTCTTCGTAGTTCATCAATCCAGAAACGTTTGCTCGGGGAAAGTTCCCTCGCACGAGCGAGCCGTGGAATTGGCTCTTGCGCTCGAGTTGGCATCCAGAGACGCGGCTCAGATTGGAGCTTCGCACAGGGGCACCGCAGAGCAAGTAAACTACGTAGGATCGAAGAAGACATCGCAGTCATCGAGGACGACTGGAGGGAGCGACAAAGGGGTTCGTTGCTATTGCTGCGGAGGAGCAAACCACCGATCGAACGTCTATAAATATAAACTTTACAATTGCAATGTGTGTAAGAAACAGGGTCATTTGGCTAAAGTTTGCAAAGAAAGTAAAGGGGAGCCTAGTACAAAGACTCAGCCGACTAAAAAGAAACGGCATAATAATCATAATAACGGGAGACAAAACTATATTACCGAAAGTGAAACGGTCTCAGACGATTTTGACAATCTTTTTCATTTGCAAATGGAAGAAAGTAACGTAAACGTGGTTGCGAGCGAGGGATTTTTTCGTAACGAGCCGATTAAAGGAAAGTTAAAAAATTTTAACGAGGAAATTGAATTTGACGTGGACACAGGGTCCGATATTGCGGCTATCTCAGAGAAATTCTTGCGAAAGCGAACGGAATGGAGTGAATTGGAAACGAAAAAAACGAATCGAAGGTTTAAATCGCATCCGGGTCATATTATTGTTCCTGTGGGATATTTTGAGGTCAAGGTCGCGTTCAAGGGCATTGAAAAGGTATTGGAATTGTTTGTGTTGCCGGGGGATGGCCCGCCACTCTTGGGTAGAACGTGGATTCGTGCACTCGAAGTTCCGGTATCGGAGTTGTTGAAAGAGAACAATAAAGAGGGCGTTGATTGGCCCAATAATAATAGAGAGGGTGATATCGATGCGATTATCAAGGAATTCGATTCGGTTTTTTCGGAACAATTGGGTAAATATTCGAAACAATTGAAATTGTATTTGAAAGAGAACGCTAAGCCGGTGTTTTGTAAGCCGCGACCGATTCCGTATGCGATGCGAGGAAAAGTAGAGGTCGAACTGAACCGTCTTGTTGAGAACAAGATACTCGAGCCGGTCGAAAGTAGCGAATGTGCTACACCAATAGTTCCGGTTCTCAAGCGCAACGGCGATATCAGGATATGCGGGGACTATAAGATCACGCTTAACCCTCACATCAAGATCGATCGGTATCCGATTCCGCGGGTACAAGACCTGTTAGCTACGTTGGGGAGATTACGATATCTCCGGCGCCTTAATTTTATCATTGGATTATGTAATATGGGCGAAAAAAATACGAAAAACAAGAATAACTTTTTTCATTTTGAGCCTTAGTTTCGGAGTTACAGCGCTTTGAAGAGTAAAACATTTATTTCCCCGATTTTTCGATGTGAATCGAATTTCCGCGTGCTTTGCATTGTTTCATCGTACTTCGTCGGTGATTTATGTAAATTGGCTGCAGATTATTAGCGTTATCCAGAATACACCACGTGGAGGTTATCTGCATTGGTATTCCTTAGTCCTGAAAGGGCTGTTTTGTGTGTGTGTGTGTGTGTGTGTGTGTGTGTGTGTGTGCGTGCGTGTGCGTGTGCGTGTGCGTGTGCGTGTGCGTGTGCGTGTGCGTGTGCGTGTGCGTGTGCGTGTGCGTGTGCGTGTGCGTGTGCGTGTGTGTGTGTGTGTGTGTGTGTGTGTGTGTGTGTGTGTGTGTGTGTGTGTGTGTGTGTGTGTGATAGTGGAGATTAGGAACTGTGGGGCGTCACTCCCACGTTTGTATCGACTGAAAACCCTCTCCACTATGTGTGTGTGTGTGTGTGTGTGTGTGTGTGTGTGTGGGCGCACGCGTTTTTACATGAAATCTTCATCTGTATCTACTAAACGAAGCTAAAATCACGATTCTTTAATTCTTCAAAAAGTGCTTATTTTGGCCCAAATATTGATTATCCATGGTTAAATCAAGGCGCCGGAGATATCGTAATCGTACCGCTACGTTGAATGGGGGTAAAATCTTTTCAAAAATTGACCTTTCTCAAGCGTACCAGCAAGTGGAATTGGATGAAGCGTCGAGATTGCTAGTCACGATCTCTACGCACAAGGGTTTATTTATGTTGTGACGTTGCGTCACAAGGGAATTAGAAGAAAAGCCCGCGTGACCACGCTCGGGCTCGGTCTCCGCCACGCACCTTGATCGGGAAAATGCATATGTTAATATTAAGGTATTTTTATTGTATAGAAGCCGCGACACTATCCCTCCCGTCCTTCCCGCACCCTTTATCGCGATCGCGGCACGACCACGCGGACTGTCGACTGGAGCCACGTCGGCCCGGCCGTCGACTTCGAGATCCAGGAACGCCATCTCCCGACGACGCGGACAGTGGACTGGCCGCCCGAGGGCATCCCGCTGCCATCTCCCGAGTCTCCGGCCTACCGCGCGTCAGGAGAGACTACAGCTCTCGCGCGGTATGGCTGGCGAGCGCCGTACCGACTGGGGCGCTCCGCGACTCGGGAGGAAAAGGATTCAGCAGCGCGATCGACCGAAAG
Source organism: Ophion ellenae (assembly GCA_963210295.1). NCBI lineage: Eukaryota > Metazoa > Arthropoda > Insecta > Hymenoptera > Ichneumonidae > Ophion > Ophion ellenae. The sequence goes on from OY723391.1 coordinate 7,720,354, forward strand.
GGCGAGCCACGAAGATCGAGACGAAAATCGATAGGAGGTCCGTCGTCTATGACGGGATTGGGCGAGACGAGGAAGCCGGCCGGCGTGGACCGGCACTTAGTCCCGGAGCGTGGTCAAGCGCAGAGCGAAAAAGCACAGAACGAGAAACAAGCGAAAGGACAAAGAGAGAGAAAGATAGACAAGACATCGGAATAATCGAGTCTTTTGGAAGGATCTTCCCAGCGAAAACGTAAGTCCTTCCTTTTTTCTCTTTGGCAAGAGCGGCCAGCGTGCGCCGCTAAACTCAGTTCGGGAAATTTGGTCGCACGGGCGACCGTTAATATTCGTTCCCCTCACCCCTCCCCCGTCATCCCTGATCGTCGTCCCGTTTCCGTGCGCGTCGCTTGAAGAAAAGTGTAAAGTAGATTAAGTATTACAAAATCAGTGCGATTCGAGTCATTAGCCGAGAAATTGCGTGATAATTAGCGCGAGATCCGTGTAACAAGGTGTTCGTGGCGGATCATCGTCGTCCCTCGTGAAAATTCCCCTCGCGCGCGCGTAGCCGCGGCAGCCTGGTGTAACACGACCGTCGGCCGAGTCGAGTGATATTGCCGTGAGAATAAATCGCGGCGCGATAAAATCGCGCACTTAGTAGTTCGAGATCTTTGTTCGTGCGGATTATTAATTTGAGTTTGTGAGATAAAATATAATAGTCGTGGTCCAAGAAGTGGCCATTGTGTTCGAGAACCCCGTCCGTCCCCAGATACCCTGAGACGTCCCCATTTTGATTTGTAGAGAGTCTCCCGCTTGTCGGCCGAAGGCCGCGTGTGTTTTGGTTTTTTTCTAGTTTACCTTTTCTTTTTCTTTCGAGTTTACGAACTTTGCGTACGCGTTAAGCGCGTTGCCCGAGAAAGGCTGGCGCCCAATATACCATTGCGAAATTCATATCATAGAGAATATTTAAACGGGTAGAGAAAATAGAGTTGGGACTTCGCGTGTCCGGTAACCCGTAACATAATTAGAGTCAAAATTATTATTATTATTGCGAAACCTTTTTATTATATCGAGCTTTAATTTCTTATTTCCGTACAATAAATTATATTTGAATTTTTCTAGTGTCGACCCTTCAGTTATTTTTCCATCTCCCCCCTCCTCCGCCTACGTTAACACGCGATACCCGTCATAAAATTGGCGCCCAACGTGGGGCCCGAAAAAACTTCCGTTTTTTTATAGAAAGAGCCCACCACGACTATGATTGTTATTAAAATTATTATTGTTAATTTTTGAATTAATAATAATTATTTTTCGAGAATTATTATTTTTCGTTTCAGAAATAAAACATTTATTCGGTGTGAACCGTTTAAATCGAATAGTTCTTTTTGGCGTTCTCGAGAAGAATAATAATTACCCCCACCCTTGACAGGTATAGCTTGTCCCGCCACGGCACTCGCGAACGGAACAAATTGAGAGGAACGGAAAAGTTCTGTATAATTGTCGCACCTGATTATTTTTTTTTGAGTTTCACTAACAATTAAATACAAAATAAAATTGTTTTTTTTTGTGTTAGCGATTGGAATTTATTTTTGCACATTTTCGGCGACCGCACTTACCCTTTTTTCCCCTAGGACCCATACTTGCTTGTGTACTTGGCAATTTAAATTGTGATTTTTGTATTATTGCACTGGCAATTGAAATTTGATTTTGCATTATTGCGTTGACAATTGAGAAAATAATTTTGCGTTATTGCTCTGGCAATTAAAGAAAAAATTAATTGTTGCATTATTGCTCTGGCAATTAAAAATTAATTTTGCATTATTGCTCTGGCAATTGAGAATTTGATTTTTGCGTTATTGCTCTGGCAATTAAAAAATTAATTTGCGGACTATTGCGCTAATAATTAAAATTTGATTTGGCGTTATTGCTCGGGCAATTAAAAGAGCTTTTCTGCATTGTTGCTTTGGCAATTGGGGAGCATTTATTATCGTTTAAGGGAATACCGCTTGAATAAAGAATACTGAGCTGATATTTTCTTTTGTGGTGAATTGAGCCTCACTTAAGATTTTTCGCATATGGTGCTATTCGTTTCTTTGTCGGAATTGATTTTTTTTGGTTTTGAAATAACCTTATTGAGACCTGTACTATTTTTTTGTGTTTTCTCTTTTTTTTTTTGCAATTGGTACTGATTGGCCATTTGATTTTTTTTGTTTTTTCTTTCAATTCCGAAAATTCTGGAACGAGCTTAGTACTGACACGGATTAGGCTTGCTTGGTATTTCTGTGTATTTTGCGATGACTTTTGACATGACGGTATAAATTCCCAGTTTTGTTGTTGTTTGCGCTTTATCGTTCTCCTCGCTGACCACGCATATCCCCCCCCCAATTTTCTTCACGCTTGGGAGAAGTGCTGACCCTAGCCCCAATACTTTTCATCACGAAGTCCTGATAAAGACCGCGACGCTGAGTCCCTCGCGAACGGTCACCCCACACCCCAAACGATCCCCAAATATTTTCTATTCTTTTGTTGGGCCCCCTGAATAATTTAAGGAACATTTTATTGTTTTAGCTGGGAAACAGACATCCCTTAAGGAATAATTATTCAGTTGGCGGAATAGAGTAAATAATAGAAGACTCGACAACTCTTAAATTTTCTCGGCATTAAGGGAAATTTTTGGAGAATATTGCGTTGTCAGAGTCCGGGAAATAATACTCCTTTGGGAACTTAGAGTCAGTTTATCCAAATAAACCGAAGTAACGTTATAGTCCCAGGGAGTAGAGTCAACAAAAGAATTGTCGAGTAAGACTTTCCGTTGTTTGTTTATTGCGGAATTTTTCTTTGAAAGGAATTGAGTTATTGAAGCTATCGGGGTTTACTTAATTCTTTTTGGGTTTTGGTTTTGACCAAAGATTTATATTCAGTTTTAACCGTGCCGCGGAGTAATCGCGAGCGGTTTGCCTTCCCAACCCCCCCAAATTTTTCGTTTATTGCGTTTAGCATATCCGCAACATGGCAGATACCCCGGTGACGACGAGTACAGTCACAACCCCCACCCTGTACGTCCCCCGTTATGACTACTTCCCCAATAGACCACCGCCGAGGACCCACATCACTCCTCTCAGTGGATGTAGCCGACCTCTCGCTGATGGCTACGGAAGAAAGGATCGCACGACAAAAGGTCGAGCGGTTGAAGACGATGCGGGACATCCTCGCAGCCTGTGATCGAGCGGGTCTCAACACAGACGGGACACAAAGCGAAGTACAGGATCGTCTCATACGGCACGAAATAAGGACACGGATTCCAGGAGCCTTAATCCGTTGGGATGTCCGGAAGGATGAACGGGGGGACGCCCCCCCATTCTCGCTTGCGGCTGCATTGGTCGACCCACTAACTGCTACGCTATTCGGATCATCGGCCGCTGACAGCCACCAACCCCCGACACACGAGGAGTATCGGCCGACACAGAGGCGGACGATGACGCCGCCACCCCACGGGTCCCAAGAAGAGGCACGGGGTCCGGACGACCCCGATAGAACGCCGACGCCATCGCCCAGGAGACTGCCGGTCCAGAGGGATCGGAGATCGGCAACAGGAAGATATAGTCCGACACCCGCGCCCCGAGGGAACGTCACCGCAGCCCCCGACCGTACCGCGGTCACCTTTGCCCTTCCCCCTTCCCAGTCACCCCACCAACCATCCCAAGCCTTCCCCACGTCTAGTCCAACTGCCACAGGATTGTTGAGGATTAGCGGTAGCCAGGAGTGGCCACCGCATGACACGTATACCCTGTCGGCACCCACCCCCCGGAACAGTACCCGGATAGGACCCCTCCCAAAGGCTCGGTCGCGACATGCAGACCCTCCCCCTCCCCGACCCCGATCACCGCAGGACTCGTCACAATATTACGACTCGCAAGGGCCACGGCATGCGAGAGGAATAGACCATTGGCAGAGATACGGGCCCCGATTCGCGGGGAAGCCGGAAGAGGATGCCGAGGAATTCTTGCGGAGGATGCACGAATACTGCATCTCAAGGAAGCTTACGGAGGAAGATTTGATGGACGCTCTCCCCGAGGCTTTCACCGGTGACGCGCTTCTATGGTTGAGAGTAGAATGAGAGGAATGGAGCACGTACGAGGAATTCGTGTTCTACTTCCGGGAACGATTCGGCCATGGTGACCTGCAAGAACGTCTGAGAAAGGAAATAGAACTCCGCACGCAGGGGCCAGGAGAGCCTATGGCGGAGTTCATCGTGAAAATCCGGACCCTCTTCAACCACTTGAGCCCACCGTTGAGTAAAGAGACTCAACTGGATATACGCTGCGAGAATCTGCACCCGGATTACGCCGAGCACATCCAGCGGAAGGATGTGAGCAGCTTCCTCGCACCACCGAAAAAGGGTCTGACGTTCGTGCCCTCGGCATCGTATGAACAGCGTGGCCGGGAGGCCCGCATGAAGATAGCTGCCCTGGAGGAACCAGAGGAATACGAACCCGCCGAGTATGAAGAAGACTACCCCACTCCCCCGCTTACCCCTCCATCACCGAGCCCAACCTCTCGCCCGAACTCCTCCGACTCAGCCGCAAAGACCAAGGGTCGTAGCGGCTACCCCAAGAAGGCGAAGCAGCCTCAGAAACCCCCTTCCCCACCTAAACCCCCATCCGCTCCTTGCTCCCCACATACCTGGAAAAACCCGGCAGCAAAACCCCCGGCGAATCCCCCAAGAATTCCCCAAAGCCCGTCTCAGAAACAGCCTCGGCCCAGCAATCCTGAAGGACCTGGCCCGAGGTGTTATAACTGCCGGCAACCGGGACACCGTTACCGGGAGTGCACGCAGCTGATGGGCCGATTCTGCAGGATCTGTGGATGGCCCGGATGCGACGTCAACTCGTGCCGAAATTGCGAACGAAAGCGTTCGGAAAACGCCCGGTCGGGAGGACAGTAAGCCCCTGTACCTCCCGACGGTCGTTAAAGAAGGAGAACCTCCTTCAGATGCCCCGACCCGAGCCGTTGCCTGACTGTGCCATGACGGGCGTAGAACCAGCGCGGCAGGAAGAGTCTAACCCGTCCCCGAAAGAAACAGAAACAGACTTGTTCCCGTGCGAACATATGGCTTCCCGAGAAGAGGAAGGTGTGGCTGACCGAGAGGAAATGTTTATCGGAGCTTTAAGTATGGATGCTCGCCACCACTTATGGATTAACGTGGGTGGCGAACTCCTATTGGCGTTGGTAGACCCCGGTTCTACGAAAACGTACCTCGGGCTGGAGGTAGCAAGGAGGAGAGGACTCCTCTTGCAACCGATAGTGGAGGGCGTTCGGGTCGCCAACGGGGCAGTAGTTCCGGTAGACGGGGCAGTCACCCTGACCTTCGATCTCGCAGGAAAAGTCCAATCCCTCCAGGTACGTGTAGCCGCGTTAGGCTACGAATTTGTTATGGGGATTGACTTTTTGAGATTGTTCGGAATGCGTGTGGATTACAAAACGGATACGTGGTCCCTGCACGGTGGTCCGGAGCGTAGCTTCGCGACACCGGGTGGGCCACGTTGGAGCATCCCCGCATTCCCCGAGGCTGCAGGCTTGGAACCTGCCTCGGTCTCGGCAAATAGACGTCTAGAATCCCTTCTGGACGAGTTCGTATCCCCCTCACAGGACGGACAGTTAGGACGAACGAACCTGACGCAACATTACATCGACGTGCAAGGGCACCCCCCGATCCGACAGAAGCCCCGTACAATTTCCCCGTACCTCCTCCGAATAGCCCAAGCCGAAGTCGATAAGATGGTCCAAGAGAGAGTGATCGAGAGAACGAAGAGCTCTTGGCTGAGTAACCCGGTGATCGTCCCGAAGCCAGGCGGAAAGCATCGTTTCTGCATCGACTATCGCGACGTGAACCGGGTAACATTGAAGGACGCCTACCCTCTTCCCAATATGGATCGGATCTTGGATGGCCTTCGGCTAGCCCGGTTCATCTCGAAGTTGGATCTGAGCCAGGCTTATTTCCAGATCCCTGTAGACCCCCGAAGTCGTCCTGTCACCGCCTTCGCCGTTCCTGGCCGAGGACTTTTCCAGTTCAGGAGAATGCCGTTCGGGCTGACGAACGCACCAGCGACGTTTCAGCGGCTGATGGATCAGCTCATCGATCCGGCATGGGAGCCCCATGTCTTCGCGTATCTCGATGACGTGATCATCGCCACCGACACCGAAGCAGAGCACTTCGAGTATTTGAGGATCGTCCTGGAAGTCTTCCGAGCCGCGGGGCTCACCATCAACCGGGAGAAAAGCGAATTTTTCTGCCCGGAAGTAACGTATCTAGGATACGCCATCGGCCGGGACGGATTGAAGGCAGATCCGGAAAAAGTTGCCCCTATCCTAGCATACCCTCCACCCCGGACCCTTCGGCAATTACGCCATTTCCTGGGAATGCCCGATTTTTACCCACCCTTTCGCGGGATAAAATTCCCCTGACCGAGCTCCTGAAAAAGGATGTTCCCTGGAACTGGGGGACCGAATAGCAGGAAGCCTTCGAGTCTCTCCGCGAAGCCCTAAGTCAGACCAATCCTAGCCCGTCCCGATTTCACCCGCCCCTTCGTCCTCCAGACAGACGCCAGCGACTCGGCCGTGGGAGCCGTCCTGACGCAGGAATTCGACGGTGAAGAGCATCCGATCGCGTTTGCCAGCAGGGTGCTGAGCAGCGCCGAACGCAAGTACACCGTCACAGAGAAGGAGTGCTTGGCGGTAATTTGGGCGGTGAGGAAGTTTCGACCGTACATCGAAGGCACTCACGTGACTGTCATCACCGACCACAGCAGTCTCCAGTGGCTGCGGAATCTGAAGGACCCTTCGGGACGATTAGCCCGGTGGGCACTCTCGATGCAAGCATGGGACCTGACGATCGTCCACAGGAAAGGAACCCTTCATGTTGTCCCTGATGCCCTTTCCCGCATGTACGAGGACACCGACGCGGCCTTAGCCGCGCTCGGAGAAAGTACCGACCCCTGGTACCTGGACAAGGTACAAAACGTTCGTGAATTCCCATGGAAATACCCAAGCTGGAAACTCGAGGACAACAAACTGTACTACCATCGCCCGCATTCGATCATCGATCCGACGATTGTGGACTTGGATGCCTGGAAGCTTGTCTTGCCGGCCGAGACTAGGCCGCGAGCAATGGAGGATGCCCATCAAGGACCCCAGGCTGGCCACCTGGGTACTGATAAGACGTATCAACGGGTCATCCAGGATTTCTTCTGGCCAGGCATATTCCAAGATGTAGCACGATACGTGGCGCGTTGCCCCGTTTGTCAACTCCACAAGGTTTCGCAGTTACCCCCGTCCGGCCTGATGCGAGAGCGTACCACGGAAGGTCCATGGTGCGTAGTCGCTGCCGACGTGATGGGTCCGTTTTCCCCCAGCAAAGCTAAGAACCGTTACGTCGTTGTCTTCCAGGATGTCTTCACGAAGTTCGTGGAGGCTAAGGCGCTCGGTAGTGCTACCGGCGCTACAATAATGAAGGCATTCGAGACACTGGTGGTCAACCGGTACGGTTGCCCACAGTACTTCCTGACCGACAACGGGACGGAATTTGTCAACACGCACGTAACGCGGTATTTGGACGAGCTTGGAATTCACCAGACAACGGTGCCGCCTTACCACGCGCAGGCGAACCCGGTTGAGCGAGTCAACCGGACTCTAAAGACGATGATAACATCGTACGTGGGAATGGATCACCGAGACTGGGACGCACACCTGCCGGAATTATGCTTCACGATGAACACGGCCGTGCAGTCCTCCACCCAGATGACCCCCGCATTTTTAAATTTTGGCCGAAACCCCCGCCCAGCCAAAAGCCTCCGAGACGAAGCCCCTGAACCCCTCACAGTAACCCCAGGAGACCCGGAAGTTTGGTCCGATCGGATGCAGCGGTTACCTCTGCTGCACGACTGGGTTCGGAAGAACCTAGAGGCCGCCGCGAAAAGGCAGGCCAAATACTACAACAGGAACCGAAAAGATACGAGGTATCAGGTGGGAGATGTAGTTCTGCGGAAGAACCGAGTTCTGTCGTCAGGAGCGCAGAACTTCGCCGCCAAGTTGGCGCCGCGGTACAGCGGCCCCTTTCGTATTCGGGCGGTGCACTCCCCGGTAGTATATGAACTCGAGGATCCGACGAGTCGTCGCAACCCTCGGGTTCACATCAAGGATCTGAAACCCTTCCGGGACCCGCAAGGAGTCCCAACCTCAGAAGAGGACGCAGCCCCTGACCCAGCGATCGCCGGCCCGAGCAGGCCGCGATCACCAGCAAAAGTAGCCCCAAGCCCAAAAAAGCGTCGCCGTAGCGGGCTACGCCCGCAACGCTCGAAGCCGGTGGAGCTTTCCGACGCCCACCTTTTTGATCTGATCTCGCGTTTAGAACGACAAGAACAGTACGATCACAGACAGACTCGCGCTTATTAATGCCTGCTTGCTTATGTGCTAACCAATACTTTGTGTGTGCCTTATTTGCAGCTTGCTTCAAGAGAAGATGCCAAGGAAGGCCATAGCCACCAGGCCGCCGTATAGACGGCCGCTAGGAGAGCTAGTGGTTCCCCCGCAATTTTTGCTGGGGGAGAACGAGGCAGGGTACCCTCGCCCATCCTGCCACGTAGTGGAAGGATGGCGCGAGGACTATCGAACCACCTGGTTCACCTTCTCGCAGGAGGAGGACGAGACACCCCCGGTCGTAGCTGCCGGGGGCTTGTTGCTCCAATTCCCGAGGGCCGGGTGCCCGAGCCGGGGTCCATGCGGCAAGAAGCCGCGCGGAGCCCCGAGGAGGGTCCCGAGCTTGTCAGAGCGGGAGTACCCGCCCCTTCCCCCCAGTCCCGCTTCCACACCCCTGCCCCTCAGTCCCGCTTCCACACCCCTGCCCCCCAGTCCCCCCTCGACGCCTTCCCCTCCCCGACCCCCAAAGCCTGTCCCAATCCCCGCTCGCCGGTCAATCCCAATCCTGGGGATGGCGGCCATGGCGCCGCAACCTCCCCTCCCCCGGACCGGCCCCTCCAAGGCCACCTTGCGTCGACGGCAACAGCGGGAGCGGGCTCTCGCCGCCGCAACCGCCGTCGCAGGGACCGCCACTAGCCTCTCGGCCCGGGCCGAGAGGACTCCCCGTACCAGTACCCACCCCGCCCCTAAACCCGCGCACCCGCCCGTCCCGTTCCTCCGCCCCTCTCCCGTCCGATCCTCACCCCCCATCCCCGCCCTTATGTCCCTTCGCATTTCCCCCCCTAGCACGATCCCTAATTCCCCTACCGTCCCTATCCCCGCGCCGCCGCCCGGTCGCATCGGGATTTCTCGATGCTGGGCGTGCGGCCAAACCGGCCATCGAGCCGCGGGGTGCCCGCGAGCCCTGGCGAAGCGACCCCATCCCCCTCGCTGAATCCCCTATCCACAATCCCCTCCTGATGTCCTTATCCTGATGCCCCAAATTCCCCCTTCCCCTACCGATGTCCCACACCCAACTCCTATCCTGATGTCCTATCCTGATGCCCCGAATTCCCCCTTCCCCTACCGATGTCCCACACTCAAAATCCTATCCTGATGCCCCAAATCCTACCCCCACCCACTGCTGTCCCAAACACGATATCCTAAATCCTAGGGCCTGGCCCTGGAACAGCTTCACGAACGGCCAAGGAAGCCGCGACTAAGAAGAATCCAGCGACCAGCGAGACAACGTAGTCATCTAGAGATTAGCTACGGTGAAAGGCCAAGGAAGCCTCGCCGGACGTCCCAGCGAGCATCTAGATACTCATCCGATGGTGAAGCGACAGAACGACTGACGACAGTACCTGAGTTTGCGACGAACGACTACCAGTAGGGCAAAGTCATCGCAAAGACTTAATAAATTAAGGTAACCAGTCTGTGATTTAATTCTAAAAGATGTGTCACTTCAGTATTATGGGAAACTCTAGCCAGCGGATATTATGGGTAAATGCCGCCAGCCTAGTACTCAAGTACACCTTCCGTTAAATACCCATCCCGACCTCCTCCCCTGAAGTAAAGAAAGCATAACTGAATAACCGCTCTTGCAGGAAAAGAGGGGAGTACTCCAGTTTAAGCAGGGGGGAGTTGTGACGTTGCGTCACAAGGGAATTAGAAGAAAAGCCCGCGTGACCACGCTCGGGCTCGGTCTCCGCCACGCACCTTGATCGGGAAAATTCATATGTTAATATTAAGGTATTTTTAAGGTATTTTTATTGTATAGAAGCCGCGACACTATCCCTCCCGTCCTTCCCGCACCCTTTATCGCGATCGCGGCACGACCACGCGGACTGTCGACTGGAGCCACGTCGGCCCGGCCGTCGACTTCGAGATCCAGGAACGCCATCTCCCGACGACGCGGACAGTGGACTGGCCGCCCGAGGGCATCCCGCTGCCATCTCCCGAGTCTCCGGCCTACCGCGCGTCAGGAGAGACTACAGCTCTCGCGCGGTATGGCTGGCGAGCGCCGTACCGACTGGGGCGCTCCGCGACTCGGGAGGAAAAGGATTCAGCAGCGCGATCGACCGAAAGGGCGAGCCACGAAGATCGAGACGAAAATCGATAGGAGGTCCGTCGTCTATGACGGGATTGGGCGAGACGAGGAAGCCGGCCGGCGTGGACCGGCACTTAGTCCCGGAGCGTGGTCAAGCGCAGAGCGAAAAAGCACAGAACGAGAAACAAGCGAAAGGACAAAGAGAGAGAAAGATAGACAAGACATCGGAATAATCGAGTCTTTTGGAAGGATCTTCCCAGCGAAAACGTAAGTCCTTCCTTTTTTCTCTTTGGCAAGAGCGGCCAGCGTGCGCCGCTAAACTCAGTTCGGGAAATTTGGTCGCACGGGCGACCGTTAATATTCGTTCCCCTCACCCCTCCCCCGTCATCCCTGATCGTCGTCCCGTTTCCGTGCGCGTCGCTTGAAGAAAAGTGTAAAGTAGATTAAGTATTACAAAATCAGTGCGATTCGAGTCATTAGCCGAGAAATTGCGTGATAATTAGCGCGAGATCCGTGTAACAAGGTGTTCGTGGCGGATCATCGTCGTCCCTCGTGAAAATTCCCCTCGCGCGCGCGTAGCCGCGGCAGCCTGGTGTAACACGACCGTCGGCCGAGTCGAGTGATATTGCCGTGAGAATAAATCGCGGCGCGATAAAATCGCGCACTTAGTAGTTCGAGATCTTTGTTCGTGCGGATTATTAATTTGAGTTTGTGAGATAAAATATAATAGTCGTGGTCCAAGAAGTGGCCATTGTGTTCGAGAACCCCGTCCGTCCCCAGATACCCTGAGACGTCCCCATTTTGATTTGTAGAGAGTCTCCCGCTTGTCGGCCGAAGGCCGCGTGTGTTTTGGTTTTTTTCTAGTTTACCTTTTCTTTTTCTTTCGAGTTTACGAACTTTGCGTACGCGTTAAGCGCGTTGCCCGAGAAAGGCTGGCGCCCAATATACCATTGCGAAATTCATATCATAGAGAATATTTAAACGGGTAGAGAAAATAGAGTTGGGACTTCGCGTGTCCGGTAACCCGTAACATAATTAGAGTCAAAATTATTATTATTATTGCGAAACCTTTTTATTATATCGAGCTTTAATTTCTTATTTCCGTACAATAAATTATATTTGAATTTTTCTAGTGTCGACCCTTCAGTTATTTTTCCATCTCCCCCCTCCTCCGCCTACGTTAACACGCGATACCCGTCATAATGTATAACAGACTTTGTTTTGGTGTAGCTTCGGCTCCGGGGTTGTTCCAGAGAGAGATGGAGCAGGTGTTGAATGGATTGGAGGGGGTTATCTGTTTTTTGACGATATCTTGATTTCGGGTCAATCGCGGGAGTTGCACAACGAGAGGCTTCGAGCGGTTTTGAATAGGCTGAACAATTCCGGGCTTACCGTGAGGAAAGAAAAGTATGAGTTCGGGAAGAATCGTATAGAGTTTCTGGGGTATGTGGTAGACAGCCAGGGGACTCACATCTCACCGGAGGAGACGAAAGCGATTGTTGACGCACCAGCGCCGACGAACCTGACTCAGTTGAGGGCTTTTCTCGGCATGACAAATTATTATGCGCGATTTATTCGGAATTACTCGAAGGTTGTCGGTCCTTTATACCAATTGTTACAGAAAAACGTTAAATGGAACTGCGACGCGGAGTGCGGGGAGGCGTTCAGGTCAGCCAAGCAGAGCCTCATTAAATCGGAGGTTTTGGCTCATTTTTATCTTAAATTACCAATCAAAATGGCTTGTGATGCGTCACCATTTGGCCTGGGGGCGGTATTATCGCACGTTTTTCCGGACGAATCCGAGCGACCGATAGCTTTTGCGTCCAGGACGTTGTCGAAAGCTGAAGGGCTATTTACAGTTGGACAAGGAAGCGTAGGTCTAACTTTTGGGGTCAGAATGTTCCAATCAGTACGTTTATGGCCGTCGTTTTGTTTTGGAAACGGATCACAAGCCATTGATATATATTTGTGGACCCCAACAGGGGTTGCCGCAGATGTCTGCGAGCAGAGTGCAACGGTGGGCGGTGTTGCTGTCCGCATACGATTTCGAAATTAAGCACATTAAGGGTCTCGACAACACTCGAGCGGATGGACTGTCTAGGGTACCTTTGACTGTCAATGAACTGAACGAATCAATGGAGAGGGAGTATTCCTATTTAAATTTCGTTTCTGACGGGGTTAAATCTATTGACGCTGCTATTGTTGGAGAAGAAACTGCGGCCGACGATCAGCTGAGTCAGGTCCGTCATTTTGTAATAAACGGGTGGCTGCAACAAGAGAGCGAATTTTTTAAATCGTTTAAAGGTAGATCGAAAGAGTTGACGATAGAGGGGGGATGTGTCATGTGGGGTCACAGAGTTGTGATACCGTCGAAACTAAGAGCGACCCTTCTGGAAGAATTACACAACGCACACATGGGTGTGGTTAAAATGAAGGCCATGGCGAGGTCATACGTGTGGTGGCCGGGAATTGATAACGATATCGAGAAAATCGCAAAGTCATGTGAGCTTTGTCTGGGGTCCGCGGATAATCCACCTAGAGCAGTATTACACCCGTGGAAATGGCCGGAGGGGCCAATTCACCGTTTACACGCGGATTTCTTGGGGCCGTTAGAGGGGAAAATGTACCTAATAATCATTCACGCGTTTTCTAAATGGGTGGATGTCAAAGAGATGAAGGACATCACGTCCGAGTCCACTATTCAAGCGTTCCGAGAATATCTTTGAATACATGGGGTATTCTGCTGACCTTGGTCACCGATAATGGCCCGAGTTTTTGCTCGAAGGAATTTTGTGATTTTCTGGAAACGTATAAAATAACGCATATTCGAACTGCGCCGGATCATCCCGCGTCGAATGGCACGGCCGAAAACGCTGTGCGTAGTTTTAATAATAAATTTAAGATTTTACGTAAAGCGGGAAGCACGAGACACGAAGCGCTATGTAAATATCTTTTCCATTGTAGAGCGACTCCGCACTGTACGACGAATTGCAGCCCTGCGGAACTGCAGATAGGACGGAAGTTTCGAACAAAATTGAATTTATTGTATCCAACGGTGCAATACGACGTGTCTCAGAGACAAGAAAAACAAATCGAATCTTTCCGTGGGAACCGTACATCGACGTTGGCGGCGAATCAAAATGTAATGGCCAAAGATTACTCTAATAATTCGTGGCGTAAGTCAGATATAGTTCAGCGTTTATCGCCAGTAACGTACCAATTGCGGGTCGACGATGGTCGTATTTGGAAGCGTCATATTGACCAATTAAAACCGTACAAATTAAATAAGCCGGGTGTGATAAATACGCCAACTATGTCAAGTGTGCCGAATGTATCAAATGAATCAGCGGTATCGTGTGAACCCTCTAAGGGTGTGGACGAAATTGTATGTGACGCGCCGATTATATCTAGTCATGCCGCATCGAAGAAAGCGTGTGCGACGCCAGTTCAAACTGCAGTACCTATACGCCGTTCTAGTAGGGCATCTAAGCCCGTCGTTAGGTTAAACTTGTAACCCGCTAAGCGGTGAAATCAAAAGCTGTGATAACGGAGTGATATTATGATCCATGTGATGTGTTGTAATTTTTAAACAAATGGGTTATGAGTCGGCCCGCGTGGATAGCTTTTAAATTAAGCGCGGAGGAATTGTAGTGTTGGCACCATTGTAAACGCGCATGCGTGATATGCATTCAGTGTGACTACGCGCCGTCAACGGTTGTTCGTCGTGAAGGTTGGGTTTCGTCGCCACTCTCGTCCTGGCGTTCGCCATGTTTCCGTGTGTCTCGCGCTTTTACAAATAACGTGCCGATTAATAAAGACAATTAGATCAGTGAGAGTCAAGCGTTCATTTATTAAATCTAGTATATGGACAAATATACTACACCAGCAACGTCAATGCACACAAAACCACAACTTCAAGATAATCAATAAATTTCGTCAGGAAAAGGAAAAAAAAATAGTCACGCAAAAATGAACAATTATCGGGGGAAAATAATACCATAAAACGTGCGACAATTTTGTGGGAGTGAACGGAAATATTAGTGTAGTAAACATTTAAAAACTATGTACTTACCAAAATTCGATGGAAGAACCAGGTAGCGGGATATTACAAGATTTATGTTCGAGGATTCGGCTTCGATCCGGCCAGTCAAGGTTATTCCAAAGTCGGTAATGGAAATACGGGATGTTTACGTTTCGGCCCTCTCATAGGGTCCTCTTCAGAAATTGTATTTTTCTCGATGTGGTTGATATTTCGAATTTTTGCCAATATTTAGAAGGTTGTTTTGAAGAACATTATTTATGGGTGTAAATAATGTCAGGTGAGAAGTTACTCCATCAATAGAGATGTTATCGTTTATCGGCGATTTTGCATGTCTATTGAGTTGTTATTTAAAACTTTGTTTCCCCTTCTAAGATGAGCAAAAACTCGAAATTTACCATTTTTGTCCCTACATGTTGAGTTGTGTGGTCAACGAGGGTTTGAGAAAAACTGGTCAGTTTTTCTCAAACGACCAGTTTTTTCTGTTCTCGAAACTTCGAAACTTCGAAAAATCGAACTTTCAAAAGTTCGATTTTTTGGACAAAAGAATCGATCTTTTAAAGAATCGAATCGGAATCGAACATCCCTAGTTTGGACTCCTTTACTCTAGACTTCTTGGTTGCCTGTATGCCCTATACGTAAGACCAGGGAGGCTAGAGTGGGAGGAGTCCGATCTCTTATGGAGAGACTTGAAAAAAGTGGCTACAAAAACGTGGTCAAACAGGGATGGCGCCACTATTGCTAAGACCTCGAGAAGTGAGCTGCGTGTGACAGAGACGGAACAAGTAAATAATGAGAAGTGAGCTGTGCATAAGGCAGCATGATACTTGAGAAGTAGGCTGCGTGCGAGAGAGATGCAAAATGATATATGGCCAGATCGCGCGCAAAAGTTACCCCCTCTCTAGCCTCTTACGCGCCCATCACACAATCATAGTAGCGCATGTCCGTGAGCGAGCGACGCTCGGACATCTTCGGAAAGAGCCGAGCGCGCTGAAGTTTCCCGACCGCGCCTTCGGCAGCTACACCAATGCATGGACGCTGAGTACGTTCATGTGCGACCAAGCCAATTTTTTTTAGTTTATACGTTGATTTAAATATAATAATAAATCCAAATTACAACTTATTTATCTTCTAAAAAATTGTCTACGCTTTACTCACACCCGTCCTTATGCCAAATCAATTATAATTTATAAAAGTAAGCGGAAATATATTTATATTCGTATTATTATATTCTCATACTTTCATCAAGCGATAAAGCATTGTCCCCAAACCTAGCCAATCATCCATCCGGCCGCGAATCGTCGGTACCAGAAAGTGCATATTCTACAAGCGATGAGATGGTCCCGTTGGTAGCGTTCTTGGCTTCGGTACGCAGGGGCGCGGGATCGTTCCCCGCGCTCAGTGCTTTTTTTAAATTATTATTACCATTAATTCTTATTTGATTACTTATTTTTATTAGTTATCATTATTATTTTAATTAATTAACTTTTAGTGTCGAAAAATTTATCGCGCACTCCGACCGCTTATTTGATTAGTTTGTACGATAATTTAAATGTAATAATAAATCTAAATTACAACTTATTTATCTTCTAAAAAATTGTTTGCGCTTTACTCACACCCGTCCCTATGCAAAATAAATTGTAATTCATAAAAGTAAGCGGAAATATATTTATATTTGCATTATTATATTCATTCTCATATACTATCATCAAGCGATAAAGCATTATCCCCAAAAACAAGCCAATCCATCCGACCGCGAATCGTAACTTACGAGAATGAATATAACAATACGACTATAAATATATTTCCGCTTACTTTTATGAATTACAATTTATTTGGCATAGGGATGGGTGTGAGTAAAGCGCAAACAATTTTTTAGAAGATAAATAAGTTGTAATTTACATTTATTATTACATTTAAATTAACGTACAAACTAATCAAATAAGCGGTCGGAGTGCGCGATACATTTTTCGACACTAAAAGATAACTAATTAAAATAATAATTATAACTAATAAAAATAACTAATCAAACAAGAATTAATAGTTATAATAATTTTAAAAAAGCACTGAGCGCAGGGAACGATCGTGCGCCCCTGCGGACCGAAGCCAGGAACGCTACCAACGGGACCATCCCACCGCTTGTAGAATATGCACTTTCTGGTACTGACGATTCGCGGCCGGATGGTTGATTGGCTTGTTTTTGGGGATAATGCTTTATCGCTTGATGAAAGTATGAGAATTAATATAATAATACGAATATAAATATATTTCCGCTTACTTTTATTAATTATAATTTATTTGGCATAAGGACGGGTGTGAGTAAAACGTAAACAATTTTTTAGAAGATAAATAAGTTGTAATTTGGATTCATAATTATATTTAAATTAACGTATAAACTAAAAAAATAAGCGATCAGGGTGCGCGATCCATTTTTTTGTATACATTGATAACGCAGAGAATCAAGAGCTAAATAAGCATTGAAATCATCTAAAAGCCTCGCACGTTCCGTCGGGTGACGTCACGCGCCAGTCGTGCTCAGATTGCTTTTTCTAGGGAGACTATAGGGACGGAGTCCAATCTTCGTATGGTGAATGGGTATGAGAAACGTCCGTAAATTTGATTCAAGAGCGTAGTGTTAAATATGGCCTGTATGCGTCGTCCGTATCTTCAGTGTATCAAAAATATAGTAATACAGCAATGGCGGCTAATTGTTGACGTTTGTCAAAAAAACACCTATTGTCCACTAAGATTGTTTGTTTGCGATGGCGACTTTAAAAGAGTATCGGACGAAGGAGTATCGAAAAAATTACTTTTGAATTACAAATCTCATGTGATATTTTTTTCCAAGTTTTTCCGTTTAGGTTTTAGGTTACACGTGGAACTTATTTTTGAAATCCGCGGACCTCGCGATTATTCAAGGTAATATATTTATTTTTCCCTTCTGCCCGTTATGCACGGACAGAGAAAATAGATCTATGTTCCTGGCACTGATGATCAGTCTTTGTACGTTCTGAAGCTTTTCTCGAAATCGAGAATTTAAATGAATTTGAAATATAATATCCTTTAATGTTTATTTTTAATATTTCAAAATATCTGGAGATTAGTCAATTCAATACATGTCTATTTTTATTTCAGGAAGATGGGGAGAACGTGTGCAGTGCCAGGATGCCACAGTGGACTTGCCAACGATAACGCACAGCAAAAAAGATTAGGGCTGCACCGCTGTATTCTGTTTTCCATTCCAAAGGTAACAGAATTATTTAATGTGTTAATCTAAACTCCGCATGTTCTGCTTTTATTTAAAATATTGACAGTACAGCATTGTCCATACACTTCTAGAGTTTTTGTAACCTCGGATGTTTCGTGGCCACGTAAAATATTTTCCAATGCTCACGTACGACTTGTAAGACATATTGCTGTTGTTTTCCATCTCTTGTAGCATGTAATTAAATGGTGATAATAATCAAACGCTATGTATGACAGAGATTTAAAAAAATGAGATACACATGATTTTATACCCGTTACTGTGGCCTAAAGCTTTAACGAAGATGTCTGGCGCTTCAGATCCTCGGGGTTCTGAAAACAACGATGTTCTTCGCAACACTTTGCATCAGGTTGCAAAAGTAGTATTTTGCATATTACTTTTTTCATTATCTGTATACATATCTGTGATATTTGTGAGATGTTTAAACATATTCTTTTTACTTTCAGCATGCGAGGACTACCCAAACAAACACAACCTGTGCATCGTCAATTTGATTGTGGAGGCCAGAAACTGAATACAACGAGAGAAGAAATATGGACAATCTTTGAATGTTCTTAAAATGTTTTCATTTAATTTTTTCCTGCTGATTAGAAAGGTTCCACCATAAATCACTTTTTCGCACGATGATTTATTTTTGTTGACGTAATTTTATTAAAGACAAACAAATTAATTATGACATTGAAAAATATATTTTTGCAATGACAAGTGTTGATTGTCTAAATTGTATTTCAGACGCACATCAACCATCAATAAACCATCAAGCTACCATTGATGTTGATAGGTTTTAGGAATTATTACTATTTTTATTTGCGTTATTGTGATTCTTATAACATGTGTAATCAATAATCAAATTAATTTACCAATAAAAGGCATAACAAAAAATTTCGATAAAAAAAAAATTCAGTTATAAAAAAACTTTACGAGGAGAGAATCGAAAGCAGTACCTCGTGCGGTGCCATGCAGTTTTTTGATATTGTGCGTAAAATTAAACTTAACGAACAGACGCATCTCAGTAATAGTTAGATTGCAGACTTTGGACTTTTGTTCTTAGCATCTTTGAGTCTTAATATTATTTTAATAAATGTAAAATGATAGCTCATAGTAGCGGTGAGTCTCGTTATGCTGCGGATGATGCTCGCTACTGCGTAGCGAATTTCTGTGTTGACACTCTGGCTGCGGTTGGTGCCATAGCTTTTGCAAAAGATATTTCCGATGTGACTTTCGGGTGTATCACTTCAATTCTTACGAATGAGTTGTCGTTGTCTAATGTCTATCACTTTATGAGCGTTTATATATAAACTTGTTGTATCGGCATCACTTATAATTCACTGGGTGATCTAGGTTTTCGCAATATGCACAGCGAGAACACGTGCGAGTCTTGTGATGACGCTCGCTAATGTGTAGCAAATGTGTCTTGCTACTGTCACTGCGGATGATGCTCACTACTGCGTAGCAAACCCCTGTCTTGCTACTGTCGCTGCGGGTAGTGCTATAGCTTGTGCAAAGGAAACTTCCTATGTGACTTTCGGGTGGATCACTTCAATTCTTTCTATGAGTTGTCGTTGTCTCATGTCTCTCACTTTATGAGCGTTTGTATATGACCTTGTAGTATAGGTATCACTTATAGTCCACTGAGTGATCTCGGTTATTGCAATTTGCAGAGCGGAGGAGCTGTTTATCTGATGAGTTATTCAAAGTGCATTTTCCGTTTTCGTGTGAAGCACTACACTTGACGCAGTGGTATGTGAGGTTGCAATTTACACTCGGATGTTCCAGTCGCTGACATTTTTTACGTCCTTTACACACTATAATCTCGGCCACTTAACCACATTTGAATGGAATTTATATTTACGTCGGATATAAATTATTATGGCATTTTTTACGTGTTTTTTTTTCATAATTAGGTGGGTAATTGCACTACGACTTGAATGTAGAAACATCTTAAGGCACTACTACAGCTACACGAAATTCACTTATAAAATGAATTAAGGTTAAGAAAATAAAAATGTTCAGCTCATGTGACAGCCAATAACAACACAGACAGCTTATAACAGTGCATGCGCAGAACATACATGTATATACAGTACACAATGACTAACGTTCCCAGCGCCACTTATGCGGAACCCTTATTTGTTGCACTTTTACGGACGCGCCAGAATGCGGAGATTGGACTCCTTCCCTATAGTCTCTTCGGCTTTTTCCCTCGAAGCCTTCGTTTCGGCTTGGCCGCACATGGACGAGCTCGGCGTCCATGCATTCGTGCAGCTGCCGAAGGCGCGGTCGGGAAACTTCGGCGCGCTCGGCTCTTTCCGAAGATGTCCGAGCGTCGCTCGCTCACGGACACGCGCTACTGTGATTGTGTGATGGGCGCGTAAGAGACTAGAGAGGGGGTAACTTTTGCGCGCGATCTCGCTGCACTGCTTGCTGGGATGCGTATTCGATCCTCTTCCATCCCTCTTACACGACATCGATACTCAGCTTACTTCTCGAGGTCTTAGAGATAGTGCCATCCCTGTTTGACCACATTTTTGTAGCCACTTTGAAATGCACAGATCGGCCTCCTCCCACTCTACTCTCCATGCGTAAGACCGTGCTTTAGTCTTCATGGTAATGAAAATCACTCTTCTAACCACGCGATGTCTCTAATAATTCGAAATCTCGTGTCGCGATTACTAAAATGTTCGAATAGTATGTCCCGACTCAGCACGAGCGTTGACAATACGATTACGGCATCGATTGCGAGCGTAAAACCTATAATTTCAACGAGAGAATACATCAACAAGGATAGTCTGTATCAGAAATGCCGAGAGGTATGGCTCGAAAATTTGGACACAGTGGCCGAGAAGAAGCTCGGACTAGTCACACTCCATCCCGATATATACGCGTCAAAACCGCGCATTGATATGTTATGGGCAAACATAAGATGGCAAAGATTCTACCAACATGTGGTATGTTTTTTCAACACTCTCGTCTATTCACACTTATTGATGATCGGTGACCGGCCTCTCTCTCCAATCCATAATGGAATATATCTAGTATTTTGCATCAATGTACAATCTTATTTTCATCTTACAAGTTTGAGGCTTTTCTATAGAATGTCCTTGATAAGACCTCTGTCCTCAGTATGATCCTCTGAGCGTTTGGCAATGAGCTAAATATATCAACAAGTTTAACTGTATGTCAAAGATTGAATGCATGTTACTTCTATTAACCCTTCGTACTCCAAAGGTGACTCGCTCACCATTTACTATCCTAGCATAAGAGGCCTGGTATGCAAAGGGGTGATAGTATGAACAAATCATCAACATATTCTTAGAAAGTAAAATATTAGAAACGATATCTTCAACTATTAATTGGAAAATATTTGCTTTTTTTTGCATGTGGATTTTTTGATAATGTTTATTCTATGAGTTCTCTGTTTTGGCGAAGCTTTTGCCTAGTTTTCTAGAGTTTCCCTATGCCTATTGAAGATATGTGACGCTAAATGCGATACAGTGGAAAAAGCCCACTGCGGCTGCAAGGTAGGGCAAAATGGAATAAGGTGGTCATGTAAAAAGGTCAACCCTCTACGATAAAACAGATAAGGAAAAAAATCAATAAATCAAAAACTTATACACTGTTTTATTATTTTTTAATCGTTATCGAACTAGAACTGGTGTGCTGGTGTCAGGTTACCATGCTTGACTCTAAACCAGAACATCGGGTCGTGTGTTTGAATCCCATCCAAAATCCCCACGACATAAAAATAGATTAAAAAATTGTTATATACCCTACTAACTGTTTGGTTCAATCAGCATGGTAGTACTTTGATATAAAAATATTTTTGGTATATCAAAATACCAAAACTGATTGAATAGAACATTTAGTTACATAACAATTCTGAAATCAGGAAACAACATACAATTTTATGATTTATTTATAATTATTATATTGTCATATTGATATTCATAATTTATTACTATGATAATTATTTTATTATGTACTAGCAGTACAGTAGACTATAGTTTTAAACTGTTTGTTATGGTTTATCATCCTCAGGAATAGACAAAATTTTGGAATAAGAGGTTGCCCATATGTTGTACAGGGACTTTGCTCACTGATGTAAGAAAATTAAAACCTGCTTAGTCCCATTATTAAGTCACAAAGATATAGACAAACAGGGAGTCTTGAATTTTTACAATCGTTCAATACAATTACATAGAATAGCAAGTACAGTTTTTTCCTCCACCTGCACTGTACGTGAAGACGTTGAAGTTATCATTGGTGGATGGAAACGAAAATAAATTATTTTTAATTACTTTTTTTTTTGCTGATTCAGGCAGTGGAAATCGCCCAAACGGTCCTATGTATTCTTAATAGAAGTTGCGTTGGAGATTCAGCTTCAGTCCGGCCAATAGGGGATTTTCCAAGGTCAGCGATGGAAATAAATGATGTTTTTCTTTTCTTTACGTTTTGGCCCACAATACACAATACTCACAATACACAAATTTTACCAATCACGTTTGAAAGAGTTATATACATGAGCATTTTATGTTATGATAGCGTTATAGAATTGTTGTGTCATTTTGTATAATAATTATGTTAATTCTGTTTTGGTTATAGCTATATTAATATGATATGAATAATTTCATATATTGCGTTAATTATTTTTATGTATCATTGTTTGAAATGTGTGATGTGTGAGAGAGAGGGTTATTATATTATGGAATTATAAAGAGATGAAATATGAGAAATAACTAACCTCGATGTTGTTGATATTTCAGGCTTTTGCGTATATTCGGAAGGTTATTTCGACAAACAATATTAATGGGAATAAATAATGTTTCGTTGGAATATACTCAATAGATAGACATTTTATCGTTTTTCAGCGATTTTTATTATCTGTAATGGATAAATAATTATAAAAAAATGTTGTGTTTTATTAGTGAAAATTTAATGTAAGTGATTGATTTGAAAGAAATTTTAGTAAAAAATCGAAAGACTATGATGATTACCTATTGAGTTAAGTTCTTAAGAATTTGTTGTCCTTTCCAAAACGTAAAGAAAAGAAAAACATCATTTATTTCCATTGCTGACCCTGGAAAATCCCCTATTGGCCAGACTGAAGCAGAATCTCCAACGCAACTTGTCATCTACACGGCCACACTCATCCTTGATTCATTCCTAATAGAAATTTGTGACTTCAATTTGAAAATAAAGCGGCTGTGAATAATGATTATGATAAAAAATTCAAAATGGAAAAAAAATCTCATTGCATTCCAACAGTGAAAACTTCAACATCATCACAACGTGTCATTTAAAATTTGATATAATATCACAGAAGACTTCAGTCAAGGAGCTGAAATTTTTGTTTTGCTTTATTTGTAAATGGGCTTTTTATAAGCAATGAAAGCCAGCAACACCTTGGTTACTAGCACTGGTTTTGTGCTTCAGCATGCTATAGCATGTGGTTGTTTGAACTATAGCTAATAAGTTACTAAAATCCTGCTGCCCAAGAAATATTACCTTACGATAAATTTTATTATTAGTACATCCTTAGTTCGTAAAAGCCAATTTGCTTTTAATCCCCTAAATGACTTTTCCCAAAGTTAGCTAAACTTCCCTTTCGCATCCAAAACTGATCCATGCACCCCACTACATTAAAATTGGATAACTCCCTTTTGAAGAAAGTATTTACAAATATACAATAATTGTTAATGCAACATGATAGCATAGGATGTAATGACGTTGAAGTTTGCATTGTTGGAAAGACACGAAATTTGGTTTTTTTTACTTCCCTAATTTCCTATAGTACATCTGAGCTAAAAAAATTAAGTAAATATTTTTTAGGATCCTTATTCAGCGCTATACAACCCAAATTGGCGAAAGATAATTTTGGATAATAATATAAATAAGAAATGAAAAAGACATTCCATTGCATTCCAACTATGCAAACTTCAACCCCATAGGACGTACTAGCGGTATGCGATACCTCTTATATTTTGACGCAACCCAATACATTCTCCAATATTTTCCATACTTTTCTCAGTTCCCCCGATGGTTGACTGGGATAATGCTTATCCTAGAATCTGCAAGGGAATATTTTCTGGACATTGGCAAAACTGTAATCACAATCGATTTAGAGGTTTAGAAGTTTGTCACCATAAGATGAACAATCTAACAAGTCATAAGCCTTCCTGTAAGATTGTTGATAAATTGATATTTTATTGTTTATCATTTTTAGTGAAAACTTGTTGTATGTATTATAATCATTTTCCGGGATCTCTTTTTTGATGTCGAACAAATTTGGATTCTCAGTATACCCACCAATTATTGTCGTTTGCTTGCAGAGTTATGCACACACAAAGACACGAGCAGAAGTTCGAGGTGGTGGACGCAAGCCCTGGCCGCAGAAGGGTCTTGGAAGAGCTCGTCACGGAAGCATACGCTCTCCACTGTGGCGAGGTGGTGGTAGAGCTCATGGTCCTCGATCCCCAACCACCTACTTCTTTATGTTACCATTTTACTCTCGCATTGCGGGGCTGACGTCCGCATTGTCCATCAAACTTGCGCAAAACGACTTGCATCTTGTAAACGATCTCGAAATCCCGAGTAGGGAATCCTCGTATCTGGAAGATTTGTTCGAGCGAAGAAATTGGGGACCATCTGTACTGTTCATCGACAGTGAAGATATTATGCCACTGAACATAACAACAGCTTCGGATCAACTGAAACACGTCAATCTCATGCCTGTTTATGGTATGTTTTATTCTTCTTAATCCTTGTCTTTGCGAAAGAATTAGGTGTAAGTTTTAACCAGGATTAAGATGTGGAATATTATCCATGCTAAATGTGATAAATCACGGACAATTATGTCCAGTTTCTGCGCTTACTTCTTCGAACTACTGTGCCAGCCAGAAAAATGTTGAGTCTTTCGTTTCATAGAAATCGGTTTAGGAAGGACCCGTTTAAAAAATTGAATCCTCTAAATTCAACCCAAGTTTTTATTTTCAGTTTCAAGGCTTTTACGGCTCTTATCGTTATTACAAAGGTTTATAGCTTTCGGATGAAGGCCGTGTTCAGAATCAGCGTTATGCGATAAGGCATTATGCAAGAAAATCAGCGTTATGCCTTATGCAAAATACAGGGTTGATTCTTACCACGGCCTCCATTCGAAATCAACACACTATTGTAATAATACTTTTTTTTCTTGCTTTAGTCTTTTTTCACATTATGGGTCCGTCATATTGAATCGGTTCCATTTGTACGGGGTCTTCTCTCTCACGTGCCCATTTTATTCCAACATTTGTCCACACCTTGCAGCCACTGACCGCCCCTCCGTGTCACATTCACCATGACTTTTCTGCCATGGGCCAAGGGAAGCTGTGAAAAACCTACACCAATACATTCGATCCCAGGTTCGCATCCAGCTTCGGAGCTATCATGCATTTCGTTGAGAAATGAATCACGGGCTAGAAGTTATACACACACGTACCGGTCCGAGGGCCTGACATCCGTGTATAACTAGAGTTACGTCACGCCCACATTTATATTCCTCTGAGACTACGAGGCTGAGATTCGAACCTGCGATCTTCAAATGTTGTAGTTTAGAGACAAGTGCGGTCACCATTAAACCAGCACGCCGGTTCCTGTTCTTATTTTAGCCTAAATATCCTAAGTTTATATTGCCCTTTCAATGTACGCCAATATGATAAAAACGTGGTGTCCGTCGGCACATTTGTTTTTAACTGCCTCGAATTTCAGTTAACTTGGTACAAGGGGAATACAACGCTGATGCGATATCTATCAATTTCGGTTTGTGATAATTCACGCTTCCTGAACTTTTCTGCACTTAATTTAATCTAATTTCGTCGAGTAGAATATGTCATAATTCTATTCACATTTCAAATATCAGCGGCGCGTGATATCCATCACTTTGTATCAGACAGCTGTTCAGTAAATACGCAATGTAAAACAGTTTAATTAGTTATAATCATTATGTCATGCAATACAGTGCAAATTATCTGACACCATTACTGACGTTTTTTTTCTTCTAGCGATGTGAGTGCAAGTATGTTCAAAGCCATATAGAAAACGATTTTTTCATAATAATCATAGTATTGGTATTGTATGGTCCCTTATCATACAGAGTCATTCCCCCTTTATTCCATTCGAAAACGCTTCTTTTTGCCCTTCGGTGAGGCTCGTCCTTAACCCAATAAGGCATGCTTCCGCAACTCTCGGTTAACCGAAGTTCAAGGCCAACCGTCACATCGCCCGCGCGGCCATGAGTCTAAGAGTGATAGCTTATTGGCAGGTTCTCAGTGTTATCCCAGACGGCTGATATTTCGGAAAAAAGAAAAGAAAGATCTTCCGCTTCGTTGGACGACGACGAACGTCTTTCTCTTCGTTTTCCCGAAATGTGATCCGTCTAGGAGGAAACATGGCTGTAGAATATTTACCGCCCGAACGTGTGAGCCATATAATCAAGGAGGTTAGAGTGTTAACCACAATCCAAGGTTGAATAAAAAATATATATATGTTAATGTTTAGCCTATACTGAGTCCTAACGAATCGTCCTAACTAGGCGAGACGTTAACACTACGGGTGATGTCATTTTTTTGGTTATTCAGCACCTAGATAAACCGTTCCAAACAACAGATCAACGCGAAACTCAACCTTTGTAAACATTTAGAAACTACGAATGGCTCGAAGTTTCATTCTGAGTTGTATAAAACATTCACTGATGCAGTTTTTTTCATAATAATCATCGATAATGTTATACTTTTTCAAGTTAGGGGTAACACAAATCTTTTTCTTATTCGCGTAATAAAAATGCATAACTTTGCCCTTTAATTATATATTTTATGAAAAATTAGCATCTACAGAATAAATCTATACCTCGTGCTTTTTTTTTGAGGTTCATTGTAAAATATTTCATAAACCTCCATTTAACTCCACTGGATCGCTCCGACCTCCTTCAGGGCGAATGAACCATCAGAACCACGCTTAGCGCACTGAACTCGGATTAGCTCGAGTTGTGAAACCGGGCCCATCACCCGTATTCAAACAAAGAACGAGGAATCCTTATTCCTCGAGGAACATCTATGAATACGAGTGTAAGCTAGCCAGGCCCAGCTAGCAGGTCAACCCAGGTGACCATGCGCGCGATCGGAACCAGAGATAATAGAAGAGATAGATAGGGTCAATGCTACCACATCGACTGAAGATTTGGTTACAGTGGTGGTCCATAAACTATACTAGGCGCGCTATGTGGGTCGCGCTTTAGTCGATAAAGCAGTCGGGGATGGTAATGCAGGCCGAAAAGAACAAAAGAGTCGTTTTCGACGATTATTTGTTGAATATCTTAATTTTTTCCCCGAATTTTTGACTTTTTACGTGCTATAATCAAATGGGTTGGTCAGTTAGAACGGATGACATATGATTGTAAGTCCTCAGCAACGTATATTATTGTGTAATTAGATGCGTTTGTATATGAGATTCACGAAGAGAAGTGAGAACTTATTTTCAGAGCGTGTCACTCGATGTATTATATATCCGGCAAGCGAAGAGATATACGTTATTCGCATTTGAACAGAGCAAAAAGGGTTTCTTTACTTTTTAACGAAAGATCAGCCGTCTTGTAAAATACTGGGGATTTGCAAATCTCTCTATCACCCACCACCGCTGGGTCGGTATGTCATTTCACCTTGAGCACGCACTGGATACCCGTAGGGGCTTTACTCACTTGCATCTAAGCTAACGGTAGTATATTGTACTTTCCTTCTGAATCTTATAACTGTATTTTCAAACATCTTTATAAGACCTCTTTATGAGAGCCTACCCGGTTGGACTTCACCGATTTGACAAATCTTTATGTAGTATAAAAAATGCACCGCTTTCTTACAACGTATGTCCTTCGATGTATGATTGAGTCAGAAGATGACATAGTGCAAGGGACTTTGTATCTGCTTATCACGTTGCAAATTCGGGTTCGATGTCTGAAACTTTCTTTTTTCCCTTAGTAACATGTAGTGTAAATTTATTTAATTTTAACTAGAAAAACTCCGGTGCGCAATTGCCTTGAAAAATGGTTCCCGAAAATCGAATGTAAATTTGCGCCGTCGTATCCGATGCTACTTGAATTACCGTGGCTGCTTTTTACAATCTTAACAAAGGATTTTTTTGGAAATCAGGTAGTCAATTTAGGTCACGTTTTAAAATTTATTTGAAATAAACATGTCATGGAATCACGGGCGGCATTGTTCAATTGTCGTGACATTTCGTTTTTCTAATAAGTTTGCAACGGATGCTTTTCGAGGTAACATGAAGTCAGATTACGCAACGAATTTGAATTTAATTAAACGCGATGGGATTCGAACCCAAGCTTGCAATAGCACATAGGTGGTGGGTACTTAGTCCTCATCACTACATCATTCACTTGCTGTGCGATCCGCCAAAGGACATATATAAAAATGATAGATTTATTCAATACAAGATGAAAAACAATTGGCAAATCGGTAAAAGCTAACGGCGTTACCTCTTGTAAACAGTGATATTTAGACTAGAGATTATTTGTAAAATTAAGCAAGGCAAGTACAAGAGTACAACCTTCGGCGCAGAAATTAGTGAGTAGACCGTGACGCTATTCAATACTTGCTAAAGACGTTCTACAGTCGAACCTCTATATAACGAAACCCTCGATATAACGAATATTTGTCCATTCCCTTCCGATAGACACCCGAAACCTTTATACAACAACATAATAATATACATTGTGCCCTAATTGCTTGTGAAAATGGCTCTAATTTGAACCTTTCTTTCCTTAAAAAATATCCCTATATTTATACCCTTCATTTTTTTGTTTATAGTACATTTTGAACATCATGATCTCGATGTAACAAAACCTCGTTATAACGAACTTGCCTTGAGATTCGTTATACCGAGGTTCGACTGTACCTTCATTGAGGGGCTATACCAGTGTGAACGCTGAAAATTTGGGTGATTTTCGGGAATTTTTTGGAAGAAAAGTACTCAATTAAATGTTTCGGAAAATTAAGAATATATTTGGCTATATTTCACCTATATGACATAATGTTTTCATAAAATAATATTGAGTTCCAAGCGACTTATGCGCTGCCTTCGGAGGCGCCAAAAAAAGTTTCTCCACTGCTGACATGATCACGGCCGATTGAGTAGCTGAAACCGAAAAAGGAAAAAAATGTCGTTAAACTGGAAGGTATTTCCTGTACAATGACGTAGGATTTTCGAAAAATATCAAAATCTAACAAAAAAGTCTGTTTTCTTGCCTATAAAATGGTCGTTTTTTTCAATGCCAAATCGTCAATTTGAATTCAATCAAAAATATCCTACGTCATTGTAGAGTAAATATATTCAAGAGTACTCAAATTTCAAGTCAATCGGATAATTGCTCCTTGAGTTACAATGTCAGCTAATTTTTAAAATCTTATTTCGAGAAAAACGCGTTTAATGATTTAACTATCGATTTTTGCAAGGTAAAATGATTAGAGTTACGGCCTTAAAATTTTTACAGGATATTCTTGAAAGTATAAACTGTTGAAAGGCAAAAAAATCGATTTTTTGAAAGTGTCACACTCGTATACCCCCTTAATGAACGTCGCGTTTGTATAAAAAACCAATCAAATTACACAACAGTATACATTTGTAAGGACTTACAATCCTATTTGATCTATTTATACTAAACAACCAATTAAATGTAATGTGTAAAGTGTAGGTTTCGACGAAAACGAAGCCGTGTAACAAATAGCGATTGAGGGCCACTCTTGTGCCACTTTTATATACCATATCTGTGAAAAGAACCAGTGCGGGAAACACCGCGAATCCAAGCACCGACGGTGCGGCCATCACACTAAGGCTTTCGGGCATAGATGTATGAACGTGGAAGCGCGGAATTTTATTTCCACTGGTGTCGGCCTGCATTCACACTCGAGGCATACTGCATGCGAACTCAGGCTGATGCAGCCAGATTACTAGTGTATATAGGCTAACAATAGCTTACGCTGTAATTATAACCTTAGCATATAGCTCTTAATACCGATATGGCCCCAAAATCTATTCCCGACATGAGCATGAACGAAATTTCCGACATACACTGGAGTGTGGCCACAGGCAAGAACTAGAATATTGTATATCACGTATCACGAAAGTGAGAATTTTAATATGTACACCATCACAGTTTACATATAACATTATTCATAACATACATTTTTTTGCACGTTCATGTGACGAGTATCATACTCAATCTGAATATAGAACGCATCTCATCTACTAATGAATTTGATTATTACGTTACTTTTCTAACAAGTTCGTTCTTTCCATTTAAAGGGCTCAACGTGTACAGTATGCTGAAGCACGATACACTCGTGCTAACGGAGAGAGCTGCTCGGCTTATAGAAGACAAACTCTTGTTTCATCTCAACAGGGCGGACGGCAAAAAAGCTACGAAGAAATTTAAAATTAACCAAAATTGAAGTATAATTTTTAAAAATTATAAGGTTCTTACATCAGCATAAATACGAATACGAGGATACGAGATAAGGAACGTTTTTTTTTCTCGAAACATCGCGAAAGTGTATGCCATCAAAAATATATTACGCAAATGAGAACGTCGAAGAACTTCAACCATAGTGATTAATAATAATGCGCAAAATGATCGTTCGATTAATAGCATTCAATGAAACGTTTGTTTATACAAATCAACCAATTTGGTAGTCAACAAAATTTCGATCGTCATCTTTTTCTTATACTCATGAGGCTCAGCGACTTTTTAATTATCGGCTGAAAAAGAAAAAAAATAGCGGTCAATTTTGTAGTCCCATTGTTCTATTTGTTAAGCCCGTATTGTGTCGATTTATGTTACCCTTGGATTAGGATCAGTTCCAAGCATCTTCTCCCTTATCGCCCATCGAAGACGGGTATGCTGGTCTTCGCCAGGGAAAGATATCTGCTTCCATTCCTGCTGATACTTCTGATACAGAGATACGGGATCGCACTTTTTCGCGCGCGCCGTTTTGTGAGCTTCGGGCTGCAGTTCCCACGGTCTGATAACTGATAAAATAATTAGTCAGTTTACGGTTAATCTGAATCTAAGCAAAGCCATGAGCCATTATTAGACGGTTCGAAAGAGTGAGGGGTAAGGTCACAGTAGAATTTACAAAAAATTGAATTTTTTTTCGCTAAACGGTGCTTTTTCATCATAAGAATAAGTTACTATTCGATTTATAGCACGACAATTTTTAACGAAGTGTATAACGTAAGCCCACCTCTGGCACAGCCATAGAGTACCTAAAACTTTAATCGCGTTTTTCTCGAAACTGCTTTTTTCCAATTGGCGTGACAAATAACTTCAACAATTTTAGCTCAATTTACTTCAAATTTAAAAGTTATGTTCCTAATTGCATTTCGCAGAGAAGTACGTACGGAATTTCTGATTAATCAAAAACTTCTCATTTTATGAGCAGCTTTATACGACATTTTTCACTGAAAATTCATTGAAATACCTACAACTTTTGAATAAAACAATATTTTTTAAATTCCGTACGTACTTCTCTAGGTATTCTAGTGTAGATTAACCCTTAATAGTCACACTGGGTCCACGGGACCCAAACAAATTATTTTGATGCCGTACAACTTTTTTTTCCAATAAAACATACATTTTTTTATATGCGTAAGCGTTTCATCTTTCCATATAAATCGCACCTCCGCTGGATGAAATAAATATACTTTTTGAAAAGTCCACCGAAACCGCTATGTCTATTTCAAAGTACATTATTGTCAGATTATAAAACCATTCTTGTATTTTTTTTGTCAATAATTACAAGAGATACAGCAATTTTTGTAAAAAAAACTCATTTTTCACGTTTTTTTTTGCATAATTTTTTTGCATATTCAAAATTTAATTTTTGATTTCTAATCAATATCCTTGTATTAAACAAGGTTCGAATTATACCTCACATTTTTTCATATCGCCCAATGCATTATTTCATTATTTATAACAATTTAAAAACGTCTGGCTCCCATGGACCCAGTATGACTATAACGTGACTCTAGCTAAGTGTGACTACTAAGGGTTAACGGGAGTTTTTGTTCTTTGTTCTAGGTAAAAAGTTGTGCATGCTAAATGTTACGCCGCGGAGCGCCTAAAAACAAGATAACAAAAGAAAATATTAGTAGTCGGCCATTTTGTACATAAAAAAAAATATATTTTTTCTAACAGCTTGATACTCATACTAAATAGATGTGTAATTACGTTTATGAGAGAATCATTGTTTCATACGACAAAAAATTATTAAATCCGCACATGATTTTATACCCGTTACTGTGGCCTAGTCCCAGTAACCCCCCGTTAACGTCGACTAAATATCCAGCAGCCTCTGCCCGTCTGGATAATTAAAGTTCGGATTATGGGGCATAACTTGACTGTAATTGAGATACGAGTAAGTCGCTGGTTTAACCCTGAGCAATCACAACGCCGGATCATGTCTCGTAGGTCACCCAAGACTACATTAAACCATCCTATTTTTATATGATTATCTGAACGAATGTGTCCAACAATTATAGAACATAGTTTGCAAATTGCAGATTATAAAACTATAGAATGGATTTAAGAAATCAATTGATGACACGTTCACAAAATATCGTGCAAATGAAAATAAAAAAAGTAAGTATTTGTTACAAAATCATGACTTTCGGTTTGTAATATTTTGGGTTTTTTTTTTAAACATGGCCTACCTCTCCGACTGCGCTGAATTTTTTTCCCGTTTGCGCGGGGTCATGTAAAAATGAAATACCAAAGTACTGCCTTCGGGTTTCGGATTTGGCTCAATAAGAGAAGGGATAAACTTCCGAAAACTTTTTCCAGTATATCTTCGAGAATATTTATTATCAATACAAATGTTTCAATCTTAAAAAGTCGTTCTTGTAAAGCTGAAACAAAATCATCTTTGTCATTGCAAAAAATAATCATTCAAGAGCGAACACGATGATGCGATCAACTGTATACACTATTATTATGTACGTCTGTGTGTGTGCGCGCGCGTGTGTGTGTGTGTCTGTGTGCGTGTGTGTATGGAATAGAGGAGTGGCCTTCCACCTAACAAAGAAAATAAGTTTACGTTTTCTATAAAATTACACCTTTCCATATACATCATATAATATGATAAGGGACCGTCCACAAATTACGTCATTTTAAAATAGGATCGGTAGCGGGGGGGGGGGGGGGGGGGTCTGTTCGCTGTCTGATAACGATAATTGGATTATAACGATAGGAAAAATAGGATGATTTCAGGGAGCGGGGGCTAAAAATCAGCAAAAATCGATGACGTAATATATGGACGGCCCCTGATGAGTGCGTGTGTGATATGAAGTTGTTTGTGGTTGTGAACGCGCGGCACTCCGTCTCCGGTACGACGCATCTGTAATGGGTTTTTGTTTAAATTTGTTTGGGTTTTTCCTAAGAGTTCCAAAATCTCATTAATTTCAAGCCTTATCTCGGGATATCATCGTATCTGCATTTTGTGTTCGCCAAGTAAAAACCGAAAGTCAATTCAACAGCCAGTTTCACGTTTTTCTTTAGAATTCAGTTTCAAATGCATAGAACCTTTTTTGTGAAACTTTACAAGAGAATACTTTTTTGGCTGAAATATTTTTTTCTAAATTTAATATTTACGAAGATATAACGAAACATTTCTTCCGAAGTCTCATTATTCGTTTTCTTTCTTCAATTGAGTGAAATCCAAAAGCCGTAAAAAAGAAGTTCGAACGGTACAAAAAGAATATTATTTGTGTATGTAGTTCCGCATTGAAGACGGGTTATTTTTAACTCTCCCTTAACATCAAGAGTTAATTCTGAGACTAAGCTGATCCAGTTTCATATGTTAAAAATGTGGTTATTACAAAATGTAAAATGAGAGCTGAGACACGTTGCAAGAAAATGAGCTTACACGATTTGGTCTGCGAATGTGTAGAACATCTTGAAGGAGCCTGCCGAGCGTTCGCCAGTCCTATGGAATCGGAAACCGTGCTTTTTGACCTTTCTATAGGGATTACAGTCTCCTTGTCGGTGAGTATCGGGGCACTGAATGGTCGCGACGGAACACCGGCCTTAGGGGGCTGATGCGTTTGATTGCATGACGGTTTTTGTGGGCCGTTACTCCTCTCTGTACACATGGTTTGAGAACTCCCTGTTAAAACATAGCCAGGCCTCCGCCGTTCATTACTCTTGGATTTTTCTCTCTTCTGTCCTACAGAGTCAGCCTTCTTTAATAACGAGGATGCACCTTCGTAATTTTGCTTCTTGCCCACTCTTTCCGTTTCAACATGAACACTTGGTTTCTGTACAGTCTTTGGGATATTGCATTCAGGTTCATTTTCCTTGCCCTTATTTTCCTCAAATACTGACACATGGTGCACTCTGATCCTAACCAAAGGATCCTCCTGTTGATAGGAATTGTCCGATTCGGTAATAGTTTCCATGGAATTACTGTGTTTGACAGTGACTATGTCACGGAGCAAATCGTCGAACATGCATTCCTGCTCTGTGAGTATTTTCTTTGTGGTAATTTCCTTCCACTGCTCTCGCTCTCGCTGCTTTATCTTGCGATGCATTTTTAGATCTGTAATGATAATTAAGATTTGGAACAATGTTGAGGACTTTGTAGTTTATGAAAATTATTTGACTCTACACCGATCAACAACCTGTCTATATCGCATTCACAAACATTTTTCTGTTATCTGTGTAGGAATATTGTAGGATATATACACTAACATGACTCATCCTGTGTTTGCGCGAATGTATATTAAGACTGCAGTTTAATTGTGTCATGTACATGTATGCTACTTCTCTCACAGTGCTTTTGTTCCCAGCTAAGTTACTGCACTATTTTTATGCGGCATTGTTAAAAGACTGGAAATCGAACCCCCTACCTCCGAATCTTCCGGCTTAGAAGGAGGCTATAAAAAAAGCCAGGACATGAGTTAAGCGATAATAATGGTTCTTTCCATGTTCCTATATAACAAAGATGAAAGCTAAGATTTTACTCTATCGATAACAAAATGAATTTGTAAATTCTTCACCTGATGCATGGGAATAAATGTTTCTGCTACAATCTTTGAGAGGTTAGGCCTTGTTAAGCTGTGTCCAAATTTGACAAACATTAAAGAACATGTTACATTTTTGCAACGTTTTTTCCTTTGGAGACTGAAATTTCGTCTCAATCACTTTTGCAGCATCAAAGTACATATCGAGCATTTGGTAATGGTAAATGATAAGATACTATATCATTCTTAAGTATAAACATTTGAAACTGTAAAACTACAGAAATACTCTAAAAACGTGAAATCATTGTAACTACTAAAGCATGGGAAATTAGAAGGAAACTTTCCGTAATAGCTATGGAGGACATTCAATTTACTCTTCAACTCTACCATTTTTTGTTGACCTTACTTTTTCCAGATAGTATATTCATGTTTAACCTCTTTGTGCTGTCTTGTGTACAAAATTAAAGGATATTTTGGACATGCTGTTTTCGTTTTTTCCTCGGCTTTTAGGAAAGTTTATCAATGAAATGAATTTCAACCATTTGCACTCTTTTGCTTGGATAGTAAAGAGTAAGCAAGTCACCTCTAGAGTGCAAAGGGTTGAAAATACACATAGAAGAGCGCCTCATTTTTAAGGGTTAGAGGTTAACCTTAAGACAATTGTCAATGGATTCGGAGTAATGCAAGAATCATCTCGCTTAAGGCGAAGCAAAAGTTGTACCACTTGACATACTAGTGCGAAAGAGGTAGTTGATAAATAATATTTGAAAAAAAAACAAAAAAAAACGTCAAGCTCTTCATCAGTGAATTCCAGAGCCATATGCATGGTTTTTAATTTTTTTAAACTTGACCATCTATGAGAAAGCTGGGGTAGGAAAATTTGTTCGGTTATGTTCATCTTATACATGCCCTTAGGAATCAAAAAGTATGAGGGAATGTTTTAATTACCTTTCATAAAAGCCTTCAACTGAGGCGCCGTGATACCGACGAAGCCCAAGGCATTCAAAAGCGCTAAAACATCGCGGGGGTCGTCCCTAGTTTCTTCCATGATGTTTTAATTCCTTATTTAATTCTTAGAAATGCAACTAAATTGAGGACGTCGAAGTCATGAAGCAAGGAGGCTAGAGCAGAGATTAGTAGGGAGATGTACAACGCTCCCCTTTTCGGCGTGCCTCAGAAATGGCGCTAAATCGCGGCGGCGAGTTCGGGAATATGATTTTGTGTGCATCGCCTCTGTCGAGGTTGCAGATTCCCTTGTAGCCGCGCGAGTCGTGAGCACCGCTCGAGTCGATATCGCAGTCAGCGTGCACACGAATGGGTAGCTCGGTGGGAGAAAAGTCTCTGCCCCTCGCTCACTCGACAGGCGAACGGAGCGAGGTTTTCCGTCCGATCGAGCTCGACATATGTGTGGCCGTACTGCGGATTGGAATATGCATTAAATGAATTTCAAAGAGAAAAACATGTATCAAGAAAATTGTTTTCTCTCGGTTGGCCCTTTATGCCGAGAATGCGGGTTAAAAAAATCAACGACGAACCGCGTGGAAAAATAAAACGCCGAAACGACCGTGGAAGGTTCAAAAAGAAATTTTGAGCCTTTGCCGCGGTCGCTACGGCGTTTTTTTTCAACAGTAAACATTATGAATAAGGGTGTATCATAAATGTTTTTCTATCCTCAATAAGCGTCGTAGCTGAGTTGGCAGCGTGACGGATTGACGATGCTTGCGGTCCGGGTTCGATCCCTGGTTAATCGACTTTTTTTAATCTATTTTCTTCATTTTACATTCAAAAAATGTCGAACTTACTCTCGCTTTAACTATTATCGCCTGTCCAGGCATTATTTATGATATTTAATTCATATATGTTTAATTTAAAAAAAGACATTGGCTACCGGGGATTGAACCCGCGTCGTCTGCACTCAGAGCCCGCACGCTGATATATCAACCTCGATACATGTTTTTCTCTTTGAAATTCATTTAATGCATATTCCAATCCGCAGTCCGGCCACACATATGTCGAGCTCGATCGGACGGAAAACCTCGCTCCAGTGCAGCCAGATCGCGCGTAAAAGTTGCCCCCTCTCTAGTCTCTTACGCGTCCATCACACAATCATAGTCGCGCGTGTCCGAAAGCGAGGGATGCTCTGACACACCTTCGGAAAGAGCCGAGCACGGTCGAAGTGTTACGACCGCGCCTTCGGCTGCTACACTGATACATGGACGCTGAGCACATTCATGCGCGACCAAGCCGAAACGAAGGCTTCGAGGGAAAAAGCAATCCGAGTACGACTCGCGCGTGACGTCACCGACGGCACGCGCGAGGCTTTTACATGATTTCAATGCTTATTTAGCAATTGATTCTCTGCGTTATTAATGTATACAAAAAAATGTATCGCGCACTCTGATCGCTTTTTTTTTAGTTTATACGTTAATTTAAATACAATAATAAATCTAAATTACAACTTATTTATCTTATACAAAATTGTTTACGCTTTTCTGACACTCGTCCTTATGCCGAATAAATTATAATTCATAAAAGTAAGCGGAAATATATTTATATTCGTATTATTATATTAATTCTCATACTTTCATCAAGCGATAAAGCATTATCCCCAAAAACAAGCCATCCGGCCGCGAATTGTAAGTACCAGAAAGTGCACATATTCTACAAGCGATGAGATGGTCCCGTTGGCAGCGTTCCTGGCTTCGGTCCGCAGGGGCCCTAGTGCAAATTTTTCTCCAAATTTTTCATAATTTCTCATATTTTAGTCATATCTGAGATTTTCCGAGAAAAAACGATTTAAAACAGATTCAAGTACTGGTCTATTTCCCAAAAACACATTTTTTTTACTTAAAATTCATGATTTCTCATATTTTTCCCGGAAATTTCTCTTTTTCCTTTGAACTGAGTGAACGGCTGCGGAGATATTCGAATAAAAGTTAAAGATGAAAAGAAATGAGATTTTCGTTAAAAAACTTTTTATTATTATTATTTTTTTGCGGAAATTTCCCTTTTCCTATTACCTCAGTGAACGGCTGCGGAGATATACAGAGAAAATTTAAAGATGAAAAAAAATGAGATTTTCGTAAAAAAAAACTTGATATTATTTTTTTTCCGGAACTTTTTCTTTTTCCTATTGAGTGAACGGCTGCGGAGATATTCGGAGAAAAGTTGTAGATGAAAAAAAAAAAGAGTTTCGTAAAAAAACTTATTACATTTTTTATCCCTCATAATTCTGAGAAATAATGAATTTCCGAAATTTTTGAAAACATTATTTTCCTTAAGGGGTAACACCACTGTAACGGCCTGCCACGAAGCGATTTAGACAAATAATACTTGGGGTAATTATTAAGCATATATTGAAGTATAATGCAAAAATTTTTTTGGGAAAATATTACAAAATGGCGACACTGCAGCAAATTCTTCCGAGGCATGTTGAACTTAAGGTGCTCTACGGCACGCAGTATAACTTGTGCCAATTTTATTCTGGACAAAATAATTTTTTTCAAATTAAATCTAGATGAGTGTAGCTAGTGAACCACGTAGGGGATTTTAGAAATAATGATTTTTGAGTAATTGCCGAGTATTTGACTAAAAATGTTCAATTTTTTTAAAGACAGTTATTTTTTAATAAACATTGTTTAAATTAACTTATCGAAAATCCCCTACGGGGTTCAGTAGCTACACTCATGTAGACTTAATAAAATAAAATTCTTCTTTTTAGATTAAAATTGGCACAGTTATACTGCGTGCCGCAGAGGTTTGACATGCTTCGGAAGAATTGCTGCAGTGTCGCCATTTTGTAATATTTTCGGATAAAAATTTATAGCCATATACTTAAATATATGCTCAATAAATACCGCAAGTATTATTTGCTTATCACATTTTCTTCCGCCAAAAAAATATTAAAAAATGCGCTTCCTGTAAGGTCCTTACAGTGGTATTACCCCTCAAAGTCTTCATATAATTTCCAAGATTTTCCCGTGATCGTGATTAAAATGATGAAATATTCGGAAAAATTCGAAAACAATTCGGAGAAACTCGGATGTTTGCGTAAAAATAAATGTCCGCCAAACTCTGAATTCTGCTTATTTGTTCCAATTCATAGAAAAAATCGGAAAAATTTTCCGGAAAAAATCGGAGTTTTTCGGAAAAAGATTTGCACTAGGAGCGCGGGATCGTACCCCGCGCTCAGTGCTTTTTTTTAAATTATTATTATTATTAATTCTTATTTGATTGGTTATTTTTATTAGTAATCGTTATTATTTTAATTAGTTATCTTTTAGTGTCGAAAAATTTATCGCTCCCTTTGACCGCTTATTTGATCAGTTTGTACGTTAATTTAAATACAATAATAAATCTAAATTACAACTTATTTATCTGCTAAAAATTTGTTTGCGCTTTACTCACACCCGTCCCTATGCCAAATAAATTGTAATTCATAAAAGTAAACGGAAATATATTTATATTCATATTATTATATTCATTCTCATTTACTTTCATCAAGCGATAAAGCATTATGATAATGCAGTATGATAAAGCATTATGATAAAGCATTATGATAATGCATTATGATAAAGCATTATGATAATGCTTTATCCCTTGATGAAAGTATATGAGAATGAATATAATAATACGAATATAAATATATTTCCCCTAACTTTTATGAATTACAATTTATTTGGCATAGGGACGGGTGTGAGTAAAGCGTAAACAATTTTTTAGAAGATAAATAAGTTGTAATTTAGATTTATTATTGTATTTAAATTAACATACAAACTAATAAAATAAGCGGTCAGAGTGCGCGATAAATTTTTCGACACTAAAAGATAACTAATTAAAATAATAATAATAACTAATAAAAATAACTAATCAAATAAGAATTAATAGTAATAATAATTTTTAAAAAAGCACCGAGCGCGGGGAATGATCCCGCGCCCTTAGTGCAAATATTTTCCAAGAAACTCCGATTTTTTCCGAAAAAATTTTCAGATTTTTTCCGAATTTTTCCATGAATTGGAACAAATATGAAGAATTCGGAGTTTTGCGGACAATTATTTTTACGCAAACATCCGAGTTTCTGCGAATTTCTCCAAATATTTCATCATTTTAATTACGATCACGGGAAAATCTCGGAAATTATATGAAGACTTTAAGGGGTAACACCACTGTAACGACCTTACAAGAAGCGGAATTTTTTTTTTTTGGCGGAAGAAAATGTGATAAATGAATAATACTTGCGGTATTTATCAATCATATATGTAAGTATATTGCTAGAAATTTTTATCCGAAAATATTACAAAATGGCGACACTGCAGCAATTCTTCCGAAGCATGTCGAACCTCTGCGGCACGCAGAGGTTCGACATGCCAATATATAATAACTGTGCCGATTTTAATCTAAAAAAAAGAATTTTGCTTTATTAAGTCTAAATGAACATTTTTATTCAAATACTCGGCAATTATTCAAAAATCAATATTTCTAAAATCCCCTACGTGGTTCACTAGCTACACTCATCTAGATTTTATTTTAAAAATTATTTTGTCCAGGGTAAAATTGGCGCAAGTTATACTACGTGCCGCAGAGCACCATAAGTTCAACATGTCTCGGAAGAATTTTGTGCAGTGTCGCCATTTTGTAATATTTTCCCATAAAATTTTTCGCTATACTTCAATATATGCTTAATAATTACCCCAAGTACTATTTGTCTAAAACGCTTCGTGGCAGGCCGTTACAGTGGTTTACCACTTAAGGAAAAGAATGTTTGCAAAAATTTCGGAATTTCATTATTTCTCCGAATTATGAGGCATAAAAAAATGTAATAAGTTTTTTTTACGAAAATCTCATTTGATTCATCTATAACTTTTCTCCGAATATCTCCCGCAGCCGTTCACTCAGGTCATAGGAAAAAGAGAAATTTCTGGGAAAAAAATGAGAAATTATGAATTTTCAGTAAAAAAAAATGTGTTTTTGGAAAATAGACCAGTACTTGAATCTGTTTTAAATCATTTTTTTCTGCGAAAATCTCAAATATGACTAAAATATGAGAAATTAGGAAAAATTTGGAGAAAAAATTGCACTGGGGCCCCTGCGGACCGAAGCTAGGAACGCTACCAACGGGACCATCTCACCGTTGTACAAAATATGCGGATGATTGGTTTGTTTTTGGGGATAATGCTTTATCGCTTGATGAAAGTATGAGAATTAATATAATAATACGAATATAAATATATTTCCGCTTACTTTTATGAATTATAATTTATTTGGCATGAGGACGGGTGTGAGTGAAGCGTAAACAATTTTATATAAGATAAATAAGTTGTGATTTAGATTTATTATTATATTTAAATTAACGTATAAACTAAAAAAATAAGCGATCAGAGTGCGCGATACATTTTTTGTATACATTAATAACGCAGAGAATCAAGAGCTAAATAAGCATTGAAATCATCTAAAAGCCTCGCGCGTGCCGTCGGATGACGTCACGCGCGAGTCGTGCTCAGATTGCTTTTTCCCTCGAAGCCTTCGTTTCGGCTTGGCCGCACATGAACGTGCTCAGCGTCCATGAATTGGTGTAGCTGCCGAAGGCGCGGTCGGGACACTTCGACCGTGCTCGGCTCTTTCCGAAGTGTCCGAGCGTCGCTCGCTCACGGACACGCGCTACTATGATTGTGTGATGGGCGCGTAAGTGACTAGAGAGGGGGTAACTTTTACGCGCGATCTGGCTGCCTGCCTCGCTCCGTTCGCCTGTCGCGTGAGCGAGGGGCAGAGACTTTTCCCCCACCGAGC
This sequence comes from Ophion ellenae, assembly GCA_963210295.1. Taxonomy (NCBI): domain Eukaryota; kingdom Metazoa; phylum Arthropoda; class Insecta; order Hymenoptera; family Ichneumonidae; genus Ophion; species Ophion ellenae. The sequence continues at coordinate 7,761,979 of OY723391.1, forward strand.
TACCCATTCGTGTGCACGCTGACTGCGATATCGACTTGAGCGGTGCTCACGACTCGCGCGGCTACAAGGGAATCTGCAACCTCGACAGAGGCGATGCACACAAAATCATATTCCCGAACTCGCCGCCGCGATTTAGCGCCCTTTCTGAGGCACGCCGGAAAGGGGAGCGTTGTACATCTCCCTACTAATCTCTGGCTAGAGTGGGAGGAGTCCGATCTCTTATGGAGAGACTTGAAAAAAGTGGCTACAAAAATGTGGTCAAACAGGCATGGCGCCACTATTGCTAAGACCTCGAGAAGTGAGCTGCGTGTGACAGGACGGAACAAGTAAATAATGAGAAATGAGCTGTGCATATGGCAGCATGATACTCGAGAAGTAGGCTACGTGCGAGAGAGATGCAAAATGATATATAGCCATATCGCGCGCAAAAGTTACCCCCTCCCTAGCCACTTACGCGCCCATCACCAATCATAGTAGCGCGTGTCCGTGAGCGAGCGACGCTCGGACATCTTCGGAAAGAGCCAAGGGCGCCGAAGTTTCCCGACCGCACCTTCGGCAGCTGCACCAATGCATGCAGAAATTAGTAGGGAGATGTACAACGCTCCTCTTTTCGGCAGAGATTAGTAGGAAGATGTACAACGCTCCCCTTTTCGGCGAGCCTCGGAAATGGCGCTAAATCGCGGCGGCGAGTTCGGGAATATGATGTTGTGTGCATCGCCTCTGTCGAGGTTGCAGATTCCCTTGTAGCCGCGCAAGTCGGAGCACCGCTCAAGTCGATATCGCAGTCAGCGTGCACACGAATGGGTAGTTCGGTGGGGGAAAAGTCTCTGCCCCTCGCTCACGCGACAGGCGAACGGAGCGAGGTTTTCCGTTCGATCGAGCTCGACATATGTGTGGCCGTACTGCGGATTTGAATATGCATTAAGACAGAACACCACTGTGAACCCCTGTTTTTTTGCCATTTTTCAAGAATTTTTTTTGTTGGAAAAAAAAGAGATATTCGAAATTTTTTTATTGTTTTGTTCGTTGTTTATTGAAGATACATGAAAAAAAAATTCAAATTTTTCACGCCCCATGTTGACGCTGGGGAAGCTCCCGCGTCAGGTACTGTGTCCTCTGCAGTGGTTCGCGGCACGCAGCAGAACTCTCTTCAAAGTCGATCTGAAAAAAAATACCGAGTGTTTTCGTTAATAATATGATATTTTGAATAGAAGTACACAGGGATTTGAAAAATATTGATTTTTAAAAAATAGGCACGCTTTCGTAATTAAAGGACGATTTTCGAGCAAAATTTCTCGTCGAAAATAGGCTATAACTTTTTTTATTATTGAGATATCAAAAAAATCGTATGTACTTCTTTAGATAATCTAGTTTTATTGATGCAGTCCAAATTTGAAGTGGATCGGATAAAAATTGCTCGAGTTCTGCTGCGTGCCGGACTCAAAAAAGTAGTTTTGAGAAAAACGCGTTCAAAGTTTTAGGTTTGTTAATTTATGCGATAAATTGGAAAAAAAAATTTTACCTTTAATCAGCGATGCCGGCACCATATAGCTGGCCTTCAAGAATCAAATCATTGTCCCTAGCATCTTTTCTCGAACTTGTAGAGGCCCTTCTTGCCTCTTTTGCAGTCTCTGTGAGCAAGCGCTCCGCCAGCTCGATCCGCGCTGCGTCGGTTTCAACGCAAAAATTGAAACAATTTGGGCCGATAGTTATCCCCAACGTCTCCAAAACTTTCATGAGGCTTCTCAGGCCATCATTGAATAATAATACCGCGATATCAGCTGCAATATCGACGATTTTTTTGCTCCCGGTTTGACACTTGGAGGCTATTGCCCAAACTGATTTGTTGTAGCTTTCGTTGTTGTTTTGCGTGAAGCCGCCCGAACAACGCTGCAGCAAATCGTCTCTGCTCAAATTTTCGAAGACTGGCGTAATTGCCTCCAATACTTCCTCAGGAAGAGGCGGCTTATGACGATATTCAGAAATATTACCGCTTGCGACCGCTCCCTGCCACGAACACCACGACTCGGCTCCCTCTGGGCAATCGTCATGTTGTGGCTCACTATCTGTGGATATTTTATGTTTGATAGTTGCCCAAATTGCCTTCCTCATTTTTTCAACATCATCGCTGTTCCTCCGAATAGCCAAACCGTAATATGTGCTCAACTCGTCAATCAATTTTCCGGTGAGCTTTCCTCTGCCAGACAATCCTTTTTGGTTTTTCACGATTTCGCGGAGGCGCGTCCCCGTACGTTTTTGGACATGATCGATGCACTCTTTTTTTTTATCTCGAAACCGTCATATGGATCGCTATTCGATATGCCCAGAAACGTTCTAGAATCGCCGTCACCAATATAATATTTATATTTTATACCATAGAGCTCTTCAGACCGTTGAAACATTTCGACAGATGAGTCGACTTCCATTTTTCCGGAGGAGCCGCTATGGTTCGCCTGGCACTCATCGTCGTGGGTACTTTCCCATTCCCAGTACTCCGCGGTGCTTTCTTTTTTTTCCCATTGCTCGCAAGCTTTGCAATATTTCGATTTCACCATAACGTCGATCACTTTTTTAGTGTACCAGCCGATTAGCGATGTTACGCCGAAAAGCGAGCTGAAACCGCGCTTACGCCACCATCCGTCGCCTGAAACGATAATTCCGTCCTCCACCCCATTTTCCAACGAAATTGTCTCCTCCACAAGTGCGGCCTTTTGTTTGCTCACTGTGCTCACAGCTTTAGTGGCAATCGAAATCGAATTTAAGATTCGATCGTAGAAAGACTGAAATATGGGGCGCGGTAGGTCCATAAATGCACAAAACTTCATCAGGCCATTCAAACCGACGCCAAGAAGACGCATACTGAATACGATCCGACGTTTTATTTCGTATGCATTGTCAATCATAGGACACAAATTGATTTGCACTTTTTCACAATGGCCGCAATCGACCTCGATTTTGAATCCGAGTCCGCGCAAACTTTTTTTAGTAAACTTTATATCGCGATCACACACTTTGCACTTCACAAACGTCGATATAATGTTCAATGCATTGACGAGGCGTACTATACGATAACCGAAATCGTTAGTAACACCGACCTCTAAATCGTCCGACGATTTTAACTTTTTCGTCGACGTGCTCACATACTCTGCAGAACTATTTTCGGAGCTATAACGGTTCGGAGGTTTTCGATTCGAAATTTTCGTTCGACTCCTCGTCACCTAGCTCCGTTTTGTTCCCTTTTCCCCCGCGTCCACTTTCGGATTATCCATTTCGATGTGCAAAGAATAATTCTGAGCGTTCGATTTATAAACGAAACGATGCGGAGCGTTTAGACACGAGTAGCGTCGCTTCTATTCGCAAACTGACGCTATGACGTAAACGCTGTGACCCTATACCTGCCTTGAACATTTTTCAATTATCGCCACCTATGGTTTTTTTTTGAAACTATATTTATAACAATAGCCGGTTTTATGGGAAGGGAGACAAAAGAATACCTGGGAAAGACCCGCAGGACCTGGGAAAGGCCCGGTATACCTGCCGACCCTGAGGCGCGCAGCTGCGCGGGACCCCGAGCGTCACGGAGCGTTGCACCGCTCCACAAAATATTCAATATCTCCGAAAATAATTATTTTTTCGACCTGGGTCCAACGGCATCTTAATCTTAAATGTACTTTAGATTTTTCCAGATGGTTTTCAAAAAATTGATTTTTTGAAGCCGTCACAGTGGTGTTGTCCCTTAAATGAATTTCAAAGAGAAAAACATGTATCGAGAAAATTGTTTTCTCTCGGTTGGCCGTTTATGCCGAGAGTGCGGGTTAAAAAAATTGACGACGAACCGCGTTGAAAAATAAAACGCCGAAACGACCGTGGAAGGTTGAAAAAGAAATCTTGAGCCTTTGCCGCGGTCGTTACGGCGTTTTTTTTTCAACAGTAAACATGAATAAGCGTGTATCATAAATGTTTTTCTATCCTCAATGAGCGTCGTGGCTGAATTGGCACGGTGACGGATTGACGATGCTTGCGGTTCGGGTTCGATCCCTGGTTAATCGATTTCTTTCAATATATTTTTTTTCTTCATTTTATATTCAAAAATTTCGAACTTACTCTCGCTTTAGCTATTCTTGCATGTCCAGGCAATATTTATGAAATTTAATTCATATATGTTTAATTTAAATAAGACATTGGCTACCGAGGATCGAACCCGCGTCGTCTGCACTCGGAGCCCGCACGCTGATATATCAACCACGAGGCTCTTGTGACTGCAAACCTGCCTTACGTATACACACTTATCCAAACTTAAAAAAAAAATTCGCTGCATACCATTTGCATATTGTTTTCATGACCCCAAAGTATTATTGAAGACAAATGAAAACGATTTTTCCAAATTCCTAGAGTGGTGTTATCCCTTTAAGAAAAGAAATTGATTTTTTGATCGTTGTAAATGTATATTCCCTCTCAAAGACTTTAAGGCGTCTGGCCACCTTGGCCGAACGAAAAATGGGTATATTTAAAAAAAAAATAATAAACTCGAAAGTATGGGCCGGAATATTTTCATTTTTTTACACAACGTCAGAAAGGGCTTTAAGAATAACGTTAATAAATTTCCATTCAAAATATTAAAAAATGGCGCCGTTATGCACATTGCCGCGGAGGCCCTCCGCACGATACGCGCGGTCGTTGTCCCAGCTGTTACCCGGTGATGTCACATTTGCAAAAAAAAATACCAGCTCATTCGTGAGTAGTGTCGGTACAATGTAGCGTAGCGGTTTTTTTCTCGACCATTAAACAAATTATGGTGAGCCGAAGAAAAAAATTTGTGTTTTTCACCGAAATTATGGCTCACCATACTTTTTTTAATGGTCGAAAAAAAGCCGCTACGCTACATTGTAGCGACACTACTCACGATTGAAGTTGATTGTTTTTTTTCACATATGACATGACCGCGTAACAGCTGGGACAACGACCGCGCGTATCGTGCGGAGGGCCTCCGCGGCAATGTGCATAACGGCGCCATTTTTTAACATTTTGAACGGAAATTCATTAATGCTATTCTTAATGCCCTTTCTGACGTTATGTAAAAAAATAAAAATATTCCGGCCCATACTTTCGAGTTCATTATTATTTTTTTTAATATGCCCATTATTCGATCGGCCAAAGTGGCCAGACGCCTTAAAGTCTTTAAGAGGGGATATACATTTACAATGATCAAAAAATCAATTTCTTTTCTTTAAGGGATAACACCACTCTAGGAATTTGGAAAAATCGTTTTCATTTGTCTTTAATAATACTTTGGGGTCATGAAAACAATATGCAAATGGTATGCAGCGATTTTTTTTTTTAAGGTTGGATAAGTGAGTATACGTAAGGCAGGTTTGCAGTCACAAGAGTCTCGCGGTTCGATCCTCGGTAGCCAATGTCTTTATTAAATTAAACATATATGAATTAAATATCATAAATAATGCCTGGACATGCAAGAATAGCTAAAGCGAGCGTAAGTTAGAAATTTGTTGAATAAAAATGGGGAAAAAAATAGATTAAAAAAAGTCGATGAATCAGGGTTCGAACCTGGACCCCAAGCATCGTCAAGCCGTCACGCTGCGAACTCAGCCACGACCCTCATTGAGGGTAGAAAGACAATTATGATACACGCTTATTCATAATGTTTACTGTTGAAAAAAAACGCCGTAACGACCGCGGCAAAGGCTCAGGATTTCTGTTTGAACCTTCCTCGGTCGTTTCGCCGTTTTATTTTTCAACGCGGTTCGTCGTTAATTTTTTTAACCCGCATTCTCGGCATAAACGGCCAATCGAGAGAAAACAATTTTCTCGATACATGTTTTTCTCTTTGAAATTCATTTAATACATATTCCAATTCGCAGTACGGCCACACATACGTCGAGCTCGATCGGACGGAAAATCTCGCTCCGTTCGCCTGTCGAGTGAGCGAGGGGCAGAGACTTTTCCCCCACCGAGCTACCCATTTGTGTGCACGCTGACAGAGATTAATAGGGAGATGTACAGGGTGCGCCAGAGAAACTTACTTATTTGAAAAAATTCCCGCGCGGTGAGTTGGGCGGGGAGAGGGGCGAGAGGGGGCGCATCTGGAGGGGGAAGTTCCCAAGTTTGTTTCTCCCTCCAGTCAGTTGCCATCATGCTCTGGTCTAGAGAGCAGCGGGCCTTCGCAGTCGAGAGCTTCTTTTCTAACGGTCGCTCACTTGTTGCTACGCAACGTGCCTTCCGCGCTCGCTTTGAAATTCCTCCTCACAGACTCGTTCCTGGCCGTAATTCGATTCTGTCGTGGGTTAACTCATTTCGGGAGTGTGGGAGTGTCGCTAAACCCAGAAATAGACTTCAACGGACCATCAGAACTCCGGAAAATGACGAAAGAGTGAGGCAGTCAGTTGTGCGTTCTCCCCGGCGTTCGGCTCGCAAACACGCAGCTGCTATGGGAATTTCTGACACCACTGTTCGACGAAGACTCGAAGAAATGAACGTTAGGAACGTGTGGTTTCAGCAAGATGGAGCCACAGCACACACAGCACGAGACTCAATGAATTTGTTGCGACAACATTTCCCCGACCGCCTCATCTCTCTCAGAGGCGATCTCCAATGGCCGGCACGCTCTCCAGATTTGACTCCATGCGATTTCTTTTTATGGGGTTATTTGAAATCTCTGGTTTATGTCGATCGACCACGGACCATAGCACACCTCAAGAACAACATTCGCGACGCCATTGCCAACATACCGATTGATATGCTGCAAAGAGTGGATACGAATTTCAAAAATCGACCTCATCAGTGTATGCGCAATGGGGGTCGCCATTTATCCGATGTCATTTTCAAGACTGCATGAAAAAAAATTGGGATATTGTATTCTCAAAAAAAAAAAAATTTTAAACAATAATTGAAGTACTTTTGTTTTTATTGACCTTTCAAATAAGTAAGTTTCTCTGGCGCACCCTGTACAACGCTCCTCTTTTCGGCGTGCCTCGAAAATGGCGCTAAATCGCGGCGGCGAGTTCGGGAATATGATTTTGTGTGCATCGCCTCTGTCGAGGTTGCAGATTCCCTTGTAGCCGCGCGAGTCGTGAACACCGCCAAGTCGCTATCGCAGTCAGCGTGCACACGAGCGGGTAGCTCGGCGGGGGAAAAGGGGAAAAGTCTCTGCCCCTCGCTCACTCGACAGGCGAACGGAGCGAGGTTTTCCGTCCGATCGAGCTCGACATATATGTTTGGCCGTACTGCGGATTGGAATATGTATTAAGGCGGTACGGTGATTGGAGCGAGTCCAAGATAAAAGCCCGATTTTTTTTTATAGCATTTTCGAGACCTTCGTCCATGCGTATGCGGAATTTCCACGACATTTACCGTACAGTTTCCGAGTTATTAAGTGTTAAAGTTGGTGAATTAGTCACAGGTAGACGACAAAATGTGCCGGTTCTCTCATATATTGATTTTTTTGTGCTACTTGGAGCCAAGACACACGTAAAAAAAACTGATGGTTGCGTTCGTTGGTTCGTTGTGATCAATAAGGCACCTTGAATTGGAAAGCTCACCGCAGAAATAAGCAATAAATTTAGAAATAAAGTCGCGAAAAACCCAATTATTCGGAGAGAGAGACGTCTCGTGACGTAATAGCAGCCATCTTGTTCGAAGTGTGGCAACGCCGGATACCCCCGCAAATTTAATTCGTCTATCGGATATTTTCAACGCGAATCAAAAATATGATTGTGTGAAGCCATACGTTTTTTAATCGATTACAAAAGGCCTTTCGTCGATATTTACTTGAAGTTCTTTTACGTACAGCAAAGGCATCTCAATTTCTCTGGCGACATGTACCTATACAACGCATCTACATATAAATTCAGCATGGGAGAACCGTTATATAAAATAAACGTTCCTTTTTATAACTGCAAGTATTGTGAAAATTGGGAAAGGGAAAAATAACATAACAATCGGTGAAATATGTTTTGACTTTGGACAGATTGGACATTGGACATTGAGGTTCAACGCGACGTTTTTTATTTGCAATCGCAATATTATCTTTTCATTTTCTAATTCTTGTCCGTCAGAATCTACATTTCTCTCTAGACTGGACTTCAGGTACAATCCCGTTACGCTTTTGATAAACATCCACAGTATTTTCATTCTCTATGTTAACCGGCTACAAAAAATAATAAGCCGGGCGCGTGGAACCGATGACAGCCACCGAAAATGCGACGATGCTAAACATCAACGATATGGCGTACTACTGAAGTAGAGTAGTAGATTATCAAGGTTGTTTCCATATTATAAAAATAATAGGAAACTCGAAATTAAATACTTAAAAAATATTTCTCCAACAATAGGCCATATACATATATCTAAAACGCGGCGATATTGCGGCGTGAAATAGACTCTAAGTTCACTAGCATGGTCATCACCGTACCTCCTTAAATTAATTTCCGAGAGAAAAACATGTATCGAGATCATTGTTTTCTCTTGGTTGGCCGTTTATGCCGAGAATGCGGGTTAAAAAAAATTAACGACGAACCGCGTTGACAAATAAAACGCCGAAACGACCGTGGAAGGTTCAAAAAGAAATCTTGAGCCTTTGTCGCTGTCGTTACGGCGTTTTTTTTCAACAGTAAACATTATGAATAAGCGTGTATCATAAATGTTTCTCTATCCTCAATGAGCGTCGTGGCTGAGTTGGCAACGTGACGGATTAACGATGCTTGCGGTCCGGGTTCGATCCCTGGTGGATCGTCCTTTTTTATCTTTTTTTTTCTTAATTTTATATTCGAAAAATTTCGAACTTTCGCTTTAGCTATTCTCGCCTGCCCAAATATTATTTATGATATTTAATTCATATATGTTTAATTTAAAAAAAAGACATTGGCTACCGGGGATCGAACCCGCGTCGTCTGCACTCAGAGCCCGCGGTTGATATATCAACCGCGAGGCTCTTGTAACTGCAAACCTGGCTTACGTATACACACTTATCCAACCTTAAAAAAATATTCGCTGCAGGACCAATTGCATATTGTTTTTATGACCCCAAAGTATTATTGAAGACGATTATATAAGAAAACGATTTTTCCGAATTCCAAGAGTGGTGTTATCCCATAAAGAAAAGAAATTGATTTTTTGATCGTTGTCAATGTATATCGCCTCTTAAAGACTTTAAAAAAATCTCGTACGTGTTAGCGAAAACCGGCAGAAAATTATGAAGCAACTCGTTCACTTCTTTGATGTTCGCTATTTCGGTGTTCGCTATTTTGGACCATCGCTCGGTTGCCTATCTGAGATCTACACTTTCGAAGTTTGTATCCTCGATATGTCTTTTTGCTATAGATGGTATTACCAATATTAGATACTCACTTTTTTCTGTTTCGGAGATATGGATGTTCTAGATTGTTTGAATCTGGATTTGTATAATTAAAACTGCAGACAATCTGAATACTCGTTCTCGAATAAATGAGCTCTCGAATAAATAATCCTTTGGTGTAATAGTTATTCAATTTCGTCATCGGTCGAAGGATAAAATTTTGAATAATTTACAGTTCGTTACTTTGAGTTTATAATTCTGTGATGTCGAAATCTTTGTCGTTCTACATTTGGCCTTTCAAAATTTTGACCCCCATCCCAATGTGAAATGTGTTGAAATAAAATGCCCAACCACACTTATCCAATGTGAAATGTGTTTTGAAAAAAAAGCCGATCGAGAAAGACTCAAAGTTCTCTTTGAGCCTTTCTCGATCGTTTCGGCACTTTTTTTCAACAATTTTTTAAATTAATGTTCTAAGGGGAAAAGTAAAAACTCATATACGTATTGGGGGAAACATTTATTTTTTTGTCATATTATCCGAAACGGTTTGCGCCAAAATTTGGAACGCCTGCTCGTTTTAAGCCACTTCGACATGCGTCCGGCGGGGCGAACGACTGCGGCATGGAGGCTAGAGTGGGAGGAGGCCGATCTGTGCATTTCAATGTGGCTACAAAAATGTGGTCATACCGGGATGGCGCCACTATGTCTAAAACCTCGAGCAGGAAGCTGAGTATCGATGTCGTGTAAGAGAGATGGAAGAGGATCGAATACGCATCCCAGCAAGCAGTGCAGCGAGATCGCGCGCAAAAGTTACCCCCTCTCTGGTCTCTTACGCGCCCATCACACAATCATAGTAGCGCGTGTCCGTGAGCAAGCGACGCTCGGACATCTTCGGAAAGAGCCGAGCGCGCCGAAGTTTCCCGACCGCTCCTTTGGCAGCTACACCAATGCATGGACGCCGAGCTCGTTTATGTGCGGCCAAGCCGAAACGAAGGCTTCAAGGGAAAAAGCAATGTGAGCGCGACTCGCGCGTGACGTCACCCGACGGAACGCGCGAGGCATTTAGATGATTTCGATGCTTATTTAGCTCTTGATTCTCTGCGTTATCAATGTATACAAAAAAATGTATCGGGCACCCTGATCGCTTATTTTTTTAGTTTATACGTTAATTTAAATATAATTATGAATCCAAATTACAACTTATTTATCTTCTAAAAAATTGTTTACGCTTTACTCACACCCATCCTTATGCCAAATAAATTATAATTAATAAAAGTAAGCGGAAATATATTTACACGCGTATTATTATATTAATTCTCATAGTTTCATCAAGCGATAAAGCATTATCCCCGAAAGCAAGCCAATCAACCATCCGGCCGCGAATCGTCAGTACCAGAAAGTGCATATTTTACAAGCGATGGGATGGTCCCGTTGGTAGCGTTCCTGGCTTCGGTCCGCAGGGGCGCAGGATCGTTCCCCGCGCTCGGTGCTTTTTTTAAATTATTATTACTATTAATTCTTGTTTGATTAGTTATTTTTATTAAGTTATTATTATTATTTTTATTAGTTATCTTTTAGTGCCGAGAAATGTATCGCACACTCCGACCGCTTATTTTATTAGTTTGTACGTTAATTTGAATGTAATAATAAATCTAAATTACAACTTATGTATCTTCTAAAAAATTGTTTGCGCTTTACTCACACCCGTCTCTATGCCAAATAAATTGTAATTCATAAAAGTAAGCGGAAATATATTTATAGTCGTATTATTATATTCATTCTCGTAAGTTACGATTCGTGGCCGGATGGATGTGGCTTGTTTTTGGGGATAATGGTTTATCGCTTGATAATGGTATATGAGAATGAATATAATAATGCGAATATAAATATATTTTCGCTTACTTTCTATGAATTACAATTTATTTCGCATAGGGACGGGTGTGAGTAAAGCGCAAACAATTTTTAGACGATAAATAAGTTGTAATTTAGATTTATTATTACATTAAAATTAACGTACAAACTAATCAAATAAGCGGTCGGAGTGCGCGTTAAATTTTTCGACACTAAAAGATAACTAATTAAAATAATAATGATAACTAATAAAAATAACTAATCAAATAAGAATTAATGGTAATCAGAATTTAAAAAACAGCACTGAGCGCGGGGAACGATCCCGCGCCCCTGCGGACTGAAGCCAGGAACGCTACCAACGGGACGATCTCATCGCTTGTAGAATATGCACTTTCTGGTACTCACGATTCGCGGCCAGATGAATGATTCGCTTGTTTTTGGGGATAATGCTTTATCGCTTGATGCAAGTATGAGAATATAATAATACGAATATAAATATATTTCCGCTTACTTTTATGAATTATAATTTATTTGGCATAAGGATGGGTGTGAGTAGAGTGTAAACAATTTTTTAGAAGACAAATAAGTTGTAATTTGGATTTATTGTTATATTTAAATTAATGTATAAACTAAAAAAATAAGCGATCAGGGTGCCCGATACATTTTTTTGTATACATTGATAACGCAGAGATTCAAGAGCTAAATAAGCATTGAAATCATCTAAAAGCCTCGCGCGTTCCGTCGAGTGACGTCACGCGCGAGTCGTGCTTAGATTGCTTTTTCCCTCAAAGGCTTCGTTTCGGCTTGGCCGCACATGAACAAGCTCGGCGTCCATGTATTGGTGTAGCTGCCGAAGGCGCGGTCGGGAAACTTCGGCGCGCTTGGCTCTTTCCGAACATGTCCGAGCGTCGCTCGCTCACGAACACGCGCTACTATGATTGTGTGATGGGCGCGTAAGAGGCTAGAGAGGGGGTAACTTTTGCGCGCGATCTGGCTATATATCATTTTGCATCTCTCTCGCACGCAGCCTACTTCTCAAGTATCATGCTGCCTTATGCACAGTTCACTTCTCACTATTTACTTGTTCCGTCTCTGTCAGACGCAGCTCACTTCTCGACGTCTTAGCAATAGTGGCGCTATCCCAGTATGACCACATTTTTGTAGTCACTTTTTACAATTCTCTCCATAAGAGATCGGACTCCTCCCACTCTAGCCTCCCTGGACTGCGGGTTCGGTCGCGTCAGAGGCTTTTGACGCTGCTCTTCGATCGATCAATAGTTCCTTAAGTTGCGCTTTTGGGAACCATATATTCTCGAAAGCGTCCCGTTTTCAAGACGAGACTCTTTGAACTGCCTGGGGGGTGAAGTTGATTGCTTTCTCGTGGTGCCCTCCGAGAACGAGTGCACTCATTTATTATGAGATTAAATAAACTGTACTTGCAGTTTGCACCATTCGATTAGTGCACTCGGCTAAACAATCAACAAAGCATTTTTTAATAAATAGACGTTGGATAAGTTGGAAAAAAGGGCCGAAACGATCGAGAAAGAGAAAGTTTGAGAAAAAAAACTTTCAGTCTTTCTGGATTGTTCGGCATTTTTTTCAACACACTTTACACCGGATGGTTGTCTATGCCTAAGGCAACTTTGCGGTAACAAGAGCCTCGTGGCTGAGATGTCAGCGTCCGGGCTCTGAGTACCGACGACGCGGTTCGATCCCCGGCAGCAGCATTTTTCTTTGTTAAACATATATGAATTAAATATAATAAATAATGCCTGGGCAGGCGAGAGTAGCTAAAGCGAGAGCAATTTCGAAATTTTTGAATATAAAATGAAGAAAAAAAATATATTAAAAAAAGTCGATTCACCGGGGATCGAACCTGGACCGCAAGCATCGTTATTCCGTCACGCTGCCATCTCAGCCACGACGCTTATTGAGGATGGAGAAAAATTTATGATACACGGTTATCCATAATGTTTACTGTTGAAAAAAACGCCGTAACGAGCGCGGAAAAGGCTCAAGATTTCTTTTTCAACCTTCCACGCTCGTTTCTGTGTTTTATTTTTCAACGCGGTTCGTCGTTATTTTTTTTTAACCCGCATTCTAGGCATAAACGGCCAACCGAGAGAAAACAATGATCTCGATACATGTTTTTCTCTTGGAAATTCATTTAATGCATATTCCAATCCGCAGTACGGCCACACATATATGTCGAGCTCGATCGGACGGAAAACCTCGCTCCGTTCGCCTGTCGAGCGAGCGAGGGGCCGAGACTTTTCCCCTTTTCCCCCACCGAGCTACCCATTCGTGTGCACGCTGCTGCGATATCGACTTGAGCGGTGCTCACGACTCGCGCGGCTACAAGGGAATCTGCAACCTCGACAGAGGCGATGCACACAAAATCATATTCCCGAACTCGCCGCCGCGATTTAGCACCATTACCGAGGCACGCCGAAAAGGGGAGCGTTGTACATCTCCCTACTAATCTCTGACAAAAGTAATAGATCTGTTACAATTGTAATAGATTAGCAACACTGGAGTAAGAAGCCCGCACGCAATGTTGTAGAAATGGTCTACAAAAGTGATGAACGATGCGACATTGCGGCCGCGAGGCAGCGGCATGGAGGCTATATGGAAATAGTGAAAACAAGCGGGGTCGCAATTTAAGATATAACATATTTAACAAGAGTGTACTAGTCTCCGTGTGGTAAAAATAGCGTAGTCGGTACCGCGCTGGGCTCTCATTCAAACGTCCAGGGTTCGAATCCGATTGATTTCCTTTGAAATTAAGGATTAAATTATTGCTCCGTTGTAATAATATTATCAAAATATAAGTAGCGGGCGGAGAAAAGTATTAGCCTTACACATATATCTAAATAGCTTATAATATATTGTTGTAATATTGATGCCTGTGTTAAAATCATTAAATCGTAATATTTCTATTCTGCGAATGTTTTATTTTTATACGGTGACATGTACGATGAAACGACCATAAATTTAATTTGTTTTACTGCTAAAAGAAAAAAATAACACATAATTAAATGGAAATAACGGCACTTACCATATTTTTTGTTATAGCATTTAGCAGTGTACATATATTTCTTAATCTCAGAATTGTGCGATCGTTTGAGGTAATCCTATCGCTTCACATTAGCCATACCACTGATCACACTTGAGACTTGTAACATTTAAATGTTTAACATATGCAAAAAAAAGCCGCAATCGCTAGAAATGTTTACGTGTAAACTGTTTAATGAATGTTCACATTTAATTAGAAAAATTAAAAAATAGTTATTCCAACGGTTTGCGCGGTATTTCTAGGTTTGATATTTGGCAACATTGGTTCTATCTCTGTCTCTTTTTACTCAACCAGGCGACTTTGACCTCCATGCTTTTCAACATCGATCTGTCAAAACAATATCGGGTGCGGGAAATATAAAGCATTGCTTTCGCGCCACGACTGATTTAAGCGTGGAAAATTTGTGCCGGCAAAATATGTCGGTTAAAAATGAAATATGTGTGGACATTCGAATGAGTGAGATGACCCTGGTAGAAATTTTTTCCCGAATTTCTCATATTTTTTTCGTTTTCCCCCAATTCGGAGAAAATCGGGGAAAAAATGAGAAATATTCATCTTAAAATATGCTGTTTTTCCCCAATATTCCCCTTTTCCCGCATTAATCCGATGTTCTCATTTTATTTACGAGAATATCCCATTATTTCCTATCCTTCTTAAATGCCTTGGGAGAATTTCGGAGAAGTGATAAAAACTCAGAAAATTTCGGGAAAAATTTCCATTTTTTCCTTACTTGCGATCAAATCTTGAATGACAATCCCTCGATTTTTTTAGATGGGCGGTGACCTAAAAATAATTGGATGTTTAAAGTATAGAAGGAAATTAAAAAATGCAAAAAATATTAGGAAATTCACGAATATTTTACTGAGATTAATGGAAACATTGTCTGGGAGACTTTCGGAGAAATGGGGAAAATTTAGGAACCGAGTTTTTCGAATAAATTCTCATTTTTGCTTTCCGAATTTGTCATATTTTCTTCGTTTTCTCCCAATTTGGAGAAAGTCGGGAAAAAATGAGAAATATTAATCTTAAAATATGCCGATTTTCCCCAATATTCCTCTTTTTTCCGATTTTCTCATTTTGTTCATGCCATGAGAGTTAAAATCATAACATTTTTCAATATTTCTTTTTATCTTTCAATCGTGATTAGTCCGTGAAGCGCCTGGCGGGGGGGGGGGGGGGGGGGTCGATGAGTGTTTTGTGTGTATGTGCGTACGTGCGTGCGTGTAGGGAAGCCAAAGTGGCGCTACGGTCGTGGGGAGGTCGGCGTGTGTGCGTGCGTGCGTGCGTGCATGCGCGTTGGGAAGCCAAAGTGGCGCTACCGTCGTGGGAGGTCGGCGTGTGTGCGTGTGTGCGTGTCCGCGAGCATGCGTGCGTGTAGGGAAACCAAGGTGGCGCTACGGTCGTGGGGTGGTAGCCGGGGCGCGTGTGACGTCACAGAGGAGCCTATGTGGAGTGGGGGCCATGTGGTCCGTGGAGCGACTTGGCGGGAGGGGGAAGCCGTCGTCGATGAGTGTTGTGTGTGTGAAGGGCGGCCTTTCAAAGCCCAATATTTATGACATACAGCTGGTTCCATTCCGAAAGACAATGTCTGTTGCATCCGCCTCGTCTCCACGCTCGCCGGCACTCGAGACAGGTCCTGACAGGTTCCTCGGAAAAAACTATAATCTGTAGGGATCATAGGCTGTGACCGCGGATGGACCACTTGAGCGCAGCTTTTGAAAAATCGAGGTCTCCATTCCGAAATATAACGTCAAGATGTTCGCATGTGCAAGTATGTACGCAGTGCATCCAGCCAAGCACCCCCTGGACTTGACCAAAAACGAGCTCGAACAGGTGGGAGGCTTACGAGGGAGCTTATAATTTCGTGGGCCAAGCTCAGACTGTACTACTCCACTGCACCATCAACATCTAAAAAGAACTTTGAAAGTGCGGGAAAATGGATCTCTCGAGTATCAACAAAGTCGGCCGGATGACGGAATTCCTCCGAACGAAGAAGCTGTCAGAACTAACGACGTTAAGTCGGAACGACTAATCTCCGACATGAGGGCCGTACAATCCAAATTTGGGAAACGCTACATCGTGGACATCGCGGATGAGTTCTCTGTCTTCTTACCGGCGCGTCTTGTAAAAGCCTTCGATCAGGATCCGGAAATGTTCGAGAGTATGCTGCAAGTGACACGCGATAGTCAACTCTGCATGCGGTATAATGGGGGAAAATACAACAGTGTCGAGTTCCGTCGTCTCTGAACATGGTGGCCGGGAAAAAAAAAATCGTTGGTACACCATCATCGAACTGTTTACTCCACAGCGTCTTGCCAAGGTTTTCAACAGTTAGTGTTGACTATGTAAAAAATGTATATGTTTGATCGAATTGTAAATGATGGATGTTTTCGTCGTAGAATAAAGAATACAAATGACACTTTCATCGAAATGTTTTTTATTCATTCAAAAAAAAAAACCCTCGCTCACGCTTTGTATTCAGTCAACCAGCTTTTCACCGATTTTACATTCTCATGGGCGCAGTTCGTGTTGAAAAGATGATGGGGGCATTTGGAGTTTATGATTATCAGCAGCTTCTGCAGCGATGGATAGTCCAAAGACTTCAAGTCGATGACGTTTGTCGCGGGACCTGTAAATCTTGATAGCCATGCGCATTTTTCGAATCCTTTCGCATAGATGGCAGGAGCTCCATGCAAGAGTTCTCGAATTATCTTTCTAGCTGCCTCGTATGGTATGCCATTGTGATGTCATCGAATTCCATGGAAATTGCGTTCCAGCCACTTGTTTGTCATTTTGTACTTGGCCGGTAAAGAGTCCCATGCAAATGGTGCGTCGAAGGCGAGCGTCAGCGGTTCAGCATTCTTCTCATGGAGTTTGACGATGGACATCTCCTTCAGGACAAATTCGTTGACGGGTCTCTTGAAGCCCTGCACATCGACAATAAGCTCCATGTTGACTGAAGTGGATGAAAATCATCGGCATGATTTTATACCATTTTTTTAACTCCACCACTGATTGGATTGTACTCTTCGTGAGACGTTCCGGAGACTTCGGAAGACATTCATAAGACGTTCGAAGACATTCACGAGACGTTCGAAAACATTCATAAGGCGTTTGAAAACATGTATGAAGTGTTCAAAAGGTTTCAAAAGACTTTCTACAACGTCATGAGACGTTTGAAGATGTTCGTGAGACCTTCAAGAGACTTTCGAAAACGTTTAAAGACATTCATGAGAGGTTCGAAGACGTTCAAGAGATCTGTGACGATATTCATAATATGTTTGAAGACATCGATGAGACGTTCGAAGACGTTTAAGAGACTTTCAAAGACATTCACGAGGGGTTGGGAGATGTTCAAAAACTTTCGAATTCGTTCGAGACATTTGACGACATTCATAATACGTTTGAAGACATTCATGAGGGGTTCGAAGACGCTTGAGAGAGAGACTTTCAATAACATTCACGAGGGGTGTGTCCGAAGACATATATAAGACGTTTGAAGACATTCATAAGGCGTTTGAAGACATGCATGAGGGGTTCAAAGAGTTTCAAGAGACTTTCCACGACGTTCATGAGACGCTTGAAAATGGTCGTGAGACATTGAAGAGATCTTTGACGATATTCATAATACGTTTGAACACATCGATGAGGGGTTCAAAGACGTTTTAGAGACTTTTAAAGACATTCACGAGGGGTTTGAAAACGTTCAAGAAACTTTCGAATCCGTTCAAGAGACATTTGACGACATTCATAATACGTTTGAAGACATTCTTGAGGGGTTCGAAGACGCTTGAGAGACTTTCAAAGGCATTCACGAGGGTTTCGAACACGTACAAGAGACTTTCGAATACGTTCACGATACTTTCAGAGACATTCGCGAGAGGTGCGAATACGTTCAGAGACTTTTGAAGACATTCAAGAGATCTTTGACAATATTCATAATACGTTTGAAGACATCGATGAGGGGTTCGACGACGTTTTAGAGGCTTTCAAAGACATTCACGAGGGGTTTGAAGATGTTCAAGAGACATTCGAGGACATTCATGATACGTTTGAACACATTCGTGAGGGGTTCCAAGACGCTTGAGAGACTTTCAAAGACATTTACGAGGCGTTCGAAGACGTTCAAGAGAATTTCGATAGCATTCATAATACGTTTGAAGACATTCATGAGGGGTTTCAAGACGCTTAAGAGAGACTTTCAAAGACATTCACGAGGGGTTCAAAGACGTTTAAAAGAGTTTCGACGACACTCATAATACGTTTGAAGACGTTCGAGAGAATTTCGAAGACGTTCAAGAGACTTTCAGAGACATTCGCGAGAGGTGCGAAGACGTTCAGAGACTTTCGAAGACATGCAAGAGATCTTTGCCAATATTCATAATACGTTTGAAGACATCGATAAGGATTTCGACGACGTTTTAGAGACATTCGACGACATTCATGATACGTTTGAAGACATTCATGAGGGGTTCCAAGACGCTTGAGAGACTTTCAAAGACATTCACGAGGCGTTCGAAGACGTTCACGAGAATTCCGACGAGATTCATAATACGTTTGAATACATTCATGAGGAGTTCGAAAATGCTTAAGGGAGACTTTCAATGACATTCACGAGGGGTTCGAAGACGTTCAAGATACTTTCGACGACGTTCATGATACGTTTGAGTACATTCATGAGGGGTTGGAAAACGCATAAGAGAGACTTTCAAAGACATTCACGAGGGGTTTGAAGACGTTGAAAAGACTTTCAAACACGTTCGAGAGACTTTCAGAGACATTCGCGAGAGGTGCGAAGACGTTCAGAGACTTTCAAAGACATTCAAGAGACTTTCGAATACGTTCAAGAAACGTTCAGAGACATTCATGAGGGGTCCGAAGACGCTTGAGAGACTTTCAAAGGCATTCACGAGGGTTTCGAAGACGTTCAAGAGACTGTCAGAGACATGCAAGAGATCTTTGACAATATTCATAATACGTTTGGAGACATCGATGAGGGGTTCGATGACGTTTTAGAGACTTTCAAAGACATTCACGAGGGGTTCGAAGACGTTCAAGAGAGTTTCGACGACATTCATAATACGTTTGAAGACATTCATGAGGGGTTCGAAGACACTTGAGAGACTTTAAAAGCCATTCACGAGAGGTGCGAAGACGTTTAGAGACCTTCGAAGACATTCAAGAGATCTTTGACAATATTCATAATACGTTTGAAGACATCGATGAGGGGTTCCACGATGTTTTAGAGACGTTCAAAAGACTATCAACGACATTCATGATACGTTTCAAGACATTCATGAGGGGTTCGAAGAAGCTTAAGCAAGACTTAAAAAGACATTCACGAGGGATTCGAAGACGTTCAAAAGACTTTCCACGACACTCATAATACGTTTGAAGACATTCATGAGGGGTTCGAAGACGCTTGAGAGACTTTCAATGACATTCACGAGAGGTGCGAAGACCTTCAGAGACCTTCGAAGACATTCAAGAGATCTTTGACAATATTCATAATACGTTCGAAGACATCGATGAGGGGTTCGACGATGTTTTAGAGACATTCGACGACATTCCTAATACGTTTAAAGACATTCATGCGCGTTTCGAAGACGCTGAACAGACTTTCAAAGACATTCGCGAGCGGTTTAAAGACGTTGAAGAGATTTTCAAAGACATTCGTGAGGGGTTCGAAGACGCTTGAGAGACTTTTAAAGACATTCACGAGAGGTGCGAAGACCTTCAGAGACCGTCGGAGACATTCAAGAGATCTTTGACAATATTCATAATACGTTTGAAGACATTCATGAGGGGTTCGAAGACGCTTGAGAGACTTTTAAAGGCATTCGCGAGGGTTTCGAAGACGTTCGAGAGACTTTCAGAGACATTCGCGAGAGGTGCGAAGACGTTCAGAGACTTTCGAAGACATTCAAGAGATCCTTGACAATATTCATAATACGTTTGAAGACATTCATGAGGGGTTCGAAGACGCTTAAGAGACTTTCAAAGGCATTCACGAGGGTTTGTTTGGGTGCGCACCCAAACAAACCCAAACAAACAATATTCATAATACGTTTGAAGACATTGATGAGGGGTTCGAAGACGCCAAAGAGACTTTCAAAGGCATTCACGAGGGATTGTTTGGGTTTGTTTGGGTGCGCACCCAAACAAACCCAAACAAACCCTCGTGAATGCTTTTGAAAGTCTCCTAAGCGTCTTCGAACCCCTCATGAATGTCTTCAAACGTATTATGAATATTGACAAAGATCTCTTGAATGTCTTCGAAAGTCTCTGAACGTCTTCGCACCTCTCGCGAATGTCTCTGAAAGTCTCTTCAACGTATTCGAAAGTCTCTGAACGTCTTCGCACCTCTCGCGAATGTCTCTGAAAGTCTCTTCAACGTATTCGAAAGTCTCTCGAACGTATTCGAAAGTCTCTCGAACGTCTTCGAAACCCTCGCGAATGCCTTTAAAAGTCTCTCAAGCGTCTTCGAACCCCTCATGAATGTCTTCAAACGTATTATGAATATTGTCAAAGATCTCTTGAATGTCTTCGAAAGTCTCTGAAGGTCTTCGCACCTCTCGTGAATGTCTTTGAAAGTCTCTCAAGCGTCTTCGAACCCCTCATGAATGTCTTTGAAAAGCTCTTGAACGTCTTCAAACCGCTCGCGAATGTCTTTAAAAGTCTGTTCAGCGTCTTCGAAACGCGTATGATTGTCTTCAAACGTATTCTGAATGTCGTCGAATGTCTCTAAAACATCGTCGAACCACTCATCGATGTCTTCAAACGTATTATGAATATTTTTAAAGATCTCTTGCATGTCTTCGAAAGTCTCTGAACGTCTTCGCACCTCTCGCGAATGTCTATGAAAGTCTCTTGGACGTATTCGAAAGTCACTTGAACGTCTTCGAAACCCTCGTGAATGCCTTTGAAAGTCTCTTAAGCGTCTTCGAACCCCTCATGAATGTCTTCAAACGTATTATGAATATTGTCAAAGATCTCTTGAATGTCTTCGAAAGTCTCTGAACGTCTTCAAACCCCTCGTGAATGTCTTTGAAAGCCTCTAAAACGTCGTCGAACCCCTCGCCGATGTCTTCAAACGTATTATGAATATTGTCAAAGATCTCTTGAATGTCTTCAAAAGTCTCCGAACGTATTCGCACCTCTCGCGAATGTCTCTGAAAGTATCTTGAACGTATTCGAAAGTCTCTTGTACGTCTTCGAAACCCTCGTGAATGCCTTTGAAAGTCTCTCAAGCGCCTTCGAACCCCTTAAGAATGTCTTCAAACGTATTATGAATGTCGTCAAATGTCTCTTGAACGGATTCGAAAGTTTCTTGAACGTCTTCAAACCCCTCGTGAATGTCTTTAAAAGTCTCCAAAACGTCTTTGAACCCCTCATCGATGTCTTCATACGTATTATGAATATCGTCAAAGATCTTTTCAATGTCTCGCGACCATTTGCAAGCGTCTCATGAACGTCGTAGAAAGTCTCTTGAAACTCTTTGAACCCTTCATGCATGTCTTCAATCGCCTTATGAATGTCTTCAAACGTCTTATAAATGTCTTCGGACACACCCCTCGTGAAAGTCTTTGAAAGTCTCTCTCTCAAGCGTCTTCGAACCCATCATGAATGTCCTCAAACGGATTATGAATGTCGTCAAATGTCTCGAACGAATTCGAAAGTCTTTGAACATCTTCCCACCCCTCGTGAATGTCTTTGCAATTCTCTTAAACGTCTTCGAACCTCTCATCGATGTCTTCAAACATATTATGAATATCGTCACAGATCTCTTGAACGTCTTCAAACCTCTCATGAATGTCTTTAAACGTTTTCGAAAGTCTCTTGAAGGTCTCACGAACATCTTCAAACGTCTCATGACGTTGTAGAAAGTCTTTTGAAACTCTTAGAACACCTCATACATGTTTTCAAACGCCTTATTAATATTTTCGAACGTCTCTTGAATGTCTTCGAACGTCTTATGAATGTCTTCCGAAGTCTTTGGAATGTCTCACGAAGAGTACAATCCAATCAGTGGTGGAGTTAAAAACATGGTATAAAATCATGCCGATGATTCTCATCCACTTCAGTCAACATGGAGCTTATCGTCGATGTGCAGGGCTTCAAGAGACCCGTCAACGAATTTGTCCTGAAGGAGATGTCCATCGTCAAACTCCATGAGAAGAATGCTGAACCGCTGACGCTCGCCTTCGACGCACCATTTGCATGGGCCTCTTTACCGGCCAAGTACAACATGACAAACAAGTGGCTGGAACGCAATTTCCATGGAATTCGATGACATCACAATGGCATACCATACGAGGCAGCTAGAAAGATAATTCGAGAACTCTTGCATGGAGCTCTTGCCATCTATGCGAAGGGATTCGAAAAATGCGCATGGCTATCAAGATTTACAGATCCCGCGACAAACGTCATCGACTTGAAGTCTTTGGACTATCCATCGCTGCAGAAGCTGCTGAAAATCATAAACTCCAAATGCCCCCATCATCCCTTCAACACGAACTGCGCCCATGAGAATGTAAAATCGGTGAAAAGCTGGTTGACTGAATACAAAGCGTGAGCGAGGGTTTTTTTTTGAATGAATAAAAAACATTTCGATGAAAGTGTCATTTGTATTCTTTATTCTACGACGGAAACATCCATCATTTACAATTCGATCAAACATGTACATTTTTTACATAGTCAATACTAACTGTTGAAAACGATGGCAAGACGCTGTGGTGTAAACAGTTCGATGATGGTGTTCCAACGATTTTTTTTCCCCGGCCACCTTGTTCAGAGACGACGGAACTCGACACTGTTGTATTTTCCACCATTATACCGCATGCAGAGTTGACCATCGCGTGTCACTTGCAGCATACTCTCGAACATTTCCGGATCCTGATCGAAGGCCTTTACAAGTCGCGCCGGTAAGACGACAGAGAACTCATCCGCGATGTCTACTATGTAGTGTTTCCCGGAATTTGGATTGTACGGCCCTCATGTCGGAGATTAGTCGTTCCGACTTAACGGGGAGTTCTGACAGCTTCTTCGTTCGGAGGAATTCCGTCATCCGGCCGACTTTGTTGATACTCGAGAGATCCATTTTCCCGCACTTTCAAAGTTCTTTTTAGATGTTGATGGTGCAGTGGAGTAGTACAGTCTGAGCTTGGCCCACGAAATTATAAGCTCCCTTGTAAGCCTCTCACTCAAATTGTCAAACCTCTTCCCTCTTTTCCAATCGTGAAAAACAGGTTTGAACACGTTCGAAGAACCCCGTACGTGGAGAATTTTTACAGCATTTTTTACACTCCCGACGTTGAGGTGGGGATCCATCGATGTGATCTTTCATCCGTGGCGTATTATAATGCTCAAAGCATAGAAGATATGATATCACATCACTGTCGTTCCGATGATGTTCCGGCAAAGGATCCCACAATAAGCCAACATATTTACCCCAATATTTTAAGAGCAAGACCTTTGGAACCTGTTCGAGCTCGTTTTTGGTCAAGTCCAGGGGGTGCTTGGCTGGATGCACTGCGTACATACTCGCACATGCGAACATCTTGACGTTATATTTCGGAATGGAGACCTCGACTTTTCAAGAGCTGCGCTCAAGTGGTCCATCCGCGGTCACAGCCTATGATCCCTACAGATTATAGTTTTTTCCGAGGAACCTGTCAGGACCTGTCTCGAGTGCCGCCGAGCGTGGAGACGAGGCGGATGCAATAGACATTGTCTTTCGAAATGGAACCAGCTGCAGATCATAAATATTGGGCTTTGAAAGGCCGCCCTTCACACACACAACACTCATCGACGACGGCTTCCTCCTCCCGCCAGTCGCTCCACGGACCACATAGCCCCCACTCCACATAGGCTCCTCTGTGACGTCACACGCGCCCCGGCGACCTCCCCACGATCGTAGCGCCACCTTGGCTTCCCTACACGCACGCACGCACGCACACACGCCGACCTCCCCACGACCGTAGCGCCACCTTGGCTTCCCTACACGCACGCACGCACGCACATACACACAAAATACTAATCGACCTCCCCCCCCCCGCCAGGCGCTTCACGGACTACATGCCCCCCCCCGATCCTCCGCCCGTGACCGTTCCCCCCAAAAGTGGCTTAGAACCGCCCTAGCTCCTCTACTTTGGTTTCCACAAGTATTATTACACTGATTCATATTTATGTAGGAAAAATGATGATCACTAATGGTAAAAAAAGGATTTCCCAATTTTCAAAAAAATAATGAATGGAATCCGGAAGAAAAAGGGAACGTTTAGAGAAATGCGGAGAAATTTGGGAAATTTCTGAGTAATGTGGAAATATTTTTTCCGGATTTCTCCGAAAAGTCTCAATTCACTGAAAAAATCGGAAAATTTTTGGGAGAAAATGGGAGTTTTTTAGAAAAATGCGGGAAAAAATGTCTACCAGGGATACTTCTTCCTAGTGCGTATGTGATGAAAATAAATATTCATAGATGGACAATGATTCCTTTGAACCTGAAAGAGAAGAAATGGACATCCATACTTTTTTGCACAATATAGAAAAAATAGAAACGCCAAGTGCAGAAACTGTACACACTGAAAATACAGGTTCTGCAAAAGAATCTCTTTTTGGTGGAAAAATTAAAAGGCAATATTTTCTTTTCAAATATTGAAATGTTTTTTTTTATAGAGGTCACAAGCTATAAGCGACGGCGAACCAATGCTGTTACAGCTATCGATCTGATGCGTGATCAATTGCGTATAAAACGCAAAAAGTTGGAACTGAGCAAAGATAAGTTCAAATTCGAACAGAAAACGTTTGAGACACAAAAACGAGAAAAACTCGCATTTCATGAATTATTACTTGAAATTAATAATAATTTGGTGTCACTAAGACGAGAAGTTGAAAAAATGACGCCAGAATGTTTAGAATATCTTGACATTTACACATAGATACCACGGAATACGACGATATAATGTGTAATACTAGGTGCGCAACTAAGTTCCCGGGTTTCACACATGGATGGCGCTAGCGACACCTGTAGTCGGCATACAGGTCTGAAATTGGGTGTCTTTATAGCTTGGACATCTGTTAAGAATACCCAGTCCCCAGATAGACATGTACCGCTCGTGTACTGCTCTGGTGGAGTACGCCGTAACGTCACCCTGACCTCCACGTACGTACGTACGGTAACGTTACCGTACCAGTACAGCGTACGGTACGGCGTACGGTGAATGTACCAGTACGGCGAGCTCACGCCGTATCGTACGCGAGCAGTACAGCGTACCGCTCGTGTACGGTACAGGAGTAGTACGGTGCGTGGTACGGCGTACGGTGAATGTACCAGTACCGTGACGTTACCGTGTGCTTAACGTACGCTCCCGGTACCGGTATAGTGAAGCTATTGTATCCGTTCAAAACGAGCTCCGTACGTTCATAGTACGGTTAAAATAACCTCTCGTTAGGCTCAAAATACTCACACCGTACCACTGTAGTACTATACATGAACGGACCGCTTTTTTTCTTTGCGTGTATATGTATATATATATACATATACATACATATATATACAGGGTGCGCCAGAGAAACTTACTTATTTGAAAAAATTCCCGCGCGGTGAGTTGGGCGGGTAGAGGGGCGAGAGGAGGCGCATCTGGAGGGGGAAGTTCCCAAGTTTTTTTCTCCCTCCAGTCAGTTGCCATCATGCTCTGGTCTAGAGAGCAGCGGGCCTTCGCAGTCGAGAGCTTCTTTTCTAACGGTCGCTCACTTGTTGCTAAGCAACGTGCCTTCCGCGCTCGCTTTGAAATTCCTCCTCACAGACTCGTTCCTGGCCGTAATTCGATTCTGTCGTGGGTTAACTCATTTCGGGAGTGTGGAAGTGTCGCTAAACCCAGAAATGGACTTCAACGGACCATCAGAACTCCGGAAAATGTCGAAAGAGTGAGGCAGTCAGGTGTGCGTTCTCCCCGGCGTTCGGCTTGCAAACACGCAGCTGCTATGGGAATTTCTGACACCACTGTTCGACGAAGACTCGAAGAAATGAACGTTAGGAACGTGTGGTTTCAGCAAGATGGAGCCACAGCACACACAGCACGAGACTCAATGAATTTGTTGCGACAACATTTCCCCGACCGCCTCATCTCTCTCAGAGGCGATCTCCAATGGCCGGCACGCTCTCCAGATTTGACTCCATGCGATTTCTTTTTATGGGGTTTTTTGAAATCTCTGGTTTATGTCGATCGACCACGGACCATAGCACACCTCAAGAACAACATTCGCGACGCCATTGCCAACATACCGATTGATATGCTGCAAAGAGTGGATACGAATTTCAAAAATCGACTTCATCAGTGTATGCGCAATGGGGGTCGCCATTTATCCGATGCCATTTTCAAGACTGCATGAAAAAAAAATTGGGATATTGTATTCTCAAATAAAAAAAAAATTTTAAACAATAATTGAAGTACTTTTGTTTTTATTGACCTTTCAAATAAGTAAGTTTCTCTGGCGCACCCTGTACATATACAAAGCGGTCCGTTCATGTATAGTACTACAGTGCAAACATCGTTCACAATTTCCAAAATGTTTTTATAATGTACAATTTTCGTTCACAGTTTACAAAGATTGCTTACAGTTTACGAAAATTTTGTACAATTGATGGAATTTTCTTACATTTAACAAGATTTTTTTGCAATTTACAAAAATTTCTTACAATTTACAAAAATTCCTCACAATTTACTGAAATTTTGACAATATTCGTTTTTTTTTTGCAATTTATAAAAATTTCTTACAGTCTACAAAAATTTACAATTTAAAAACATTTCTAACAATGTACGAAAATTTCTTAGAATTCACGCAAATATTTTACAATTTTTAGAATTTTTTTGCAATTAACAAAATTTTCTTACATTTTACGAAAATTTCTTACAATTTTCAAATATTTCTCACAATTGACGAAAGTTTCTTACAATTTACAGAAATTTCTTACAGATTGCTTACAATTTCGTTTAGATAATTTATCCATTTTTTTATGTTAAAAATTTAGACAATTAGCAACAATTTTATATTATCGCAATTTTAACAATTTTCCGTTTCTATAACTTTTGCCATTAAACATTGAATTCCATAAATGTTCGCTTTGTTTTGCCAAAGCGAAAATTCGTTTTGTACTAGAAAACAAAGCAAATTGCGACAATTCTTTATTTTAATAACTTTTACAAATGCGCATTACATTCTTTGAAATTATCAAAACAAGGCGAATTTACAATTTTTGCTTTTTCAGGTTCTACTATTCTTTAATTTTGTGGTTTTTGAAATTTGTATAGTTTTTAACAACTTTTGATTGTCGTAATTTTAACAAATTGTATTTTCTGTTACGGACCATTTTTCATATCCGTATACTTCCGTATTGCTCAACTCGTGTCATTGCCTCCGCGGCCTCCATACCACCGAACGGTCGCAATATGTTGCAATCATAAATCATCAAATTCCTTTTCTTTCTTCAAGAAACGAACTTGCCGGTTTCTAAATATTAGTGCAAGCAAAAAGGGAATGCAACAATCGAACTCTTTGCGAAACCTCATTAAAATCGCTGATCCATTCTTTCGCAATTCACCCCCACGACAACCTAAACGCAGCTATTTGCCGAAATCCTTAAGGCGTCATCCACTTGGTGACTCCTCAGTCTTATTGCGACTTTCTGAACAATCGGTCGAGGGACCTTCACTCCTTAGTGGCAAATCTGCTCGCGTACTTAGGTTCTCGCGAGTACGACCGGTGTCGTCCTTTTCTACCATTGAAATTGTGATCGCATAAGAACTCATCGAATGAAGGAAATACCTTAGCGGCCCTTCATTCACCTTCGTTATATTCGTTCGCGACAATTACCTTAGCGGCATTGCGTGTCGAGTTATTTCGAAGCCGAATTACCTATTATTCTCCAATAACCCCGATACAACTATATTCTATTATATTTCATTTCGATATACAAGAAACATTATATTTACGTTCCGTGTAAGACCTTTTTAAGTGACGAATAAAGTGAACTGTTAAATTGGGTGAACGAGTGACTACGTTGCAGATTATTCACCTACATTCGAACGCCGAACGTCTCCAGCAGCGTCAGCAATAAAAGGTGAGGTGCGTTACGCCGCTTTAAAACAGACAAGGATCCATGTGCCGGAGTCTCCAGCTCGCGCACAAAATAATAAAATAATAATATTACAACCGGACAACAATCCGGCTTGTAACAACTGGTGTCAGAAGTGGGATCACTTGTCTAATAACTCACTCGGTAAATTGCATATATTAGCGATCTAAACAGTATAAAAATCAACGACGCAAAAATATGCCAACGACCGAAGAATTGCTTACGTCGCTGTTGGAGCACACGTCGCTCGGCGATCGCCGAAAAGAAATTCGCGAAGCTATACGTAGCCTACCGCGATATAATGGCAAATCTAAATCTCTCGGTAGCTTCCTAAGAAGAGTAGCCGAAGAATTTGAACAACTCGAAGCCGAGGACGAACCAAAGTACCTAAAAGGAGTTCTGACAAAACTTCGAGGTGCGGCATGGAACTCCGTTGAAGGAAAGGGCATCGCGACCGTTAATGCGCTAATTATGCACTCAAAGGCTAAATTTGCGCCAGGTCGCAGTCCGAGCTCCTACATAGCCGAGATAAATCGTTCAAACGTAAAAAGCGACGAAAATGTCAAGGACTATGTCGCACGCACAGAGGGCCTTGTTCGACGAGCTAGGGCTGCAATAAAGGGCGATCGTCCAGCAGCCGAGGCGGCGGGCAGCATTAGAGACCTGGAGGCTCTCGCACTCGATAGTTTCCTTCGAGGCCTACCTGAGAAGATCTACTACTCGATTTGTCATCATAAACCCCAAACCCTCGACAATGCCATCGATTTAGCAATCAATGAAGAACGGGAGTGACGCAATCGACGGCGAGCGCTAGGTGCCAGGAAGGAAAGCGCTTCGCGGTCCCGCAACCGGGCAAAGACCAAATCTCGAAGGAAGTCGAAACGCAGAGATCATTCTTCGAGTAGCTCAGCCTCTAGTTCGGAGAGTGACACTTCTGACGTGTCAGAATCCGATGAAGACCAAGCGAGCAGCAAAATATACAATGTTGACAGTGATCATTCCGCGTCTGTTGAGCACGAAAACCGCTCCCGTCAAACAGCACGCAATCAACGTATCTTCAAACAGGACAAGAGTTTTTCGCCAGTCAAACACTGCCAGTGTTGTGGTCATCAGAAACGTGCCTCCACCGATAGGTCACCATTTCGGAAATACACACGACCATCGTCACCTTATGTTTCACCACGTATGAAACGAACGTCCTCAACGGAGTCTTTAAACTACGAGGGCGCTCCCCAGCCCATCCCCGGGCGAGCGCAAAGGGCAATCACCAAGCCCACGGGGACGCAAGACTCCGCGATATCAAGGAAAGGAAACCGAAGGACAACGAGAACAGAAAGGTACAGTTTCTACAGAAGACATTAGATACTGCTTCCTCAAGGAAATACCGCCAGCCCGAATCAACATCCAATCGCCGCAGTTCAGATTAGGGCACGCCGAATTTGTCCTAGACGGGGGCTCGTCTCTGAATTTAATTCATATCAGTGCTCTTGACGGGGACTTAACCATCGATATTGACGATACACGTAAGTTCCGGGGAGTTGACCCAACGCTCGTGCGCTCTATCGGAACGATACTTTTGAGGATTCGTAATTCGTACGCGATCTTCCACGTATTGGCGGCGAGCGATTACCGAGCGCTGACGGATTACTGGGTGCACCGTATTTCCACCAAGAGGAGGTCGAAGTTTCCTACCATCATAAAACAGTGGTAACTTCCCGTGAACCAGTCACCCCCATTCCATTCAGAAACCAAGAAGAAATCGAGTCCGTATTAAAGGAACTCGACTCGGTAAAGATTCATTTGGATGGTCGCAGCAGGAAACAGATTGGAATCAAGGTTCGCAACGTCAATGTCTACGACGGATATTTACAGCGAATCGACCTCGGACCGCATGTGCTCATCGGCGATGCTGTAGTAAGGAACCACGATGGGACTTGCTATGCCGTAGCTACTAACATGGAGACCGAACCCGTGGACCTAGAAATACCTGCTCAAGAACTCGAGCCGTACGACATAGGAGCTCAACCTGTGCTAGATTCGGACTCCGACTGTTCAACATCTGGACAAAACAAAATAAAATCATGCGACTTTCGCATTTAAGCAACCTCGAGCGTCAGCACGTTCGTGAGCTTGTCCGGGAATTCCCTGACGTTTTCCATCTACCAGGTGACGAATTTATAGGCTCAACTCACGTACGACACGAAATTCCCATGATTAACGATATACCAATACATACCACACAACACCGATACCCTTTAATCCGTCAAGAAGAAATAAAGAAGCAGGTCGCAGGCTTAATCGAAAAGAAAATAATTAAACCCTCATACTCGCCGTACAACTCACCCCTGTGGATTGTACCCAAAAAGGCCGATTCCCAAGGGAACAGACGTTGGCGTATGGTAATAGATTATCGAAAACTCAACGAGAAAACCGTCGGCGATAGCTATCCCTTGCCAAACATTACAGAAATTTTGGATCGTTTGGAAGGTGCGAAATATTTCTCGATTTTCGACCTCGCGAGCGGTTTTCACCAAATTGAAGTGGCTGAAAGAGACCAACCAAAAACAGCCTTTACCACACCAAGAGGACGTTTCGAATTTCTCAGAATGCCCTTCGGGTTGAAAAATGCACCAGCCATATTCCAACGATTAATGGATAGCGTCCTGTCGGGTCTAACCGGAACGGAACTATTCGTTTACTTAGACGATATCGTTATCTTCTCGTCATCTTTGCAAGAACATCAAGCAAAAGCCAAAAGACTTTTTCGACATTTACGAGAAAATGGATTATCCCTCCAAATTGATAAATGCGAATTTTTGTGAAAAGAGGTCAATTATGTGGGACATGTCTTGAACGAGGGTGGTGTGCGACCGGACCCTAAGAAATGACGGACCGTCAAAAATTTTCCGGTACCGAAAAATCCACGGAACGTGAGGGAATTTCTTGGCCTCGCCGGTTACTACCGGAGATTCCTCGAGAATTTCTCAGGTCGCGCCAAACCGCTTTCTGACCTCACGAAAAAGACAGTCACATTTCTGTGGACCAATGAACATCAGGCTTGTTTCGAAGATCTGCGCGACGCACTCTGTAAAGAGCCTATACTGCAGTATCCCGATTTCAACAGGCCTTTCATAGTAACAACCGACGCATCGGATATTGCAATCGGTGCTGTGCTAAGTCAGGGAGAAAAACTCGGTCAAGATTTGCCAGTTCAGTATGCTAGTAGAGTGTTGACCGCAGCAGAAAAAAATTACTCGACAATAGAAAAGGAATGCCTCGCTATGGTATACGCGGTAAAAACTTTTCGGCCGTACATATACGGAAGAAAATTCACGCTCGTGACCGATCACCAACCGCTGGTCTGGCTACACTCGGTAAAGGACCCTACATCAAGACTGATGAGATGGAGGCTGCAGCTCGAAGAGTACGAATATCAGGTCGTATACAAAAAGGGAAAGACCAACTTGAACGCGGACGCCTTGTCAAGAAATCCTCCGGCTGCAAGCTTCCCATTGACGCCACGAGAAGACCCAGATTTTAAACCAAAAGGGGCGAAACCCGTAATAGACCAGGATGCAAGCACAATTGCGAGTAGAATTCGGGAAAAGGGGCGGACAGCAACGAAAACTACGTACCATGACTCCACTTTCTCCGAATCTCAACTAGAAAATGATCAGCCAGTTGAAGAGTCTCGCCGCTGTAGCATGTGGGCGAAACCAACGCTGGAAAATATTGACGAAACAACGGAAATAGCTGATGACGAACGGTTAACAGACTCTACTGTATCCCAACCCGACCAACCGAGCGATGACGACACAAACCTTACCGAAAATGAACTTGACACTTCGGCGCAATCGGATCCCTTCGGATATATTTTCGACTCGTCCTTAGCTATCCAAAAGGGTACTAATCATCTCACTATGGACGAAGCCAAGCGGAAACTGCTCAATCTCTCTAAGAACCTCCCAAAGGCAATTGTTACCCCGGAAGAAGCCATACCAGTCCTCAACGATGATTCCGCGTGCAGCAATAGCAGCCCAACGGAATCTCAACTCAAGCTTCTCACCAGCGAATTCGGAGTAAGTCCAGATACAGCGGTGGCAATTGAGAGGCTGCGTACGCAGCCTGACAAACCAGCAGGAAAACCATCGAACCAACTAACAACGGAACAAGAGGGGAGGAATTCGAGCCATACTGGCGGCAATCTTCTGTCTCCTAAAACCCGGTATGGAAGACTGTCGACTGTACCAACGCCGTTGAAGGGTGAACAACCGGCCTGTGGTTCAACACCACGAGCCATCCGATTTGCGCCCACACACACGAAGATCATTTCAGGGACAAATTCTACCAGAACATCTGCGACCGACGATGATCAGGATTTCTTATCAGTTACATCCTTATCTTCAGACGAGGATGAGATTGATGGCGAAAGCGACAGCAGTACATCAGAACAAGAAAACGTTCGAAATGTTCTACCCACTAAGACGAGAGTTGTAGTGACTCCCGAACAGCTAACAACAAGAAAGGGAGTCTACCTGCACCTGACATCATCAGACGGGGTGATCCACTACCCCATTGGGCAGCAGCTGCGCGATTTGGGTTACATCGACAATGAAACCATCACAAACGATCTCAAAACGAAGACTGTAGCGCTTTGCAAAGCTAAGCGGACCATTGTACTCAGTGCTGCCGCCCCCAAGGAATATTATCAGAAAATTACCATCGAAAACCTGAAAACAGCTCTCGACGCACTCAGGGAAGCTCTCAAGCGAGAAAACATCCAAGAATTCAGAATTTCATCAAACGGAGACGGCCACGACGACCTACCCGTAGGTGCATTCAAGAAAATCCTGGAAGAAATATTTTTCAAGGGCCCATTCAACATCCAAGTATGCACTGGTCAGATCGAGACACCACCTGCTCCAGAACGCCTTGATATAATCCGGAAGTGGCACACGGGGCACATCGGAGGAGACAAAGGAGTCAGGAAAACATACGAACGATTGAGACAACGATATTCTTGGAAAGGCATGAAAAAGGATGTTCAGGATGTCGTGAGATGCTGCCTCAGCTGTCAACAACACAAATTGGTCCGCATAAAAACCAGAAAACCAATGATAATTACAGATACATCGGTGGCAGCCTGGGAAAAGATCGCAGTAGATATCGTTGGTCCATTGCCAACGACGAAACGAGGCAATCGTTTCATTCTCACGACGATCGACCTTCTCACAAAATTTGCACGAGCATTCGAACTTCCCGACATGAAATCTAAAACCATCATTCGGACACTAGATCAACAATACTTCGCAGTTCATGGTACGCCCTTATTCCTTCTTAGCGACAATGGGAAATCTTTCGTCAGCCAAAGAATGGAAGAATTCTTGAAGGAAAAAGGCGTACAACATGTGAAGGCGACAACATACCACCCACAGAGCAATGGATCTCTTGGGAGAAGTCATCAGAGCATCGCTGATTATCTCAAACACTACATCGGTCAACAAACCGAATGGGACGGAGTTTTGCCATATGCTATCCAATCGCATAACGCTACAGTTCATGAAGCGACGAATTTTACACCTTACGAGATGGCATACGGGAACTTATAAAAACACCAAGCACCTTCCCGTTAAAAGAACATCTGCCAACGACCACGGCATATGTAGCAAATCTCGCCCAAAGGCTGGATGAACTAGCCGAAATCGGAGGAAATAATTTAAATCACCACAAACATCAAGCTAAACAACGGCATGATCGAAAAACGAATGTCGTGAAATACGAACCAGGAGAGATGGTGTACACTCTGCGCGAACATAAACAACATAAATTCGACGCGTATTACGACGGACCGTACAAAATCGCAAAGGTGCTGGATCAGCATACAGCGCTCATCGACAAACGCGACGGTCAGCTGGTTCTCACACACATGGATAAACTAAAACACGCTCATATGGCTGGAGACACGCCACCAGAGCCTGCACCGAGAAAGAGGAAAGGAAGACCCCCAAAACCGAAATGATGATGCAGCCACGCGGACTCGTTGAAATCCCACTGACTCACATGGTCAGACCATCGCGACCAGCGCCATCGCCACCTGCGAGACGGGAGGCACATAACTTCGATCATCTGGGCATTGCAAACGACGCATATCTTTCGGATACAACCATCTACTAGCAACGGAAGGACCACAGTGTCTCGGGAGTATGGACACTAGACCATTTCCCGTCTAAGAAGGGAGGGCTGTTACGGACCATTTTTCGTATCTGTATACTTCCGTATTGCTCAACTCGTGTCATTGCCTCCGCGGCCTCCATACCACCGAACGGTCGCAATATGTTGCAATGATAAATCATCAAATTCCTTTTCTTTCTTCAAGAAACGAACTTGCCGGTTTCGAAATATTAGTGCAAGCAAAAAGGGAATGCAACAATCGAACTCTTTGCGAAACCTCATTAAAATCGCTGATCCATTCTTTCGCAATTCACCCCCACGACAACCTAAACGCAGCTATTTGCCGAAATCCTCAAGGCGTCATCCACTTGGGGACTCCTAAGTCTTATTGCGACTTTCTGAACAATCGGTCGAGGGACCTTCACTCCTTAGTGGCAAATCTGCTCGCGTACTTAGGTTCTCGCGAGTACGACCGGTGTCGTCCTTTTCTACCATTGAAATTGTGATCGCGTAACAACTCATCGAATAAAGGAAATACCTGAGCGGCCCTTCATTCACCTTCGTTATATTCGTTCGCGACAATTACCTTAGCGGCATTACGTGTCGAGTTATTTCGAAGCCGAATTAACTATTATTCTCCAATAATCCCGATACAACTATATTCTATTATATTTCATTTCGATAAACAAGAAACATTATACTTACGTTCCGTGTAAGACCTTTTTAAGTGACGAGTAAAGTGAACTGTTAAATTGGGAGAACTAGTGACTACGTTGCAGATTAATCACCTACATTCGAACGCCGAACGTCTCCAGCAGCGTCAGCAATAAAAGGTGAGGTGCGTTACGCCGCTTTAAAACAGTCTAGGATCCATGTGCCGGAGTCTCCAGCTCGCGCACAAAATAATAAAATAATAATATTACAACCGGACAACAATCCGGCTTGTAACATTTCATTACTTTAATAATTGAAAATTGGATTTTTAGAAACTTTTGCTTCGTTTTCCAAAGCGAAAATGCGTTTTGATTTGAGAAACAAAGTGAATTGGCACAATTTTTTATTTTTATTACTTTTACAATTGCCCATTAGATTTTCAGAAATTTTTGCTTTCTTTTCCAAAGCGAAACTTCGTTATATTTTGGAAAAGAAAGCAAATTGCGACAATTTATTATTTTTATAACGTTAACTATAATACTACATTTTCAGAAATTTTCGCTTTGTTTCAACCGCCGCCACCCACCACACATTGGAGTGGCACAATACAATTGTGCCACGCATTTCGGTATTCTCGTTCTCGTCTCCATTATATGAAGATTGTCGGCCTCGAGTTTGAACATGACGGAATTGGTGCGAGCAACGTGAGAATTGTCTTAGCAGTGGTGGCACTCCGTTCGCCACGTTCACGGGACCCGGCACGTCCACATCGTCGTCCGAATTAAAATCGGTAAAATCCAAGTCGCACGACTCCAATTTGTTCACAAACTCCCCTTCTCAGGGCACCTCGTTCTCCGATTTCTCGTTCCTCGTTCTCCATTTCTCAAATATCTCAGCCCAAAAGTAGATTGCGGGATTGACTACAAAAAATATCTACACATTATCTACAAAAATATATATATCGGCATATATCGAAGGTCATCGCGCATATGCGACAAAAAAAGGAACTGAAAAATATGACCTCCTCAATTGTCTAAATCTCCTAAAACTAATAATAATTATAATGATACTAACAGTGAAAACTTTTAATCAAAGTTGAAAGTATAATATTAAAAACAGTTAGTAGTAAACAATAACATAAATAAGAGACAGTATAGTCAATTTAGTAAAATATACAAATATAGTAAAAAAAAATTATCTTCAAAATCATTTTAATTATAAACGTCTGTGTTCCATTTTTTCCATTCTGAAGAAATTGAAAAATATCTAATATAAATATAAGAAATAAGTAGTATAAGTTTATTCCAGGTATACCCTTTCGGGCGTTTACATATACAGGTTTCTCTTAGGAACTAATATATATCTTACATCTAATATAATATAACAAGCATTTTACGACCGCTTTACATTTTCTTCCTGCTTGTCCGCCGCTTTTTCGAATTTATTTATGTACCTACACAGATCTACCCAGGGCTGCCCTGCTTGTAGCAAGAGTTCCAGTTCCTCCTTTATTTCGTTTTCTTTCTTTCCTTTTATCCATCCCCCCATCCTCTCCGCAATAATTCCGCCTATCTTTCTCCTCCCCTTGTCACATTTACAGATGTGGGCCAACGTTTCCTCCGCCCGTTTGCATAGCCGGCACGCTGTTTCCCTAAAACCTTTTTCTATTTCTCTGCCTACACTACCACATCTTATCCTGGCCCAAGTTTCTTTAATTTCGCCCGTTATGTGCTTGTCCTCCCAATAATATTCCATTTCCTGGTTTAACTTCCTTATTTTATATTCCTTGCAGTAGTTAGATTTATCAATTCCCGCCCAGTCCTGCTGTATTTCCTGCTCTTTCCTCTTCATTATTGCCCTGCTTACTTTCTTCTTGACATCCCGGTCGCTGCCTTCTCTTATAAGCTGCCAGAATTGTCCTTCTCCCGCCTCCTCCATTGCCCTCCGTACTTCCCTCCCCCATTTCGATGGAGCTCCGTTCGTCGCTCCCCTCGCCTCCTCCTTAAGACAGATTTTTGGCAGCCTATTGTTCTCCATTTTTAGCACTTCGTACGCATATTTTCCTGCCCTTTCCATAGCCTTAATACCAATCCCAGTTACATTCGCTTCCCGTCTCCAAATGTACGCAGGTGTATTTCTCCTCAGTCCCATAATCATTTTCATGTATCTTGCCTGCAACTTATCCAGCCGCTCCGACCGTTTCCACCCCCAAATTTCTACTCCGTATAGTAGTCCATTCCTCACTAACGCCTCAACTAGTTGTATTCTCCGCTTCAGGCTATGTATCCTCGCCCTCCTACAGAGCCCCCACACCATGTTTATTGCTTTGACAATTTTGCCTTCCACCATCCGCAGATGCTTTTCGTACGTGTTTCCCGACGACAGCCACACCCCTAGGTACTTGTACTCCTTTACTATCTGTAGTTTCCTGCCACTGAACTCCCAGCCTCTTTCCTTTTTTATCCTTCCTCCCTTTCTGAAAATCATAATTTTTGTTTTTTCCCGGTTAACCGTTAGCTTATTTTTTTGTGTGTATTTTTCCAGTTCCCAGAGTAGACTCCTTAATCCTTCCGCGTCGTCTGCTATCAATACCACATCATCGGCAAATTTTAGCTCGTAAATCTTTGTTCCCCCGATAACTGTGCCTCCTACTTTTTTCCGCTCCCAATCTTCCGCCAGGTCCTCTATGAATACGCTGAACAGCGTTGGACTAAGAGGGCATCCTTGCCTAACTCCTCTCCCCGATTCAAATTTATTTGTTAGTCCTTCCTCCGTTACTACCGCGTTCACAGTGACTTGGTATATTCTCTCGATCATCTTTAATATTCTTCCATTTATTCCTAGTTTTTGGAGCTTTTCTAACATTTCCTCTCTACAGACCGTATCAAAAGCTGCCCTGAAATCGACGAACGCCGTAAAAAGCTTACCACCCTTGTGCTTTAGCCGGTTGTTAATTGCCGTATTTATCGTGAATAAATGATCTCTCGTCCCTCTTTCTCTACGAAATCCCGCCTGGCTCTCACTGAGTTTACCCGTTGCCTCCAGCCAGTGTCCTAGTCGTTTGTTTACTATATTTGCCAATACTTTGTATCCCGTGTTCAATAGCGATATTCCTCGATAGTTTTCCACCTTTCCTGTATCTCCTGTCTTATGAATCGGGAATATCAGCGCCACTTCCCATCCTTTAGCTATCTCCCCATTTTTCCATAAACCCTTTATTATCTCGCAGAACTCCTTTGCCCCTTCTCTCGGTAGAAATTTGAAGAACTCCACCACGACCCCATCTTCTCCTGCCGCCTTGCCTGACTTCATTTCCTTCAATGTTGCTCCTATTTCCCTTTCCTCAATATCTCTATTTGCAACCTCCAACAAATACCTGCTCCACTCGTTGGCTACTTCCCCGTTCCCTCCAACCTGCTCCTGGTTACCCTTGTTTCGCCTATCCTCACAGCTTCCGTTGACTCCGTCTTCTTGGCCTTCGCTCCCTCCCAGTAGCCGTGTGAAGTGTTTCACCCATTCTTCCTTTGTTATTTCAATGCCCCCCCTTGCCCTACTGGGTCTAAATGGCTTGATGGCTTTCCATACTTCTGTCATATTTTTGCTTTCTACCACCGCTTTAATTTTTCCCTCCCAATGTTCTCATTTCTCTTTTTTCCTTGCCTTCTTTAAATCTTTTCTCGCCTCCTTCAACTTTTCTTTATCGTCTGTTCTCTGTTTTTTCATGTATCTTTTTAATGCTGACCATACTATTTTCCTCTTGGCCCTTACTGCTTTACTTAGCTTCATTTGCCTTTTTTGGTTACCCGCTGCTTTAGTTTGCCCCGCTTCTTCAGCTGATTTTTTAATAATTTCTATAAGCCTTTTCCATCGATCCTGCATTCCGTTTGCTTCCCTTCTACATCCCCAGTTTTTTCTAACCGCTTCTTCATAAGCTTGCGCCTTTTCGTTTGTCCAGATTAGTTTTCTTACGTATCTGTCTTTTCTCGTTTCAGGTTGTCCCTTTCTTCCTTTATTTCGCCGTGGTTTAATTTTTTTCTCCAAAGTTAATACCAATGGGAGGTGATCCGACTCCGTTCTCAATTTGACCTCTAATCCCTCCACCAGAAGTTCGTTTCCCCCTGACATTATAGCGTAGTCTATTATCGAACCCGTGTTGCCTTGTTCTCCGATGTACGTGAAATTTCCCTCCCTGTCCCCTTCGCAACGTCCGTTCAGGATCACTAAGCCATTTTTTTCACAAAAGTTTAGCATCCTCCTTCCTTCCGCGTTTATCGTCTTATCTTTCGACTGCCTGTACTGCCCTTCCTCCTGTTCATCCTCCTCAACTCCACCTTGCTCTTCCCCTATCCGCGCATTCATGTCTCCTATTATTATAACACATTTTCCATCCATTTCCGCTGTGTTTACAATATTTTCCAAGTCTTCTTCCATCTTCTTAAAGCCGTCGCCATTATATACGGTTACTATAACCCCTTCCTCCTCATTTTTTCTTCCAAGATTCATCCCCCTTATGATTATTCCGTCCTTCCATTCTTCCATCTTTCCCTCCCCCAACAGTCCCTTTCTTACCCCCACTATTTGCCCCCCGCTTGCCCTCCCCCACTTTTTTACTCTTATGGCTGATTTGGTTTTCCACGTGAAATCTCTGCTTAAACTACCCACTATTTTACATTCGTTTTTTTGCTCTAGCCACGTTTCTTGAATCGCTATCACATCAAAGTCCTTTAACCAATCCCACGCTTCTCCCACTTTTCTTATTCCCGCCACATTCCACGTGACCATCTTGAGTCCGTCGCTCTTGGTGCCTGCATCCTTCCGTACCGCTGCGTTGTTTCGGGGCGTCCTCGAAACCCCCGGCCTTCTCTGGTCGCCCTGATGTCGTTGCTGGAGTCGTATCTTTCCAATCTTCCTTCCCTTTCGCACCAATAATGCCACACTCCATGGCGCTTGATTTTCAGGTGACCAGCTCTTGCGTCTTTATCCCCTCCTCTTCTCCCCTCTTCCGCCTTTGCCGCCAGCCATCTCTGAACCTTCCGCTCTCTCCAGGTTAGATCGTCTTTGATTTCGACCCGACATCCCCTCCACCGCGCCGCTTTTATCAACTGGATCTTGTTCTGTAGAGATCCTAGTTCAACTGTGCAGCCATTCCGATCTGTTCTCCAGCGTTTAATCCACGGCATAATGCCCGTTTCATTCCTTAATATTTCTTCGATTTCCCTTCCTCCTTCTCGCCCCGGCCCTGGTATTCCTTTGACCCTTATGTTGTGTTTTCTTATCCTTCTTTCTTGCACTTCTCTCCTCCATTCCTCCTCGCTCAAAGCCCCCGGTTGTTGTTCCTTCTCTATGACTTGTAAACATTCTCCGGCTTCCTCCTCTATTCGCCTTGGGATGCTCGCCTGTATACCCTCCTCACCTGCTCTGTTGGAATTGGAATTGGAATTGTGCGACGTCCTTTCCCGATCTTCCTCTTCCTTCTCGTTTCGGTTTTCGTCCCAGTAGATCTCTCTTCCGCCCATTCCTTTCATTTGATTTGGCCGCCCGTAGATCCCGTTTGTTGTGTGGGTTATCTTTTCCTGTCTGATACTTTTATCGCTGATATTATTGTGGTGCATGTATTTGTTTTTGTCGAGCCTCCCTTCCACTGCTTCTAACCTTGTTTTTAGTATTTGTTTTTCTATCTCCCACTCCCTTTCTTTTTTCTTGAATTCTCCCCTCAGGCCTTTTACTTCTTGACACATTTGCTGCATTACCTTGTTGCACTCTCTTTCAATTATGCGCTGGGTTTCTTCCTTTAATTCCCAAATGGAATGGTTCATGCTTACTTGCAGGCTATGCAGAATGCCCTCCGCCAGCGTGTTCGGGTCATCCGGGTCCTCCACATCCTCTTCCTGAGCCCCATTTTCCTCTCTTCCTCGACTTTCTTCCATGGACGTCGACACGAGCACTATTTCGTCCTCGACTACTATTGGCCCGCACGCTCTCGGTTTTTGCTGCTCCCCTTGCTCCTTTGGCCTAGCCATCCTCTCCTCACTGTGAATTATTGCACGTGTCATACCTTTTTTCACCAGCGGGGATCTCTGAACTTTTCCTCCTGTTCCAAAAGCGTCGATGTATTTCTCCAAGCTTGTTTTTCCCCGGATGGCGCCTCCTCTCGTCTTGTTTTTCGAGCCGACCGGTCTGCCTCTCTTCTTTTTATTTCCCTGCTCTGCCGACTCGGTCGGTACCGCAGATTCCGCTTCCCGCTCCGCTGCCGTTTTGTCCAGATCTGCTTCGCTCTCTTCTCGGCAGATGTCGCTCCCGTCGCTGCCGCTCCCGTCCTCCCAGGCCAATGTTTCCACGCCCGTCATCTTTTTCTTTAACCTCCTCAACAATTCGTCGATGTTTCCTTGCTTAGATCTTTCAGCTACTCTTGATTTTCGCGTTGCTTTCACTTCCACACCTTTCCTATGCTACACTTTTTCCGCCTTGGCACCTATTTTGCACCTTCTTCGTCTGTTGCCGCTTATACACCACTTTTTCTCTGGAACGATTTTTTGGCACCACTTTACGCTTCGGCCATCTTTCCGGATCCAATATAAGAAATATTTATTATTCATATTATTTGTGTGATTTTATTACTTATAGATTGAATTAATAAAAAAATGGGATTCTCAGCCACATAAAAAAACATTTTTCTTCTCCCTAATGAATTGTCTATTGAGACGTATTTATTTATCTAAAACAAAGTGTGTCCACATTCTTTTTCTGTGAAGATGAAGTCCGAAATTGGAAATTTTAGTTCCAAATTCATTTTATGATAAAAAAAATCTTTTTCACAACGAACGCGTTTTTTTGTAAAAGAAGCTTTGGTTGTTTTCAACGTGGAAGATCCTGAACGCGTGGAATCATTAAAATTGGGAGAAAATTCAATTCTCGTGGGTTTTACGAATTTGCTTTTAACGCAAGATCCATTTGTTGATATGCGATTCGAATGAAAGAGACGGAGAAGAAGTCGCTCGTATATTTTTGCACTGCTTTAGACGAGAGGTATTAATTGCGGCATTGCTCGGGATTTTGCAGGTATTGAATGCAAAACACATACGTGTGGCATTGATCATTGGGAAACAGATGGAAAATATTCGGATGAGGGTTTTTCCGGGGCTACAGTGGTATGGGTGGTGTTGAATCCAGCGCTACGATGCAAAATGTATGCGTCACACTACGCCCACGACACGCGTATCAGCGGTAAAAAAGCGAAGGCTTGAAGAAAGGAGGGAGAAACAAAATTTGCGCTGCAAGAAAATCATTAAAATGGGAGGAAGGCAGAATAACTAATTTTTAACACATTATATATGTATGTATACTGTTTATATTTTCCTAAAATTGTTTTTTCAATTGACAATCATCAGTATTTTTTTTTTTACTAATAATTACATCACAATTTTCATCCGTATGATTTAAAAATCTTCTGCAATACATATTTTTTCTGAATATTTATAGAAAAACAACTAGGAGAAGAATATTTTTATGTTTATATTTTTCAAATAATGTATGGAAAATATACTAAATTACATGTATGGTGAAGTTAGATGATTTTTCGATAAATAATTAAGCAAATAAAAATACCAATATGAAATCAATATGAAATCTTTCGATACCGTTTTTTCCTAATTTTCTGTTTTGGTATCTTTATTCAATAATTTTTTTCTATATTAATAGAAGACAATGAAAAATGATAATCAGAATAAAATAAAACATGTTTAATACAATTTTGTATGAAAAAAGATAAAAACACGAAGGGGAAAAATAGCGCAGCACGTTATGAAAAATGGACGTTCTTATCTTCTTGATCGTCAGGAGTCCGTATTAGAGGCGCATATTCGCCGTGGCCTGCCGCTGTTCCCGCATCAAACTACGCTATATTGTGGCACGGCCTCTTCACCTCCTCAGTGCCGGAGTCACCCCGACGTCCACTGTGACAGATTACCCAAGTTTTTTTTTCATTATTATCGAAGATGATTTATTTCGATTGTCTTTTGTACATCTTTTTAGAAAATTATTAAAGCAAAAAAATTATTTTGTTCGTCTTATGAGAACTCTTTCAAACGAATGTTGAAAGCAAAAAAAAGTCATTCCGGTAGCCTTTTAAGAATCTTTTAAAAGAAATTGTGAAAGCAAAAAAAACAATTCGTTCGTCTTTCAAAAATCTTTTCAAAGATATTTTTTAAGTGAAAAAACATTA
The DNA here is from genome assembly GCA_963210295.1 of Ophion ellenae. Taxonomy (NCBI): domain Eukaryota; kingdom Metazoa; phylum Arthropoda; class Insecta; order Hymenoptera; family Ichneumonidae; genus Ophion; species Ophion ellenae. Next base: position 7,805,399 of record OY723391.1, read on the forward strand.
TTTTCGTTGGGTTCAAATGATGCAAACTTCCATGGCGTTGGCGTTTTCTATCACGATATGTCGACTTTTTTTAAAGAGCCGTCACGGTGGTTCCGCATGAAAAATTCATCGGCCCAATTAGGCGATATAAAAAATAAAAGGGCGAAAATTCTTACCAGAAAATACGGAATTCTTTTCCTTTTAACTTCCATTGAGATAGACCTCCTGGAGGCCCTGCGATCTCTGGGAGTTGCTGAACTCGTCATTACCATCTGGCAGGCTTGAATTGAGGGTGCTGTTGAGGGAACTCTAGAAGTGCTTTCACGATTTCCTCCTTCCGTTTGAATCCACTATGGATTTTGTATTCCGACGTGTTTTTCTGCAATTTTTGGCCCAAATTCTAGTTGATAATATTTAAATACATTTTGATAGACATACATTTGCAAAACGAGAAATCAATTAACAAATGTTTTTTGTAAAAATTTCTTTAGGATTCATTATGAAGATTATGTACAGTAAGGCAAGTCCGGGGTAGATGGCCATGAGAGAGACGTCCAATAGAAAAAAATTCGAAGGTAAATTCGCAGTAGATCATAGTTCTTTCAAGGTACAGTAAAAATAAAACTATATGTACATGGTAATAATTTCTGTTTATTAATCTTTGTTTGTGGAATTGTAGAATTTTTGTAAGTTGGCCAGCTCTCCCTCATGGCTCTCCATCTACCCCTGACTTACCCTATGAATGAATACATTTCTACATACATACATCCTCCGAGTTTATCCGCGACGTTCTGCAATTCTTAATCGATTTTTCGGATGTGGAATTTCGGACGTCGCACGACATAGGCTCACTTCTTCGGCGCACCCTATGTTGTTGGCCTGCTGTTAGTAAGCTCACTAGAATCTAAAATTAAGTATAAGTTAACAAATTAGGAAGGGATCCCCGCCCTTCCCCGTGAGGCACAACCAGCAATTTGCCCCCCCCCCCGTTCACCTGAAAATAAAAATCAAATTAGTAGTAAGAACGGCCCCACCCCGCCGATCTCTCTGAAGCACATCCAACTCAATATATAATGCTCCTCCAAAACGAAAATAAAAGAAATAAATATTAATGTTAATCCTTGCCCCTACCTGATCTGGTGGGTTCATTGAAACTCAACCAGCTTACCGTCATTGTCGAAAATTTCAAACATTTTTAATGTCTTTGGAGCCTCGGCGATGTCGGCGGATGAACCGGCGTCCACATTGTCAAAAAATTCGTTGTCCATGATGGTTCGGGTGGACTGTACCCTCTCATCCAGTGCTGTCGCCGCCGAGCTCGTTTCGCCAACATCGTCAACGTTTGGTGACAGCACATCCTCCAATTCGCTGAAATCCAAGTCCGCTGAGGCGGCTACGGATTCCGCGGCGGAATTCTCATCGACACGTAGCCGTTGACTTGGCCGGAGTTTCGCTTCGTCTTCTTGTTCTTCAAGACGCTCGTCCCGTCGCTGTTTTTTTAATTTGTCGCCACTTCCGAGCCTTCAGACATTTGAGGGCTTTGTTCATGGCGGTTTCAAACTCGAGTCTGTTTGGCCGTGAGAAATATTTGTTCTTGGCCATAGCGTCTGTGAACAAAAAACATTGAATTAGTCAGATTTAGGTGCGCATACTATCCACGCGAGATTATTTTTTACTGACCGAAGCATGCTTGCGCGCAGCGACTGCCTTGTAATTTTGCGACTGCCCATGAAAGGTCAGGGATTCGGAAACCGTCTCGTTTTCAGGAAAGATAAAGCAGAAGTATTCCGCAGCGCAGTCCGCTGGGTTCCTGCGTCCCGGGAAGATGAAGTGCGCCACCTGCAACAGAAAACAACACTCGCTTAATACACACGTTCGCATCCTCGCGAACATGAATGTATAAAAGACGACTCTTCTGTAGTCGTCTATAAGTAATAAAAATTCTTACCAAATCATTGTACGTCTCAGCATCGACATTTTCGAAGGCTATCAGATCGTCGATAGTATTGAAGGAAACCTGCGGCGGAACCGACATCCGCTTCGGCATTATCGCCCGGAGGACCTTTTGTAAGGTTGTCAAAATCGCGCTGCAAAATAAAATAGACAATGAAGAGCGATTTTAAATGAGTAACTGTGTACTCTCAACTTATAATGGACAATGCTCACCTCTGAGTTTTTTCGATAGCAACGATGCACGCCGCTATCGCTTTGTTATCCTGGTGTTAACATAAATATATTTTTCATTATCTTAATATGTTTACCTTTTTTTTTACGTATGTGGTGAAACTTACTTCAGCGTATCCGCCATCGCGTGGAGTGATCTAGCAACGTTGGACTCGTCAGTCTGCGTGGTTGTGGCCGGTTGGGAAAAAGCATGTCTGTTGCGTTGGGTCGGTGTGCTTAGCGTGTTTGATGATGGCGTGTGTGTGTTGAGTGCATGTTTCCATGATGATGCGGTGAATGGATGAACGTTTGAGTGAGTGTTTGGTGCTAGCATGCGTGGATTGTATGATTCAGTGCGTGAGTTGTTAGAGTGTTGGGTCGGTCGTGTGCCTGTTAGTTGGCCTTGTGTGTTCGATGCGGCGGCGTAAGTATTTTCGTTAGTCAGTTGCGTTTCAGTTTCAGTCAGGGGTGTGACCTGTGGATGTCTGTATTCCGTCGGCTTTGGTGTAGGTGTTCGTGGTGTGGGAGAGGGAGGGACTGTCATATTAGTTTTGTCGACTCGTTCGTACGTCGTGTGTCTTCGTTGCTCGTTTTGGGGATTGGCTCGTCTGAGGTTCTCTGTATCCGAATTCAAGCTTTGAAGAATACGCGTCGTCGGTTTCGGTGCTTCTACCCATTTTGTTCGCGGCTGAATCATCTGGAGTAAATAGCAAATTGATCACAAGTTTCAAATCTAAACCGTGGTACTAAGAAGAACTGCAATAACCCAGATGTCGTCAATGGGATTCCTATGACCTTCTATGTGCCAATACGGCATGCGGAAACATTTTCCCTCGATTTCATTTATGTCTATTAATACCTGTTCCTCACTCAGTAACGAACACCGAAATACGCCGAGTGCCGACGATGGTACACCGACGTCGTAAAAATCTTCGACTCTGCGGAATTCTTTGATTGCGAACTGGTATCGATTTTTCGAACGTATGACACTTTGGACAATACCAATTTTGGAATTTTTTAAGAGAACCGTGTTATCCGATTGGTTCGTTCCGATTCGAAATTTGCCTATGCGATAGCTTCGATCAGCACGATCATTGCTGGAACGAATCGAACCTATCGAATTGATCGACCGTCTATTGAGAGCTGAACGATTGTCGGTTGCATTTAGGATCCTCCTTGTTACTTCAGACTCTTCGAATCGCCTATTAACGATTTGCTGCAAGTGGTGATAAGGCTTGCGGCAAGCTTTGCGGAAGTACGTCATATTATTTTCGAATGGGAACATCGATATTTCGTTTAATGAACCGAATCTGGTCACATCATCCACTAGATGCAGAAGAGAGTGGGTGACAAAAGACAAAAATTCTTGACCGTAGATATCTTCAGCTCTGTTGACGAAAATTTCCAACTGTCTACGAGCAACATCGAGATGGATTTGCGAAGGACAACTGACGACAAGGATCCGAATGGCGGAATGCAGAAGAAAATGTCTGTACGCGACAGAATCAATCAGCCCGTAATAAACAACTGGTGCTGTATATAGAAGAATTTGACGATTTTCTGTCGCTTTAAATCCTTTGTACTTTTTTATCATGACTGGTTGACGTGAAAACTCTCTTGGGCAGTACATGGTTACCTGACGAAGGCGAAAGGTTAGATGTCGCAGGCCCAATTGGAAAGTTTCAAACTTCGATTGAATTTGCCGTGGACAAGCGCGCTGTTCACTTTTGGCATGACACCAAGACAAACGACGTGCATGTAATCGAAGACTGTTTGCGTTACTAAGCCGAAGCCTAGAGCCAACAGAGAGCAATAGGTATCTGTATGATGTTCCCCATTAATACGGTTCCTGTACTCTTCGTCGGTTCTTGGACAAAGCCTAGAGGCAACAGAGAGCCAACAGAGAGCAATCGGTATCTGTATGATGTTCCCCATCAATACGGTTCCTGTACTCTCCGTCGGTTCTTGGACAATGCTGTATACCGAGATACGTCATGACTCCGCGACGCAGCCACTTTCCTTGAACCCAGCATTTTGCGCAGGGAAAGAAACTACTGTGACCTTTATGACTCAATACAAAAGCACGCCCAGGAGAATCAGCAATGAAATACCTCAATTCAACTGCTTTCAGTTCATTCCTTATGATGATTCCACCGTGGTCTACAATTCTCCTCATGTCGTCTACAAAATCTTGGAATAATGCCTGGGCACTGGTTGGTTTCGACGAACCGCGCGAAACGCCAACGATTTCCGGTTTGCAGTGCGGAATATTCGCAATTCTAATTTGAATCGGCCACATCTGGATTTTTCCCTGCTTATGCAATGTCGCCCCGTCGGTACTGAAATCGACCAGCAATGTTTGAGGGACCAGTTCCGAAGAGGTCTGCGCTAAAATCGCAACGACGGCTGCTTCGACCCCTAAGTGGAGGTACTCACCCCCTGCAACTTCACGTGTGACGTACATGGTGCGTGGTGTACCGAGGACTGTCTTACAATTTTTTGGCAATGAATGAAAACATTGATGGGTTCGAACGACCCGCAAAACGGCGTCCGCTTGCACGTGAGACATTTTGCTTGAAACAAATGCTTCAGCCAAATGCTCTTGAAAATCTTGTATATCTGGAGTCTCGTTGACCGATTCGTCCACTTGGGAAGCAGACCCAGTCGAGTCCGAAGAGTTTGGTGCCTCATCAGTGGTACTTTCATCGGGTCGAATGTTGTCAAGTAACGAATTCATTGACGCCTCGACTACATCTTGATCATCGGACATGTTATGTGCCGTTGAACCAGAGGCGGTATTGATGATATCGACATGGTACCGGGTACTCGCATTTTCTGAATAAGCGATTCGATCTAATCTATCCAAACGTTGACGATGGATTGAAGAAATTGCATCGTAAGGCTTACGACTTTGTCTATTCGAGAGAAGAAACATACCTACAAAATTTAGGGAAACTACGATAAGAAAACAATTGCAATCGAAAAGAAACCGAATTCGGAACAGACGAGCCTCTATGAGCAAGAAAAGGATGAAAAAGAATGTTTTGCTGTCGAAGAAAAATCGAATGAACGGTAAACGGCCCCCTGAAATGTGTTAAAAAAAAACAATACAATGCCAATGAATTGGAAAAAAATCTAATCCAACATTAAGCACGCATAAAGTATTTTAGTAATTTACGGAATGTTTTCAACTTATGTAGTTAGAAAATTGCATTCCGGATCACATTTTTAACATTCGTTTGCCCGGATCTCTCGGCATCGAGTATAATTTTTATGCATGAAAAGATTGCATGCATTATTTTGGATGCATTGTACTGGCGTTTGGTATTATGGTCGTTGTCATAGTGTGTAGCGGAAAGAATTCCGATAAGTAACTAAGAACAAAATTATTAAGTACTTGTGTTCAATTGTCAGATATAAGTAGTCATATTGTCAAGTTGAACATCTGGCAAGATCATAACCTCAAAATAAAAGCGATTTTGTATGAGTATCACATAATTTTTTCGTGCGAAAATGTCAAGTTTTTTAAAGTGAGAAAATTTATTGTCAGTGGTTTCACAAGTTCAAGGAGGGAACCTCCTGCAGACAACGGATTTTCCACTTTTTTTTAAATCAAGATCATTCATTAGAATGAATACAGTTACATAATAATATTGACGTTTTAATGAATAAAAACTTTTTTTATGGGTAAAATAAAATTGCAGCGCAAGATGTGGTCAAACTTGGCTCGTAGAGGTCGCGCCGCGAAACGCCCAGGTCCTTCTAGTTAAATAAAATCAAGAAAACAATTTTTTTCATAAAAATAAGCTACTTCGCTTTGCGTGAACCTAAATTTGGGCGAAAAATAAATAAATTAAAATTTTGAGGATAAGAAACAAAATACTTTTCTTTTTTATAAACAAATCGTCAAAAACAATATTTATAACAATTTTTACGATATTTCGGGTTTGTGCAAAGGCCACTAACAAGGGGAGGCCACAACGTTCGAATCAGGGATTTTCTTCAAACCTTGTATACTTTTAGTAGTCCATTAGGACAACATAATGTGCAAGTAGCAAGGCGTACTACTTAGGTGTTTTCGAGAAAATCGCAAGAGGAGTCTCACGCAACCAATATCTACCAATGCGTAGCGACACTGAGCACGAGACGGCGGCGGTCAAGTGGTTAGCGTTCAATGTCCGTAATCGCTGGATCGCTGGATCGAGTCCCGCTCATGTGATTTTTTTTTCCAACACTGGTCATATTCTTTCATATATATTACAATTCAAAGGTAATATAATGAAAAATACGTGTATTTACATGAATCTTTATCGAATTTCCAATGTATCATTGTATTATTGAATAAAATTATTTACACCTTTATTTTTCGCTGTTTGTCTTGCGCTTTCCAAGCCTGGCCCTCCCCCCATCCTTTCAAATCTGTATCTGCAGGTCGATGCGTGCACAACATTTTCGGGTATGTTACCCGCTTTCAGGTATAAGGGATTTCGCAAATCTCGATAAGCATACACTTTGAGGAAAACTTTATTCGTTGGGTCGTTTAATTGTCGATAATTATAAATATAATAGCTGTTGTAATAATAAAAATTAGTAAACAGCCAAATAACATTGGAAATTCGATAAAGATTCATGCAAATACACGTTTTTTTCGTTATATTACCTTTGAATAGTAATTCATATGAAATAATATGACGTGTTGGGAAAAAAAATCACATGAGCGGGACTCGATCCAGTGATCCAGTGATTACGGACATTGAACATTAACCACTTGACCGCCGCTGTTTCGTTCTCAGTGTCGCTACACACCGGTAGATATTGGTTGCGTAAGACTCCTCTTGCAATTTTCTCAAAAACATCTAAGTAGTACGCCTTGCTACTTGCACATTATGTTGTCCTAATGGACTACTAAAAATATACAAGGTTTGAAGAAAATCCCTGATCCGAACGTCATGGCCTTCCCTTGTCAGTGTCGCTACGCACCGGTAGATTAGTTGATATTGGTTGCGTAAGGCTACTCTTGCGATTTTCTCGAAAACACCTAAGTAGTACGCCTTGCTACTTGCACATTATGTTGTCCTAATGGACTACTAAAAGTATACGAGGTTTAAAGAAAGGCCAATTTTCATCCTAGAAAAGTACAAGACGAGGGTGCAGCGGAAGACCGAGAGTATACTGGGGCGCAGAGTTGGAAACATTATTGAAGGAAAATTCATGCCAAACGATTTATTGTTATATTTTATTCAAAAACTTTGAATAAACATAAACATTTCGACGTACAGTCGAATACTTCCAATAAAACAGAAAATGCCGTTCTTTCGCAATAAATGCCCGGTCGTCGATTTAAAAAACGGCGGAGACTTATTTCTTCATGAAATAAATGATATTCTTCATTTACCTTATGAAAAAAAAAGAGGTAAAGAGAAAAGGGAGAGTCAAAGCGGAAAGAATTGCGTAAAAGAAAAACTTGCCCTGTCAAAAAAGTTTGTCTTTATCCACAATGGCACTTTGTCCAACGCTTTCCGTCGAATCTCGCAAATTCCTCGGATGTCGAAGTTTTCCTCTTCACACGTCCGGTAACGCACGTTCGGACACTCTCTCACATTAATTATCGCTTCCGTTAAGCGACGGATATTGACATTTTCCGCACAATTACACTTTTTCTTTGTCACCTTTTCCGGCGTAACGATTTTTCAGTGGTGCGGCTTCGGTGCAAATTGAAGAGAAGTCGCGTTCACGCTGACGGTTTTGGCGCGCTGTCTAGAGAGCCGTAACGCGAGAGGCAGGCGGAAGATGGTGGAATAAGCTATTCTCCCGTGCCTATTTAATAATTGTTACAGATGGCATATTCATATATTTTTTCAAGGAAATATATGAAAGAATATTATTCTTACAAAAACACTTCCTCTTGCATACGCGTATTTATAAATATGTAATACGCCATACCGTTCATGTACGATTCGTTCAAACCGTACGACGTACTAGTACTAGTACTATACCGGTACGGTAACAGTACATCGTAGTGCTCGTGTACGATTCGCTCGAATCGCACGGCGTGCTGGTACGGTGACATTACGCCGTGAGATAGTACGCCGTGACGGTACGGTAATGGTACGGTGACTTCACGCCGTGGAGTGCCCTAGGGGAATCGTACGCTTGTCTATCTGGGTCGTAATATAAACAAGTATCACAACAGAACGACCTTTTTTCTAACCTCAAAAATGTCAAAGTTTGTGCAAAATAAACAGCATTTGTGGGAAGCATGGCTTTTCTGCATCAACCTAAAAAAACAGCAGCTGAAGCACGTCGGTTACTGGAGGAGCCCTACGGCAAACATATACCATCAAAAACAACGTGTGATGATTGGTTCAAGCGGTTCAGAAGTGGCGATTTTGAGATTGGGGACAAGGAGCGCTCGAGAAGACCGCAAACATTTGCGGACGCCGATCTGCAAGCGTTATTAGTAGAATAGTCAAGAGTGGTGAAGCCAAGGTGGCGCCACCGTCGAGGAGAGGTCGCCGGGCGCGTGTGACGTCACAGAGATGCCTATGTGGAGGGGGGGTCATGTGGTCCGTGCAGCGACTGGGGGGGGGGGGGGGGGGCGTCGATGAGTGTTTTGTGTGTATGTACGTGCATGCGTGCGTGCGTGTAGGAAAGCCAAGGTGGCGCTGCGGTCGTGGGGAGGTCGGCGTGTGTGCGTGCGTGGGTGCGTGTAGGGAAGCCAAGGTGGCGCTACGGTCGTGGGGAGGTCGGCGTGTGTGCATGCGTGCGTGCGTGTAGGAAAGCCAAGGTGGCGCTGCGGTCGTGGGGAGGTCGGCGTGTGTGCGTGCGTGCGTGCGTGTAGGGAAGCCAAGGTGGCGCTACGGTCGTGGGGAGGTCGGCGTGTATGCGTGCGTGCGTGCGTGCGTGTAGGGAAGCCAAGGTGGCGCTACGGTCGTGGGGAGGTCGGCGTGTGGGCGTGCGTGCGTGTGTGTGTGCGTGTATGTGTGTGTGTGTGTGAAGAAAAAAAATTAGAAATTAATCGCTTAAAGAAAAGAAATTGATTCTTCGATTGATGTAAATGTATATCCCCCCTTAAAGAGTGGTCGCCGGGCGCGTGTGACGTCACAGAGAGGCCTCTGTGGAGGGGGGCCATGTGGTCCGTGGAGCGAATGGCGGGGAAGCCGTCGTCGATGAGTGTTGTGTGTGTGAAGAGCGGCCTTTCAAAGCCCAATATTTATGACATGCAGCTGGTTCCATTCCGAAAGACAATGTCTATTGCATCCGCCTCGTCTCCACGCTCGCCGCCACTCGAGACAGGTCGTGACAGGTTCCTCGGAAAAAACTATAATCTGTAGGGATCATAGGCTGTGACCGCGGATGGACCACTTGAGCGCAGCTCTTGAAAAGTCGAGGTCTCCATTCTGAAATATAACGTCAAGATGTTCGCATGTGCGAGTATGTACGCAGTGCATCCAGCCAAGCACCCCCTGGACTTGACCAAAAACGAGCTCGAACAGGTTCCAAAGGTCTTGATCTTGAAATATTGGGGTAAATATGTTGGCTTATTGTGGGATCGTTTGCCGGAACATCAGTGGAACGACAGTGAAGTGATATCATATCTTCCATGCTTTGAGCATTATAATACGCCACAGATGAAAGATCACATCGATGGACCCCCACCTCAACGTCGAGAGTGTAAAAAATGCTGTGAAAATTCTCCTCGTACGGGGTTCTTCGAACGTGTTTGAACCTGTTTTTCGGGAGCGTGAAAAAATGTCGGGGGGAAAATTCTCCACAGTTCTTCGAACGTGTTCAAATCTGTTTTTCATGATTGGAAAAGAGGGGAGAGGTTTGAAAATTTGAGTGGGAGGCTTACGTGGGAGCTTATAATTTTGTGGGCCAAGCTCAGACTGCACTATTCCACTGCACCATCAACATCTCTCAAAATAAAAAAAATTTTGAAAGTGCGGGGAAAATGGATCTCTTGAGTATCAACAAAGTCGGCCGGATGACGGAATTCCTTCCAACGAAGAAGCTGTCAGAACTCCCCGTCAAGTCGGAACGACTAATCTCCGACAAGAGGGCCGTACAAACCAAATTTGGGAAACGCTACATCGCGGACATCGCAGATGAGTTCTCCGTCTTCTTACCAGCGCGACTTGTAAAGGCCTTCGACCAAGATCCGGCAATGTTCGAGAGTTTGCTGCAAGTGGCACGCGATGGTCAACTTTGCATGCAGTATATTGGTGGAAAATACAACAGTGGTGAATTCCGGCGTCTCTGAACATGGTGGACGGGGAAAAAAAAATAGTTGGAACACCATCATTGAACTGTTTACACCACAGCGTCTTGCCATTGTTTTCAACAGTTAGTGTTGACTATGTAAAAAATGTATATGTTTGATCGAATTGTAAATGATGGATGTTTTCGTCATAGAATAAAGAATACAAATGATATATATTTTCATCGAAATGTGTTGTATTCATTCAAAAAACATCCCTCGCTCACGCTTCGTATACGCCCAACCGGCTTTTCAGCGATTTTACGTTCTCATGGGCGCAGTTCGTGTTAAAGGGATGATGGGGACATTTGGAGTTTATGATTTTCGGCAGCTTCTGCAGCGATGGACACTCCAGAGTCTCCAAGTCGATGACGTTTGTCGCAGGATCCGTGAATCGTGATAGACATGCGCATTTCTCAAATGCATTGGCATAGATGATAGGATCTCCATGCAAGAGTTCTCGAATTATCTTTCTAGCTGCCTCGTATGGTATGCCATTGTGATCCCATCATAATCCATGGAAATTGCGTTCCAGCCCCTTGTTTGTCATTTTGTACTTGGCCGGTAGAGTCCCATGCAAATGGTGCATCGAAGGCGAGCGTCAGCGGTTCAGCATTCTCCTCATGGAGTTTGACGATGGAGATCTCCTCCAGGACAAATTCGTTGGCGGGTCTCTTGAAGCCCTGCACATCGACGATAAGCTCCATGTCGACTGAAGTGGATGAGAATCATCGGCATGATTTTATGCCATTTTTTTAACTCCACCATTGATTGGATTGTATTCTTCGTGAGACGTTCCAGAGACTTCCGAAGACATTCATTCGACGTTCGAAGACATTCAAGAGACGTTCGAAAACATTCATAAGGCGTTTGAAGACATGCATGAGGCGTTCAAAGAGTTTCAAAACACTTTCTGCGACGTCATGAGACGTTTAAAGGTGTTCGTGAGGCTTCAAGCGACTTTCGAAAACGTTTAAAGACATTCATGAGAGGTTCGAAGACGTTCAAGAGATCTGTGACAATATTCATAATACGTTTGAAGACAGCGATGAGGGGTTCGACAATGTTTTAGAGACTTTCAAAGACATTCACGAGGGGTTTGAAGTCGTTCAGAGACTTTCGAAGACATTCAAGAGATCTTTGACAATATTCATAATACATTTGAAGACATCGAGGAGAGGTTCGAAGACGCTTGAGAGACTTTCAAAGGCATTCATAATACGTTTGACGACATTCATGAGGGGTTCGAAGACGCTTGAGAGACTTTCAAAGACATTGACGAGGGGCTCGAAGATGTTCAGAGACTTTCGGAGACATGCAAGACATCTCTGACAATATTCATAATACGTTTGAAGACATTCATGCTCGTTTCGAAGACGCTTAAGAGACTTTCAAGGACATTCCCGAGTGGATTGAAGACGTTCAAGAGATTTCCAAAGACATTCACGAGGCGTTCGGCGCTTTGAAGACGTTCAAGAGACTTTTGACGACATTGATAATACGATGTTCGACGACATCCATAAACCAAAGATATTCATGACGTTTGAGTTTCGCTGGAATTGTTTGGGTTTGTTTGGGATTTTCACAGTTTTGCTAAAATGTGTTTGTTTGCGATTTTCAGTTTTGGGGAAATGTGTTTGGCTTTGTTTGGGTGCGCACCCAAACAAACCCAAACAATTTCAGCGAAATTCAAACGTCATGAATATCTTTGGTTTGGAAAGTCTGGGGTTTGGAAAGTCTCTGAACGTCTTCAAACCCCTCGTGAATGTCTTTGAAAGTCTCTAAAACATTGTCGAACCCCTCATCGATGTCTGCGAACGTATTATGAATATTGTCAAAGATCTCTTGAATGTCTTCGAAGGTCTCAGAACGTCTTCGCACCTCTCGTGAATGTCTTTGAAAGTCTCTCAAGCGTCTTCGAACCCCTCATCAATGTCATCAAACGTATTATGAGTTTCGTCGAAAGTCGTTTGAACGTCTTCGAACCCCTCGTGAACGTCTTTAAAAGTCTTGCTTAAGCGTTTTCGAACCCCTCATGAATGTACTCAAACGTATCATGAATGTCTTCGAAAGTCTCTTGAGCGTGTTCAAACCCCTCGTGAATGTCTTTGAAAGTCTCTAAAACGTCGTCGAACCCCTCATCGATGTCTTCAAACGTATTATGAATATTGCCAAAGATCTGTTGAATGACTCCGAAAGTCTCTGAACGTCTTCGCACCTCTCGCGAATGTATCTGAAAGTCTCTTGAACGTATTCGGAAGTCTCTTCTACGTCTTCAAACGAATTATGAGTGTCGTCGAAAGTCTTTTAATCGTCTTCGAACCCCTCGTGAATGTCTTTGGAAGTCTCTCTTAAGCGTCTTCGAACCCCTCATGAATGTCTTTAAACGGATTAAGAATGTCGTCGAAATTCTCTTGAACGTCTTCGAACGCCTTGTGAATGTCTCTCAAGCGTCTTGGAACCCCTCATGAATGTCTTCAAACGTACAGGGTGCGCCAGAGAAACTTACTTATTTGAAAAAATTCCCGCGCGGTGAGTTGGGCGGGTAGAGGGGCGAGAGGGGGCGCATCTGGAGGGGGAAGTTCCCAAGTTTGTTTCTCCCTGCAGTCAGTTGCCATCATGTTCTGGTCTAGAGAGCAGCGGGCCTTCGCAGTCGAGAGCTTCTTTTCTAACGGTCGCTCACTTGTTGCTACGCAACGTGCCTTCCGCGCTCGCTTTGAAATTCCTCCTCACAGACTCGTTCCTGGCCGTAATTCGATTCTGTCGTGGGTTAACTCATTTCGGGAGTGTGGAAGTGTCGCTAAACCCAGAAATGGACTTCAACGGACCATCACAACTCCGGAAAATGTCGAAAGAGTGAGGCAGTCAGTTGTGCGTTCTCCCCGGCGTTCGGCTCGCAAACACGCAGCTGCTATGGGAATTTCTGACACCACTGTTCGACGAATTCTCCATGATGACCTTCAATTTAATCCCTAAAAATTGGCTGTTGTGCAAGAATTAACTGAACGCGATTTTGTTGCCCGTCAAAATGCATGTGAAATGCTGGTTGACAACCTGCCTGAAGACGCGGTCGTTTTTTTCAGTGACGAGGCTCAAGCAAAACATGCGTTATTGGTGTGGTGTAAATCCACGTGAGCTTCACCAGAAGCCACTTAATTGTGAGCGAGTTACTGTCTGGTGTGCGATGTCGGTAATGGGAATAATTGGTCCTTATTTTTTTGAAGACAACGACCGCGCAGTTACCGTGAATAGAGCTCGTTATAGGAACATGATCGAGGAATTTTTTCTTCCAAGACTCGAAGAAATGAACGTTAGGATCGTGTGGTTTCAGCAAGATGGAGCCACAGCACACACAGCACGAGACTCAATGAATTTGTTGCGACAACATTTCCCCGACCGCCTCATCTCTCTCAGAGGCGATCGCCACTGGCCGTCACTCTCTCCAGATTTGACTCCATGCGATTTCTTGTTATGGGGTTATCTGAAATCTCTGGTTTATGTCGATCGACCACGGACCATAGCACACCTCAAGAACAACATTCGCGACGCCATTGCCAACATACCGATTGATATGCTGCAAAGAGTGGATACGAATTTCAAAAATCGATTTCATCAGTGTATGCGCAATGGGGGTCGCCATTTATCCGATGTCATTTTCAAGACTGCATGAAAAAAAAAAATTGGGAAATTGTATTCTCAAATAAAAAAAATTTAAAACAATAATTGAAGTACTTTTGTTTTTATTGACCTTTCAAATAAGTAAGTTTCTCTGGCGCACCCTGTATCATGAATGTCGTCGAATGTCTCTAAAACGTCGTCGAACCCCTCATCGATATCTTCAAACGTATTATGAATATTGTCAAAGATCTGTTGAATGTCTTCGAAAGTCTCTGAACGTCTTCGCACCTCTCGTGAATGTCTTCGAAAGTCTCTGAAGCCTCTCCGAACCCCTCATCAATGTCTTCAAACAGATTATGAGTGTCGTCGAGAGTCTTTTAAACATCTTCGAACCCCTCGTGAATATCTTTGAAAGTCTTGCTTAAGCGTTTTCGAACCCCTCATGAATGTCTTCCAACGTATTATGAGTGTCGTCGAAAGTCTTTGAAACGTCTTCAAACCCCTCGTGAATGTCTTTGAAAGTCTCTCTTAAGTCTTTTCGAACTCCTCATGAATGTCTTCAAACGTATTATGAGGGTCGTCGAAAGTCTTTGAAACGTCTTCAAACCCCTCGTGAATGTCTTTGAAAGTCTCTCTTAAGGCTTTTCGAACCCCTCATGAATGTACTCAAACGTATCATGAATGACGTCAAAAGTCTCTTGAACGTCTTCAAACCCCTCGTGAATGTCTTTGAAAGTCTCTCTTAAGGCTTTTCGAACCCCTCATGAATGTACTCAAACGTATCATGAATGACGTCAAAAGTCTCTTGAACGTCTTCAAACCCCTCGTGAATGTCTTTGAAAGTCTCTAAAACATCGTTGAACCCCTCATCGATATCTTTAAACGGATCATGAATATTGTCAAAGATCTGTTGAATGTCTTCGAAAGTCCCTGAACGTCTTCGCACCTCTCGCGAATGTCTCTTGAAGTCTCTTGAACGTATTCGAAAGTCTCTTGAACGTATTCGAAAGTCTTTTCAACGTCTTCAAACGTATTATGAGTGTCGTCAAAAGTCTTTGAAACGTCTTCAAACCCCTCGTGAATGTCTTTGAAAGTCTCTCTTAAGCGTTTTCGAACCCCTCGTGAATGTACTCAAACGTATCATGAATGTCGGCGAAAGTCTCTTGAACGGCTTCAAACCCCTCGTGATTGTCTTTGACAGTCTCTAAAACATTGTCGAAACCCTCATCGATGTCTTCAACCGTATTATGAATATTGTCAAAGATCTGTTGAATGTCTTCGAAAGTCTCTGAATGTCTTCGCACCTCTCGCGAATGTCTCTGAAAGTCTCTTGAACGTATTCGGAAGTCTCTTGAACGTCTTCGAAACCCTCGTGAATGCCTTTGAAAGTCTCTCAAGCGTCTTCGAACCCCTCAAGAATGTCTTCAAACGTACTATGAATGTCGTCAAATGTCTCTTGAACGGATTCGAAAATTTCTCGAACGTCTTTAAACCCCTCGTGAATGACTTTGAAAGTCTCCAAAACGTCTTCGAACCCCTCATCGATGTCTTCAAACATGTTATGAATACCGTCAAAGATCTCTTTTATGTCTTCGAACGTCGTAGAAAGTCTCTTGAAACTCTTTGAACCCCTCATGCATGTCTTCAAACGCCTTATGAATATTTTCGAACGTCTCTTGAATGTCTTCAAACGTCTTATATATGTCTTCGGACAAACCCCTCGTGAATGTCTTTGAAAGTCTCTCTTAAGCGTCTTCGAATCCCTCATGAATGTCCTCAAACGTATTATCAATGTCGTCAAATGTCTCTTGAAGGAATTCGAAAGTTTTTGAACATCTTCCAACCCCTCGTAAATGTCTTTGAAAGTCTCCTGAACGTCTTCGAACCTCTCATGAATGTCTTCAAACGTTTTCGAAAGTCGCTTAAAGCCTCACAAACACCTTCAAACGTCTTATGACGTCGTAGAAAGTCTTTTGAAACTCTTTGAACCCCTCATGCATGTCTTCAAACGCCTTATAAATATTTTCGAATGTCTCTTGAATGTCTTCGAACGTCGAATGAATGTCTTCAAAAGTCTCTGGAACGTCTCACGAAGAATACAATCCAATCAGTGGTGGAGTTAAAAAAATGGCATAAAATCATGCCGATGATTCTCATCCACTTCAGTCGACATGGAGCTTATCGTCGATGTGCAGGGCTTCAAGAGACCCGTCAACGAATTTGTCCTGAAGGAGATGTCCATTTGCATGGGACTCTACCGGCCAAGTACAAAATGACAAACAAGGGGCTCGAACGCAATTTCCATGGATTATGATGGGATCACAATGGCATACCATACGAGGCAGCTAGAAAGATAATTCGAGAACTCTTGCATGGAGATCCTATCATCTATGCCAAGGGATTTGAGAAATGCGCATATCTATCACGATTCACGGATCCTGTGACAAACGTCATCGACTAGTAGACTCTGGACTGTCCATCGCTGCAGAAGCTGCCGAAAATCATAAACTCCAAATGTCCCCATCATCCCTTCGACATGAACTGCGCCCATGAGAATGTAAAATCGGTGAAAAGCCGGTTGGGCGTATACGAAGCGTGAGCGAGGGATGTTTTTGGAATGAATACAACACATTTCGATGAAAATATATATCATTTGTATTCTTTATTCTACGACGGAAACATCCATCATTTACAATTCGATCAAACATATACATTTTTTACATAGTCAACACTAACTGTTGAAAATGATGGCAAGACGCTGTGGTGTAAACAGTTCGATGATGGTGTTCCAACTAATTTTTTTTTCCCGTCCACCATGTTCAGAGACGACGGAATTCAACACTGTTGTATTTTCCACCAATATACTGCATGCAAAGTTGACCATCGCGTGCCACTTGCAGCATACTCTCGAACATTGCCGGATCTTGGTCGAAGGCCTTTACAAGTCGCGCCGGTAAGAAGACGGAGAACTCATCTGCGATGTCCGCGATGTAGCGTTTTCCAAATTTGGTTTGTACGGCCCTCATGTCGGAGATTAGTCGTTCCAACTTAACGGGGAGTTCTGACAGCTTCTCCGTTGGAAGGAATTCCGTCATCCGGCCGACTTTGTTGATACTCGAGAGATCCATTGTCCCCGCACTTTCAAAATTCTTTTTTTTTTGTTTGAGAGATGTTGATGGTCCAGTGGAATAGTGCAGTCTGAGCTTGGCCCACAAAATTATAAGCTCCCTCTTAAGCCTCCCACTCAAATTTTCAAACCTCTCCCCTCTTTTCCAATCGTGGAAAACAGGTTTGAACACGTTCGAAGAACCGTGGAGAATTTTCCCCCCGACATTTTTTCACGCTCCCGAAAAACAGACTCAAACACGTTCGAAGAACCCCGTACGTGGAGAATTTTCACAGCATTTTTTCCACTTCCGACGTTGAGGTGGGAATCCATCGATGTGATCTTTTATCTGTGGCGTATTATAATGCTCAAAGCATGGAAGATATGATATCACTTCACTGTCGTTCCGATGATGTTCCGGCAAACGATCCCACAATAAGCCAACATATTTACCCCAATATTTTAAGATCAAGACCTTTGGAACCTGTTCGAGCTCGTTTTTGGTCAAGTCCTGGGGGTGCTTGGCTAGATGCACTGCGTACATACTCGAACATGCGAACATCTTGACGTTATATTTCAGAATGGAGACCTCGACTTTTCAAGAGCTGCGCTCAAGTGGTCCATCCGCGGTCACAGCCTATGATCCCTACAGATTATAGTTTTTTCCGAGGAACCTGTCAGGACCTGTCTCGAGTGGCGGCGAGCGTGGAGACAAGGCGGATGCAATAGACATTGTCTTTCGGAATGGAACCAGCTGGATGTCATAAATATGGGGCTTTGAAAGGCCGCTCTTCACACACACACAATACTCATCGACGACGGCTTCCCCGCCAGTCGCTCCACGGACCACATGGCCCCCCTCCACAGAGGCCTCTCTGTGACGTCACACGCGCCCGGCGACCACTCTTTAAGGGGGGATATACATTTACATCAATCGAAGAATCAATTTCTTTTCTTTAAGCGATTAATTTCCAATTTCTTTCCTTCACACACACACACACACACACGCACGCACGCACGCACACACGCCGACCTCCCCACGACCGTAGCGCCACCTTGGCTTCCCTACACGCACGCACGCACGCACGCACGCACGCACACACGCCGACCTCCCCACGACCGTAGCGCCACCTTGGCTTCCCTACACGCACGAACGCATGCACGCACATGCACACAAAACACTCATCGACGCCCCCCCCCCCCCCCCCCAGTCGCTGCACGGACCACATGACCCCCCTCCACATAGGCCTCTCTGTGACGTCACACGCGCCCGGCGACCTCCCCTCGACGGTGGCGCCACCTCGGCTTCACCACTCTTGACACACCACCTGCCCTTGAGTTAGAACCGCTACAGCTATTCTACTGTTATTGGATGAAGATGACACTCATACAGAATATCGACTTGCCGAGGCATTAAATGTGACTCAGCAATGTATTTCTAAACCTTTGCACGCAATCCGAAAAATTCATAAGGAAGGAAAGTGGGTGCAGGATGAGTTGACTGAGAGACAAATGGAAAATAGAAGAGCCACGTCCGAAATTTTCCTTTTCCCGCAGAACAGAACGAGCTTCTTGCATCGAATTGTTACTGGCGTTGAAACATGGATATATTTTGAGAATCCCAAACGCAGAAAATCATGGCTTTCACTTACCGTAGCGTCAACATCGACTGTACGGCCAAATCGCTTCGGAAAAAAGAGAAAATGCTCTGCGTTCGGTGGGACCTGAAAGGAATCGTGTACTATGAGCTGCTGAAACCGGGCGAAACTGTCAATGGGCATCGCTACCGACAACAACTAATCGATTTGAACCACGCATTGCTCGAAAAACGGCCAGAATGGGACACGGGACACGAACGTGTGATATTGCAGCACGACAACGCTCCGTGCCATCGCAGTTCCATCGTCCAGGACACCATAAAAATACTGAAATGGGATCTGCTACCACACCCACCGAACTCGCCAATCCTGGCCCCTTCAGACTATCACTTGTTCCGGTCGATGGCGCATGGCTTGGGTGGGCTACACTTGGCCAATTGCGATGCAATACAAAATTGGTTGGACGAATAGTTTCAGTCCAACGACGCGTCTTTTTATCGTCGCGGTATTTGTGCATTGCCAGAGAGATGGCAAAAATGTGTAAATAGCGAGGGACAATACTTCGAATGAACCATTTTTTGTATTTGTCTTGAAATTTGAAATTTTCGATTTTTTATTGTTAAAAAAACCGGGAAACTGAGTTGCGCTTCTAGTATTTATAGAATTATTACAGATATAAATGTTGGTAAAACTATGACCTGCAACAGAAGAGTCTAGTGTAATAAATTATGTCCCGAAGACAAATGAAATTGTTTATTTTAAACGTAAATCGAACAACACTTACCTAAAAGCCACGCATCTCGTCGTCCTGCAGCATACATATCCTGCAAATGAATTGAAAATCGACAACCTGGCCAAACTCTAGCATCATGGGTTCGTCCACTATGAGCAGCATTCACGGTTAAAATTTTACCCTCGTAGTCTGAAACCTAAAATTGGCAAAATTTATAATAATATTTTTTTCCAATAGTACGTTTTTCAATAACCGGTGTGTCCTCTATGTTATCGAATTTCATATGATACTTACAATTAGAACGTTCAAAGAATGATATAATTTACGATTAACGTAGAGATGTTCCCTATCAGCGGTTGGAGGCACAATTGCTACATGTGTACCATCGATTGCCCCAATTACACCAGTAAAGCGTGTGTGAGCCCAGAAACTGCAAATTTTCGACAATTTATTAAATAGATATAGTCATGAATTGTATTCATAATAATTTTATTCATCCATATTCCATTATATTTTTGATGGGTATTATATACACAAAACAATGAAAGTATGAGATTTCACATTTCTTTGACATGTTGAATTTGCGCATCTTCAATTGGAAACTGAATGTTATTTTGCATTAATGTGTTTAATGCATTAAACAAAACATTAAACAAAATCTTGCTCACGGTTGGCTGGCTTACGCATGCTAAATAATTGTATCCAATGCGAGTCTGATAAGAACCTCATGCCATAATATTCAATGCGATTAGTATCTGAAACGTCAGATCACTCTACTGATGGATTCTGTTTTTAATTGGAACAAATATGGATTGTTTGATTTCGCAAACGGGCTTGCGGTTAGGCTAGGACTGGGTCAGCCTAAGTGGGAGAAGAAAAAAAAGCGGCGAGGGGAAGAAGTGAAGTGCAGGAATCATCTGGAAATAAGAGGAGGTATGCGTACTGAAGGGGAAAAGGGTAGAAGAAGGGAAGGCGCATGGCGAGTAGGTTATGTGTGAGGCGGGAGATAGAGAGGACGTGAACGGAAATGGGGAGGAACAGCAGCGACGTGGTGAGAAGCTGAACCCGGCGAGCACGGTCGGGAAGGCAGAGCCGTGCCCAGAGACGGAGAAAAGACGCCCACCGCTGAACAAAAAGGGCAATGGAAATAGAGACGTGAGAGAATTTTTCGAAGTCGGCGTGGCGGCAGGAAGGACGAAGGTCTTACACTCGCAGCCGACACCACCATCGCAGCCGCAGGCAACGAAGAGGAAATACGGAGGGGTGAAGGGCAAGAAAATTGAGGAAGAGGAGACAGGAGATGCGGAAAATGGCAGCGTATACGAGGGAGAAATTGGTGAATATAATGGCAGATATGAGAACGAGTCGGACATGCGAGAAAGTCAAGGCGTATGGGAAAAGAGCATGGAAAAGGAGAAGAGGACGGAGAGTCGGTGGAGATGGCGCCAATGAGCCAGTGGATGACGGAGATGAGGAAAATGGAAGAGAGAATAAAAGAAAGTGTGATGGAAAGTCGACGCGAGGCAAAGGAGGAAATAAAGAAGGAAATATTGCCGCTGCCCTGCAGGTGTGAGCAGGGTCATAAGGGAACTAGTGGGGGAAGCGGAACAGTGGAGACACAAGTGCTACAGAGGGGAAGTACAATGGGAAGAGGAGAAGCAAGAGTTGGTACGTGAGGTGGAGGGCTGGAAAAAGAAATGGAAAATGCTCGCTCAGGAAGCAACGAGAGAGAAGGAAGGTGAAAACAAACAGCTGAGTGAGGAAATGACGCAGGCAGAATTTGACGGGAGGAGTGATGGGCATAACAACGAGGGGGGCGAGGAAATCGAGTCCGGATCGACGGAGAAAACAACGGCAACAAATACAAAAAGGATAGGAGACGGGCAGACAGGAAAAAGTGCACGGGAGATAGGAGAGCAGGAGTGGAGAGAGGTCCGGCGTAACAAAAAATGGACGAGAAAGGAGAGATGGGGAACCAACATAGAATACGAAAGCACGAGAATGGAAGGAGGCAGGACGTGCAATGAAGGAGGCAGGCGTGATCATACGAGACGATACGGTACCAGAGAAGAAAAAAGCAGATTTTAGGTAGGACCCCGAGGCCCTTATCGGAAGGGATGTTAAGGGAAGAGCTGAACAAAAGAGCGGAAAGGAGCAGACAGATGCGCATCACGAAATCGGGTGAAGGAAGCAGAAAATCAAGAAAAGAGATAATTGAGGCGGTCCAAGAAAGGTGCAACGTGAGGGTAGATGGCAACACGGAAGAAGTGTATGAGAGCAACGGACGAATCTTCCTGAAATTCAAGACCCTGGCAGACAAGAAAGAGCTGACGAAAAGGAGAGGAGAATTTAAAGGAACGAATATTTCGCTAGAGGATAGCCTAACAAGGAGGCAAAGGGAGATTCAAAGATGGCTGAGAGACGGAGCCGTCTTGGAGAGGAGCTGCGAATGGGAGGTCGAAATAAAATACATGAGAATAAGGATTGGGCAAGAATGGTGGAAATTGGAACGAGGGCAGAGAGGATATGGAGATATTTCAAACCAATGAGCCCTTTCGTCAACGAGGATGAGAGTCGGAGGGATAAAGTACAGAAGAGCGTCGAAGAAGACTCGGAGAGCACGTGCAGCAAGAAAACCAAGATGGACGGCATAAAAAGCGACAAGAGAGACGAAACTAAAATACTTACATGGAATGTAGCAGGCATTTACAAGATTGGGGAAACATGGGAATTCGTAACGAGGTTTGATATAGTAATATTGCAAGAAACGTGGCTAGAAGGAAAAGATGAGGGTAAAACGAGAGAATATATAAGTGGGGAGTATGAATGGTTTTTCAAAGCGGCGAAAAGGGACGAAAAGGCAAAAAAGGGAAGAGCAAAGTCAGGCCATTGGAATAAGAAAAAATATGAGTGAAGAATGGAAAATAGATGAGTGGGAATTCGGTGTATGTTTGTCTAAAATAGGAAACGAAAAAATAACAGCGATAATTACGGTGTACAACAACGTAGGAATGTAAACAGTCGAGAGGCATTTAAAGAAAAAGATAGAAGAGGAGGCGGGGAGACATGATGTATTATTAATAGTGGGAGATTTCAATGCAAGAATTGGAGAAGAACAAGCAATGAATGAGGGCGAAGTCGGCGAAGAAAATAATTAATGGAGAAAGCCACAAGACAAGAAAGTCAACTCGGAAGGGCGAAGGCTTTTAAGACTGTATGAAGAGATGGGGCTGAAGGTGTTGAATGGTAGCGTACAAGGGGATGAAGACGGGAAAATAACGTATGTTGGAGGGAGTAAAGAGTGTTGTGGGTCGGTGTTGGATTTGGTGATCGGGGTAGACAGAGGTAGTCAGGACGAAATAAGATAGCTAAAGGTAGAAACACAAGGAGAGTCAGACCATCTGCTGGTCACATTGGCCATAGGTAAGGAGAGAGAGAGGAAAGGGAGAAAGTTCAAGAAAAAGATTTATTGGAGCAAAGAGGAGAAAGGATGGTGTGGAAATAGGAAGGAGCGGAGAAGTTTCGGGAGGAGTGGGAAAGATTGGAAGCAATAAAGTTGAGGGCCACGGAATGGGAGGATTGTAAGAATATAATATATGAAGCAGCAGGAAGAGCAGGCATGAAAATAAAGCGGAGCACGAAAATGCGAAATAGCAATTTGCCCAAATGGTTCAATGAGAAATGTAAGGAACAGAGGGGGAGGATGTGGCATGCGCTAAAAAGTTTCGTTCAGGAAAGAGACAGAGAGAATAAAATGATACTTAGAGAGGAAAGAAAAAAAAGTTAAGAAAAATATATAAGGAAGCAAAGGAGGAATGGAGAATGAAAATTTGGGAGGGAGTGAGCAAAGAAAGAGACATGATCGGGTCGTGGGAGGCTATAAAAAAATTCAGAGTAAAATATAGAGGAAAAGTAGGCGAAAACATTTCGGGCAAATAATGGATTGATCATTTTTTAAAACTGTTGAATGAAGATCAAGATGAAAAGGGGAAAGATGGGAGCGTAATAAAAAAAGCGAAAGATAAGGAGGAGGTGGAGGAAAGGACAGCACTAGAATTTGAGGATGAATTCAGCAAAAAAAAAAATAGAAAATGCATTGAAAAAGATGTCAAACGGAAAGGTGCCAGGGGAGGATGGGATAGCGATAGAGTTCCTGAAAGCGCGACAGAAAGACAAAGGGAAGGTACAAGGAAGGCGATTAACAAAATATGAACAAGATTGAGCAAATGGGCGGAAAAAAAACGAACTGTTAAGGGAAAGTCAGGCTGGATTCAGAGAAAAAAGAGGGACAAGAGACTAAATATTCGTGTTAAATGCGCTGATAAACAATAGTCTGAAATGTAGGGGAAGGAAACTGTACGTAGCTTTTATAGATTTTAAGGCCGCTTTTGACAAAGTGAATAGAAACAAATTAATGGAGAATCTAAGGAAAATTGGAATAGGAGGAAAAAATGCTCGACATGATACAAAAAATACATACGAAAACTATCGCGGAAGTGTTAGTGAATGGAAAAGTAACCAAAAAGTTCGAAACAAAACAAGGTGGCGGGCAAGGGTGCGCAATAAGGGCTTTATTGTTTGATTTTTATATTGACGATATGGAAGAGAGATGGGAAAGGAAAAAGGAGGGAGGAACCGTGATAGGAGAAGAGAAAATATATGCAATAAAATATGCGGACGATGGTGCAATAGTGGCTGAAGATGAAAAGGGATTAAGTAGCATGTCAAAAGATTAAGAAAAATGGGGGAAAGAAAAGTCGATGGAGGTAAATGCCAAAAAAACAAAAATTTGATATTTAGGAATGGAGGAAGGCTGAAAAGGGGAGAGGAATGGAACATGAATGGAGAGAGGATAGGAATTGATTGAATTCCGGTACTTAGGGTACTGGTTTTCAACTAAGAACGCAGTAAAAGCGCATGGGAGAAAAATGGCGGGAAGAGCCCAAAAAGCCCAAATGCAGTGTGGGGAGTATAGAAAAGAGCAGGGAGGGATGTGCTGGAAGAAAGATTGTATCGATTAGAATAAATTGTTAAGGCAGGAGCTTTTTACGGGGTAGAGATATAGGGTTTCGATAATATAGAACAGTTTGAGGTAATACAAAATAGGTATTGCAAAATGGCGTTAGGAATCGATAGAAGAACTTCCAGATACGTGTGGCGAACAGAGTTAGGAATACCAACATTCGAGTACAAAATTCGGGAAATAGCGCTGAGGTATATACAGTTAGTGATAGGAATGGAGCGTAATAGATGGCCGAATATTTGTTTGAGAGAGAAAATAAGAGGAATCTCGAACAGGGAGTTTTCGAAATGGGGAAAAGACTTTTTAAAAGTATCAAGGGAATTAGAAATTGAGGAAATAATAGATAGATTCGAGATAGAGATAGAGATAGATAGAGATAGATAATAGAAAGAAAGAGAACAGATTCAAAAATCGACGTATAATAGGTTATACAAGGCGATAGTAGAAAAAGACGAAGCTCCATGGAAGTATTGGGTGGCAAAAGATGTTAAAGGGAAGGATAAGGAAACTTGGGCAAGGATGAGGTGTGGAAATATAGGAAGGGATGGAAAAAGGGGGAAGTGGAATGGACTTGTAGGATATGCAAACGAGAAAGAGAATCAATGGAGCACCTGATTACGTGTGAAAAAGCAAGAGTGGTAATATCTAAAGAAGCGAAAACATACATAGAGGAGTAGGTAAAGGGGGAAAGGGATGAGGGGGGACTAGAAAATAGATTAATAGGGATGCTGAGAGGGGAGATAGATGTAAATATGTGTACATTTTTTAGGGAAATAGAAAGAGAGTCTAAGAAAAAAGGAACGGTGTTAATGGAGAAAAAAAACGTAGAGTGTGACGAAATTTAAAAATAATAAAACAGGAAAGATATAAGTTAGATTGTAAGAAAGCGATGTTAAACGGTGTAATAGTATTGTAAAAACTTCTCCTTCTAAAGGAGAAAAGATAAGTTAGATTGTAAGAGAGCGATGTGCACCGGTATGACAACTTTGTAAAAAGCCAAAAAGGCGATGCAAATAAAACTTCTTACTACTAAGGATTGTGTAAGAAATACAAATTAGGAAGTGTATATACCCGGGGAAAAATGGACATGTATAAACATAAATAATCATGTATGATCTTGTCATAAATGATGATGAACGAAATTTGTCTCTATATAATCATATATAGTAATATATAACCGTATATGATCACATGTAATCATATATGATTATATACTCATATACTATTGCATATAACGATATATAACCCATGTTCAGTCACACATTGATTTGCATATATACGCATAAATAAGAAATTACTTTTAAACCACCATTTTAGTACATTTATAATAGAACAATAGAATATTATCAGCATCACATGCTGATTTCGCTGCTTATAGACAGTATTATATGAAAAATGACACGCAGTATACATGATCCTATATGATATTAAAATGGTCTGTAGTGGTATTATATATGGAATAATATCCATGGTCATATATGTTTTCGTTATTATATACGGTCAAATATGGTTTTTGCGGATAATTACGATTACATATATGATTATATATGACACCAAAATAGTTTGTATATTATATATAGGTTCATATACATGGTCTCATATACAATTATTTACGCTTATATATGGGTTTTTGGGGCCAAATGCAATTATATATGATAATATATAGTACACGGTGTGTCATATATTGGCATATATGGTCCAAAGCTAGAAAAAATAAATACTATACATGGTAATATATCTACATATATGATCAATCATATAGGATATTTGTGTTCCTGATGGTGGTGGAACGGACGCGAGGGTAATGACGAACTCAGGACCAATAGGTAGAAAAGGAAAACAAAATAACTTTATTACGCTTAATAATTAAAAGAAATAAATCGTGCAACGTCTTGGGCCATTCGCACACTCGACTGACCCCTTTTGCCATTCGTCACAGACTGACTTGTTACCGAAAAAAAGCGGGCGTTGCCGGGCACTCTCGCTCGCGCTCTCGCGGAGACTCTTTTACACACTCAAAATGTCACTCGATCGTCATTTTTTCGATTCCTACACTCGGCCGTCCTGAAATTATCCATCTGTCCTCGGATGTGGCTCTTCAATGTTGCCTGTGTCGTCTTCCGAGTCTGCATAGTCAACCCATGGCTTCATGTGATCGGCTGCTGTCGAAGTTTGTTTCGGGCCCACGTGTTCGCCAACCTTTTGAACGAGATACCGATCGTTACGCAACACGCGACTGATCTCGTATGGACCGAGAAATTTGTACGCAAATTTCCGCCCTGGACCCTGCTGTGTCCTCTTGATAGCAACCAATTCTCCCTCTTTGTATGCTCGCGCCTTTTTTCGTTTTTTGTTGTAGCTCTTTTTATTTTCTTCTTGGATCTGTTGCACTCGTTCTTTTGCTCGATGTCGTATCTCGTCGCGCTCTTCTTCGAATGATGTTATGAATTCTTCTTCTACCATTTCTCGAAGCGAAACATCTTCTCGTAAACGCGGACGCACTCCAAACATCACCTGGAAAGGCGTGGATCCGATGCTGCGATGGAAAGATGAATTCAAATACTGCTGCGCAAGACTTAGATATTTGAACCATTCTCCTACTCTCGGCGTTGTCAGCTTGGAGATCAGAGGAATTAACGTTCGATTAACTCGCTCAACCTGACCATTAGCTCGTGGAATTCCTGTCGTCGTTAAAACGTGTTCGATCTCTTCTTTCTCGCAGTAATCTGCGAACTCTTTTGCGGTAAAAGCACTACCACGGTCAGATATTATTCGATGAGGATTGCCGAAAACTACAGCTTGCTTGCTGAGACGATCGATGACTTCGTGTGTTGTCGTGGATCTCGTAGCGTAAAGCCACATGAACTTCGTGAACGCATCTATGACAACCAAAATGTGTCTGTAGCTCTTCTTCGTAGACGGCAGAGGTCCTAGGTGGTCGATGTGGAACGTGTCCAACGGCGTGATTCCTTTCGCAATGGCATTGAGGAAACCCTCTTGTTTCCATCCAATTGGGTTTCCAATAGCCAATAGCATTCCTTGGGAATCCAATAGCCTTTCGTCAAAATCGCTTCCGTCTTGGCTACCGAAAAGTGTCCTTTTTCGTGTGCGCGTTTGATGATAGTCGAACACAATGATCGAGGAACCATCAAACGTATATCGTCGTCGACCTCTTTGAAGAGAACTTCTCCGCGTATGACGTATCCTCTCTATGCTCCGTTCTCGACGTCCTCGATAATCTTCAGAGCTTCGTCTTCGCGCTGTGCTTTCTTCAGTCTCGCTGCAAGGCCGCCTTCACGTTCGTCGATCAACAAGCAAGTAGGCAACGGGTTCCTACTCAACGCGTCGACGTGCGCCATGATTCGTCCTGGGCGATGTTCGATTTTATAGTTAAAGTCCTCTAAATAGAAAGCCCACCGCGCGATACGCAAACAAATGTCTTTCTTTCTCATTGTGAGAGCGAACGCGCGACAATCCGTGACAATCTTGAACTCTATCTCTAACAGATAAACTCGAAACTTTTTCAAAGATTTCACGATCGCCAATACTTCCAGTTCGTAACTAATATATTTTTCCTCTGCTGCGCTCGTTTTACCGCTCGCGAAATATATCGGATGCCACATGTCGTCGTCGACGTTCTTTTGAATCAATACCGCGCCGTAGCCGTGTTTCGACGGATCTGTATGCAATTCGGTTTGCGCATTCACGTTGTACAAATTTAAAACTGGACGAGTCGTTAACGCAATTTAAAAATTTTCCAAAGCACTTCTTTCGTCGTCTTCAAAACGGAATTCCGTATCGGCTCTCAAAAGATTCGTCTGCGGACGAGCTATCAAAGAATATCTGGAAATAAGTTTTCGAAAATAACCCGTGAGCCCCAAAAAGCTTGAAACTGTTTGACGCTTGTTAACTCCGGAAATTTACGAACGGCTTCTGTTTTTCTCTCCGACGGTCGTACTTGTCCGTGACCAATCACGTGACCCAAGAATTCTACTTCGCGCTGCAGAAAATTGCATTTCGACCATTTGAAAATCAGACCCGCTTCGCTCGCAACTCGGAACACGCGTTCGAGATTCTCGATTCCACTCGCATCGTCTCTCAAAGGAACTATCAAGTCGTCCATATACGTTAATACCACGCGCTCTTTAATTAATTCTCGGAAAACAGTATTAATAAATTTTTGAAAGACCGCGGGTGAATTGCAGAGTCCAAACGTTACTCTACAAAACTCATACTGTCCATCAGGGACAATGAACGATGTGTATTTCCTGCTCGACTCTTCGACTTGGACGTGAAAAAATCCATTCCGTAAATCTAGCGTCGTGAATACTTTCGCGCCCTTGCAGCTGATCAAGCTGATCTTCGATGAGCGGGAGAGGGTAGCGATCTTTAATTATCTTTTGATTTTACAACCGATAGTCGACGCATAAACGACTCGAACCATCTTTCTTCTTGACTACTACGATCGGACTGGCGTAGTCGGAATTCGATTCGCGAACTATCCCGTCCGTCATCCACTCTTGTATCAGTTCGTTTACCTCGCGCTTTTCCGCTTCGCCTAGCCTACGCGCTCGCTGATATATCGGTATATCGTCTTTCAAAACAATCGTCATGCTGACTCCCACTTCGCGACGTCTTTCCGGCTTGTACTCTTTAATCATATTCGCAATCTTATCCCGATTTTCGCGCTCACACACATTTGACAAATCAGCTGTTTCGATTCCATCGCTTGAATTCGCAAAATTTCGAGCACACTTGCACTCTCGTAATTCGCGTCGTTTAGCGGCTCAATCTTACAAATTCCGCGAGATCGGAAAAGCTTAACGCCGTCAAGAAAGTCAGTGCCAATCAGGAGTTTGTGGTCTAACAACTCTTTCTTGACCACGTACAACCGAACCGCGAATTCGTGATCGTCTACTTCCATTGTCGCGTCAAAGAACCCGACCGTCTTGTTTACTTCTTCCCCAACGCCACGGAATGGCGTCGGCTCGCCTACGAGTTTCGGTTTTCCCAGTTCGGCATACTGATCCTCTTGGATAATCGTGATGTCGCTCGCTGTATCGACAATCGCATCTACAATCATTCCATTCAATACAACGCGCTTTGATTGCTTATGGGCTTTGGCTGACGTGTCCGCCAATACACCCGTTTTCTTCGTCTCACTCGCGCTGAGACATTCCGCCGCGATATGTCCAAACTTTTCGCACTTGAAACACTTTCGACCCAACCCTTTCGACGGACACTTTGGGCTTACGTGATCTCGCACACCACAATTAAAACAGCGCTGTACAACGGCTCGATCTTTTTTATTCGCACTCGGCACTGTTTCGCGTGTTTCGCTCGATCGGTTCGATTCACTTTTCGTCGATGTCTTCGTCGCACTTCTCGTCGTGTCGCTGCGATCGCGCAACGAAATCTCTTCAAACGCCTGGAGAAGCTCTGCTTTCGTTGTAAATCCGTGGATGCGCGCGGCGTCGCGCAGGTTGGAATCGGGAATACCGTCAACGATGTACTGCAATATCTCGTTCGCCAAGATCGTTTTCTCGTGTACGTAATCGTTGAAGGTCTCTGTCTTCTTCCACGTACGCTCCTCGAAACGTCGTCTCGAAACGATTCTGTTTGAGCGTTGGAAAAACATTCCACGCAACTCACGCAACAGTTCGCCTGTCGTCATTTGGATGTGTTCGGGCTTAGAATGAAACCATTCTAACGCCCTCTCTTTCAGCCTCATACCGATTAATATTTTTGTCGCCTCCTCTTCGAGTCGATAGGACTCTTTCAGGAAAAGCACTTGCCTCTCCCATCTCTCGTACGCCTCGGTGTTTTCTTCGAAGAAACTCACCAAATCTGCGAGCAATGATAGACTCACGCGCATTGGGCTTTGATCGTTTTGGACAAGCGTTCTGCTAGAGATCACCGTGGGCCTTTGTTGCTCGCTCGTCGTGCCTCGAGCCTCGTTGTCCACCTGCCTCATCTGCACCATCTCGAGCTCTCGTCGTAGCAACGCGACTTCACATTCGGCAAGTTCTTTTTCTTTCTTGTACAGCTCCAACATATATTGCGTTGATGCCGCTCCTTCGTCGTAGTTTTCGTCTTGGCTTGTTTCGGGATGCTCTCCCGCTGCTTCCAGAGTCGACGTGTCGAAACCCTCGGCTTGCGTCAAACGTAATAACAACTCGGCTTTATTGGCAACTGTCGACAGATTCAGGGACGCTAGCGTTTCTTTCAACGCTTTTATCGTACACTTCTTCGGGTCTAACATTTTGGTGTTAGTGTCTCTCTCTCTCTCGCTCGTAGCACTTTTCGTGTTTTCACTGAGCGCGCTTAGATACGCGGTTGCTAGCGCGTTTTAACACGTTCGGCTCTTCGTCTTTTGTCCTTTTTTCGTCGTTCGTCTTTATTTCGTCTTTGGTCTTTCGTCTTTCGTCTTTTGCCTTCCTTCGTCGTTCGTCTTTATTTCGTCTTTCGTCTTTCTTCGTCGTTCGTCTTTATTTCGTCTTTTGTCTTTCGTCTTTCGTCTTTCTTCGTCGTTCGTCTTTATTTCGTCTTCCGTCTTTCTTCTTTCGCACTTTTCTAGACTGTCGCCATACTTTCTCGCGTCATCCCGGTTGAGCCCCCAAAATTATAGGATATTTGTGTTCGTTCCTGATGATGGTGGAACGGACGCGAGGGCAATGACGAACTCAGGACCAATAGGTAGAAAAGGAAAACAAAATAACTTTATTACGCTTAATAATTAAAAGAAATAAATCGTGAAACGTCTTGGGCCATTCGCACACTCGACTGACCCCTTTTGCCATTCGTCACAGACTGACTTGTTACCGAAAAAAGCGGGCGTTGCCGGGTAATGCCGGGCACTCTCGCTCGCGCTCTTGCGGAGACTCTTTTACACACTCAAAATGTCACTCGAGCGTCATTTTTTCGATTCCTACAGTCATGATGTCATGTTAAGGCATATATAATTGTACATAATGTTATATTTGAGTATAAATAATTATATATGTTTATATATGTCCATTTTTTCACGGTTAATTTAATACCTGTAATTCAACTGGAATGCCGTGTCCTCGTCTTGGATTTGGTAAGAGAGGTCGTAAATCCTCAATCAATGATCTCACAGTTTCACGGGATAACCTTATTTAAAAATGTAATTAATATATTATATTCACCTTTTGCATGCGTAATGTTCTTCACAAATCATAACTAACATAACCATTCTCTTAATTACGTGAACGCTTATTCTAACATATTCAAAATATAGAAAATGTACTAATGGCAATAGATAACCTCAACATGAGTTTGTTTGCCCGGTATGTATGCAACATTTGCTGTAAATTCCTAAACTACTTATAGTTAGCCTTTCTCATTGCTGTTTTCCATTTTCGTATTAATTTGCTCTATGAAAATCAAGTTTCTTTAACTTTGAATAATGTCACGTACCTGTAAAAACTCCGAAATTCTTGTTCTGTAATACTGAAGGGATCTGAGGCATCGCGGAGTGATCGTCGTACACGGAGCTTTCGATTTTCCCGATTTTGTAACACTATAATCACCAACATATTATTCATTATTATGGGATGATATTGCTTCATTCACTCCACTATAAACTTGCTATTTTTTTTGACGCATTTTGCGTCGAGTTGCTGCCGTCTCCGAACTAGCTATTTCGTAGTAAGTCGTGTTATTTTGGAACTGTGGACGCGTCGTCGCTGCTTTAGGAAGACGCTCACGCATACGACTTTGATTTTCGATGCAACATTCCGTGTCGAGTAAACTCACGTGAGTAATCTCGCATTTTCACTAGGTGAAAAGATCGGTAATATGGTGCGCATCTCACTTTTGTCATTTTCACCCAAACCAAGAACCGTAATAAGCTCCAACCCGCGTAGAAATTTTGATGGGGCCCAAATCAGGGCCCGTTCAGGCCCTGCCCTGACTGCCCTGGTAGAGCACTAATAAAGCAGCCTGAAAGGGCCCTACTAGGAAATGTAACGTTGTGTCACATCCCGAGTAGAAATTTCTTAGCGTTAGCCTGACCAGGATCAGGCCCCGATCGGGGTGTGATACGGGTAACTTTTGGAGATGTTCCGTGCGTGTCTCCCGCGACAGGAGAAGGCGAGAGCGCTCATTGGCCACCTGGGTCCGAGCGAGCGACGAATGAGCGAGCAAGTAAGCGGCGAGAGACTACGCTTCCGTTCATGGAGACTAGAGTAAAGGAGTCCGAACGCATATGGCGGAATGGGTGAAAAAGTGACATGTAAAAGCGATGATATTTCCTAGTTTCAAATTCAGCCACGGTAGAGCTCTTGTTCCAAAGATACCGCTGTGAAGTTTCGCGTTGGTCATACAATGAAGTGAGCTCTGAGTTTTATTTCCGTTTTACACCTCTTTATTCGCGGTGTATTTCGTTCGCGTGTGTATAAAGTGTATAAAGTGAAAAAAGTGCTCCTGAAAAATATTGTGACTCATTACCTCGTAAAAGATAACGTACTGGTAAAGAGAAGGCATTTTTTTACATATTAAATGACATTTGGGGTAATAATTTGTTATTATAATTTGCCGGTTAAATAAATTGAGGTTATGGCGCCATATGTGACGTTTTTTTTCCACGCTCGAAGCTGGCGTAATTTCTATTGCAGTGAGGGATTAATGTGCATATTTCGAGTTGAAATATGAACAAAATTAATAAACAATACATATTTTCAATTTCAACCATTATTTCAAATTCAACCATTATATTTCTCTTTGAAATCGAATAAGCGATTAGGATTTGGTTGGGTTGCATTAGGAGTTAGGTTGCGTTATGGTTATTTAATCGTTCATGTCACCGAATAAAAATAAAACATTTGCAGTATCGATCGGCTCCAAGTCGACAAATTACTGATATATTGACATTTCATAACTATGAACAAAAGCATATCAATATAACTCATCGATTTTATAGAAAAAATGTACGACAAACTATTTCGAATCACCGCGTTTCCCCGCGTTTCCGGGCGTTACCGGTATCGCCGCAGTAGAGGCGCCACCACGCGGTAGGTGGTGTAAGTCGTAGCCGTCATCGCTTTTTCAGACCATTTCTCCAACCATGAAGACTAGAGTAAAGGAGTGGACACAGGATATGAAGTACCAGCATACTGAAAATCCGCTCTTCCAGTAGTTTGTTGTTCGGCTACAAGCGTCGCAAGGATCAACTTCGTCAACCAATAGTCGTGTAGTATCGTTCAGCGCTTGCGCAGGCTTAATTTCTATCATGGCCTCCTGCCTCGTGCCCCGCGTACATTTTGGTTGAACTAAATCAAATATTGTGTGTGCTGTGCGTTTATAAAGTGCAAATAATCGTTTTTTTGAGTACCTTGAGTCCCCTAGGGAATATTTCGTGCAAAAAATAAGGTAAATGATTCATTGTATTATTTTTTGTATATCTACGTCGAGTACGTGCGAGGTTAATCAATATAGCCAAGAAAACACCTGTTGAGCGTACATGCATGCATGAGAAATTTTTGGAAAAAAAGAAAGGATGTAAGGAATGTAAGAAACGGAAGAAAAAAACTGAATTGAAGGTTCTCTTGAATCATGCAGCAAACGTCTGCTTGCGGCAATATATCGACGCACTTAAAGCTCCGAGAAATTATTCATTATTAATTTTTTTCTAATTCATTTTTCCCTATTCATACATTCTTTTGCAAAGAATGTAACTCGTAAAACAATTGTTTGCATTTTTTGTTTTTCTAGGATGCCGCGGCACTGTACCGTTCCAGGGTGCGGGAGCGGCAGGTGGAAAAATTATTCAAGACGAATTCTGGATTCTACATATGTTTTCGTAACAGTGCATTATTTAAAAAAACGAAATTCATGAATGTGTTCCATAATTGGATACTACTGTCACCTTCCAAAATGTTTTTCTTCCAAACAATGCACTATTACGGAAAATTTTTAAGAATATAAAATGCTTAAAATGACTGAATTTGTTGCTGCCCCCAAACTTCTTCAGAATTGTTTGATGATTTCTTTCATTTTTACAAAAAAAAAGACTATTTTCTCTAAAGTGCACTGAGAGTCGCGGTTAAACTTGTACTTATAAAGATAATTCTGCAATACAGGCTTTGTTACGTTTCTATTGTTACAGGTAATCGTCAACATCACAACAGACATCGGAGCAAGGATGGCGAGAATACAGCGAGCCTCGGTCGCGGGGGTATCTCCGACTGGTCAAGCAACCTCTTAGCCGGGATATAATTTGCAGCGACACGCCACCTCATTATCAGACGGATAAGACGATCGTCCGGTTGCATCGCACAGTAGGAGAAAAGCCCAAAAACCTGGCCAAAACCTCAAATGACCTTTGACGGGAATGAAAATTGGCTTACAGGGGTTTTCAAGGTCGCTGATTACGAATCTGAAAGCCAAATTATCGTAAACAAAATGGCCGATCCAATATGGCTGACATGAATGTTAAAAGGTTGCCAGATGTCGACAAAAATTGGTATTTACGGGTTTTCAAGGTCGCTGATTACGAATCCGCAAGCCAAATTATCGTAAAAAAAATGGCCGATCCAATATGGCTGACATGAACGTTAAAAAGTTACCAGATGTTGACAAAAATTGGTATATACGGGTTTTCAAGGTCGCTGATTACCAATCCGATATCTATTGTTTATAACTTGCAACAAAGAGCTTACAGCAAATTGTTATAAACAAAATGGCCGAGTATCCTGCTAAATACATAAATTAATATATTTAAAAAAATCATCATAATAAAATAAACGTGAACAGTGTATTCTACGCAATTATTATTTTTATTTCCAAAATACATACGGAACGTTTCAAAAATAGAAAATTTTATTCTTAATCAAAATCGTAATCGGAGTCGGAGTCGGAGTCAGAATCATTATCCGAGTTTGTATCTATTACAACTCCCGGCATCTCGACGCTTCGACAGATCGTATCGTTATGTTCCTGTAGTCTGTACCTTTTCTATTATTAATAAACGACCAATTATATATGTATTCGGCGTACTTCGTGAATACATTACAGCTTCAATCTCGGCGCAAAATTCGTCTGCTGCAGCAGTCACTTTAGGAGCGATCAACATCGCTACAGCTTCCGGCGACAAACTCTTCAGCTTCTTCTGTGGTAGTCTTCTGACACTTGAAATGTACGGATCAGAAGTAACTAAGAGCCGATGAAAAACATCTTCCATAGTTTTAACCCTGCAACTTTTTCGCGCAAAATCTTCTCGATATCGTTTGATGTCTTTGTTTCGAGCTTCCTGAGCATCTTCGGATAATTGGCCGATTGGTAATAGAGCATGAGTTATTATCACTGGACCATGAATTAATAGTTTGTGCACCGAAGTAGGCATGGAGTACCAAGGGTATAATGCAACGGTCTTTCTTGCCGTTTCAATAGCATACTGTTCAAATCTTTCACAGTTTATCTCGTGGCCACACGATATAACTTGTAGGATTACGTACAAGCGTTTAATAACTTCTTCGTTGACCCCCGTTATCGCAGCGGAAACCGTCGAATTTTCAAAGAATCGCCGACCTGTGTTGCCATCATTGCTGCTGCCGTATCCAGGCTTTGGGCGATCGATATTTAGACCCAATTGCTTCTTGAATCCTTCTTGAATGGCCCTCTTGCGTTCCTGGGTAATTTTTTTTTTCTTCGGCACTTCGAGCTTGCCATTTTTTAATGCCGAGTTTGTAAGACACGTGTAAGCAATACTCGAAGCACCGTATCCACGCATGCAGCGTCGACAATCCGAACTTCAAATTTGTTTCATTGATTTCCCTTTGCAATACAGTGTCGATGGCATTAAAATCTTTGCTGGTTGCTCCACACAAATAGCACCGTTGAGCAGATTTCGTCAATGATACAGCGTTGCAAACTTTACCATCTATCATGGTGAACAACAACTTGTACATTACGGAGATTTCTTTTCCATCTATTACACTTTCGAATGGACGAAGTGACTTGATTTGTTCTTCAACAATTTGGACTTCATTAAGTGTTGACTCTGTGTCTTCGCGTAGAAACAGTAGTCTAAGCGGTCTACAAAATCGTGGAGACGAGGGTCTGGGGTTCTTCCAAACAACTATTTCTTCCTTCGATTGTTGATCATAACACACGAGTTGTAATGGCACGACTGAAGTAAAGAATACATGCGCATCAGATTTGCTGTCATCACTGAACGTCTGCTTATATTCACTTTGCCCAGAACTTCCATCGCAACCCCACTTGCAAATCAAGTCCATTTTACGAACATTATCTGGAGTCAATCTTTGAATGAGTACATTTTGGACGAGTAAAATACGTTCAACTGTATGATCTAATAGTGCCTGTAGTTGGACTTCTGCACTACTCTCTGTAATCCTGATTACATCACGTGGTGGATAACAACGCTTTTTTGCTTTCATCACTTTTTCGTAAGACGGATATAGCTTACAGTTATTTTCCTTCCCTAATCTTCTCATTCCCTGGTAAGTACTCTTGGAGAATTTATATTCAATCATAGCGGAAAGTGCAGCCTCTTCGGATAAAATAATTTCATCCGTTGCTGAGTAAGCTTTACGATACTTGGAAGCTCTTAAAGGACTCGTCATTGTTACGTCCTTAATAACTTTTGCGGCGTCGGATTGTCCTGAAGAGCGAAGGCTCATCTGAGTAGCGTATGCTAACTCGACCGAGTTGAACGATGTACGAATATCTTGGGTCTTCCTTCGTTTAGATCTTTCACTGGACATTGTAAACTCAAGGGACGGGCGGCCGCCCGTATTACCCGGGCTTGTTACTACAGTGTCTGTAGGTGCGGCAAAACATACCTGCTTGCTAAGCCATTCACCGTTATTCTTCAAAAATACACAGGATTTTCTGTGAGCTTGTTGCCACCTCGTTCTCATTTGATTGAAGAGTATCGAAAAAGTCGGTTTCGAGTCCTCAGGCACTACAACTGTACGTCCGGTGTCCTTGGGAATTTTTTCTACCATAAATTCGATCAAGGAAGCGAATTTATCGGATAAATGCTCGCTGATTATCAGAAATACTTCTTTCCTTGTCAGCACCAATTCTTTGTAACCGGATCCTGTAATAAAGACATAAAATTGTAGAAAATTGGTGTTAAAGGAAAAGATAAAATTTTCAATTAATACAAAAACTTGAACAATGTACATTATTTTACCAAATAAATAACCGCAATAATTGAAATAATTTTAAGAAAATTAGACAGAAAATATTGAAATGGATTTGGTTAAAAGAAAGCTTTGCTTACTATATAATATATATATATTCAAATATTTTATTCGAATGTTATAACATTTCATTCATATTTAAGAAATTTTTATGTGGTTGATTTTAATATGTATATATATATATGCATACGTATATATCATAATTAAATCACAGAAAATTTATATATATATATATACACATACATATATATTAAAATAATTTATTTCAAGCGTATAACAGCCGTCTTGTCCGTTATGATGCTACTTCACCCATTCTCAGGTAGAGGCGCAGCGGCTGCTCAATAGTGCCGCGTGCACGCTCGGCTACCGCACGATGCGAAAAAAATCATAACGGACAAGACGCACGTTTTCCGCAGGTAACTCTTGTAAATTTCGAAAGCTTATACATTAAACTAAAGGCCGAGACTAGGAGCTTTGCAAAATGTGACAAAATATATAACTTTTCGGACCGTTGAAAATATAAGTTTTCAAAATTATTCAATTTTATTTATGCCGAAGGCTATACTACATTTCAATCATTTATACATAAACTTTCGATTCAACCGATGTAAAAACATGTTCTACATACCTCCAGAAGTCGTATCCATGTTGCAGAATTGAAATTAAACCCGTCACTTTAAAGTTATGGGTTTTTGAAGTCAGCGTTATTTTCGTCTGTTCAGCGCGTGACACGTACACTCTTCACGAACACTCACTGCCAACTGACGCTGCGGCGCAGGTATACACTTAAAGGGCTTTCCCTTCCACAATAGAATGCAGTTACTAGTCCTCTACCTGAATGACTACTCAACTGACCCTATTTCGAAAATTTATTTTTTGGGGTTTTGGCCAGTTTTTTGGGCTTTTCTCCTACTGTGCGACGACTCGTCGAGAAACGGAAGCATGGAGACTAAATCATGGAGAGAAGTGGACACGAAATCGGTACCTCTTGTGGCGGCGCTGCGGTCGAACTCGTCGGAATCATATATATATATATATATATATATATATATATATATATATATATATATATATATATATATATATATATATATATATATATATATATATATATATATTCACGTAAATCAAAGATGTACTGCTAACCTTTCGGCTGCTCCCAACAATGCGTCGTGGTGGTGAATTGAACATGCTGATACATATCAAGTAATGTTGGGGTATATTGACTTTATAGAGATCAATGCAGCTAATTGTAATGAATGATATTAAGCGGTGAATCAACCGAACAAGCTGGCAAGCCTATTTAAACTCTATTCGATGCAATAACTTAAATATTAAAAATCTACTTTATGCTTGCAATAATGTCGTGGCTAAGGTGGTTAGGTGTTCATCTTCTACTGGGGCAAGCTGCGTTCAACACGCGACAAATTTTTTTTTTAATTTTTATTGTTATCTAATAAAGTTTAAATTTTTCGTATTAATTACATTATTGTAGTGTAATTATATTTTTTTAAATATGTGTATATAAATTAATTAAAATAAAAATAGAATTCTTATCTATTCTGTAGCCCATAGTATTCAATATTAAAAGAAAAAAATATTGTTTTTACATGTATGTTATATTGAAATGAATAGGTGTTGATATTTAATAACTTGATTTTCGTGTACAATTGTAATGGATTGTATGTAGAAAATAGTCATGCTTATGTACATATTTGTGAATTGTAAGCTCAATTAAGAAAACGATGAAGAATAATGTATTGAGCTTCTGATCTGTATGTAAATCGTCAGAAACGTAGACTATGCGGTATTTTATCATTACAAAACAAATGTTGGCTGTGAAAATGTATTACGTAAATTAAACAAAAATATTTTACGCAGGGGGTGGTAATAAATAAAACATCCGTTAGTAGTAGAGCTAGGCCGGTTCTAACTCAAGGGGAGGTGGTGTGTCAAAAGTGGTGAAGCCGAGGTGGCGCCACCGTCGTGGGGAGGTCGCCGGGCGCGTGTGACGTCACAGAGAGGCCTATGTGGAGGGGGGCGGGGTCATGTGGTCCGTGCAGCGACTGGCGGGGGGGGTTGATGGGTATTTTGTGTGTAAGTGCGTGCGTGCATGCGTGCGTGCGTGCGTGCGTGCATGCGTGTAGGAAAGCCAAGGTGGCGCTGCGGTCGTGGGGAGGTCGGCGTGTGTGCGTGCGTGCGTGCGTGTAGGGAAGCCAAGGTGGCGCTACGGTCGTGAGGAGGTCGGCGTGCGTGCATGCCTGCGTGTAAGGAAGCCAAGGTGGCGCTACGGTCGTGGGGAGGTCGGCGTGTGTGCGTGCGTGCGTGTAGGGAAGCCAAGGTGGCGCTACGGTCGTGGGGAGGTAGGCGTGTGTGCGTGCGTGCGTGCGTGCGTGCGTGCGTGCGTGCGTGCGTGCGTGCGTGCGTGCGTGCGTGTGTGTGTGTGTGTAACGTTGTCTCTTAAGAAGTCACGTAGAGGGCTAAGAAAAGGTGCATGAATTTATCCAGATGTTCTTTTTTTCAACTATCTCGACGGAGGCTCATGTCCGAGACGCTGTTATACACGGCAACGTTTCAACCACCTCGTCCGAAAGTCTCAAATTTTACGACTCTTTTTTTTTCTTACGTCGAGCGCCAGGGACCGTCATACCCTATCGCTTCGCATGTGCAACTTGAGCCTCATCATTCCATAGGTCCACACTTGAAAACCCATAAAATTTTACGACAGCATGTGACGAAGACAGTGATCCGGGGGAAAAAAATGCATTTCCATTGTACAGGGCTTTAGCTTTTCATCTCTGAATGATAATATATACAAGGAGTGCAACGTCAAGCCGTGATGCCGACACTTGAGATCATGCAGGTCTGGACAAGTTAGCCCCATGGTTAAACTAATCATCGTCATCATCGGCGATATCAATAACGTCTCCGTCTACCCCAACTTCCACTTCGTCGTCATGGGCGATATTCACGACAACCTCCATCTCATCATCGACGAGATCGATCACTTCAATTTGGTTCGACATTTTTCTTAACTGATTTTCCGTTTTCCGACTCTTCCACAAGGACACCTCGGAGGTTGACGACTGGAATGGCGAAAACTGCTGTTCCGATCCTTCTTCGGATTTCGATTTTTGGATCCTCATAGGCTTATAGTAGGGTGGGGACTTATTGTAGAAAAAAACCTTGCAAGATAGTGAATCCTGGCCAGGGGATAAACGAAAGTTTTTTTTCTTTAACTATCCCTGTAGGGGTAGGCATCTGCTGTCCAGAAAAGTGTGCACTCTGTAACGTGTTTTTTTTGGTACTCCGCTGACCCGCCTGGCATGGTGGCGGCTGCAGCAAAACCGTCCTCCGGCTCGGGGCCGTCATCGCGATCACGACATGATTCCGTAGGGTTCTCTAAGCGACGTTAGGATTTTGATCTAATATTCTGTTTGTTTTCTTTATTTTCGCCACCTCAACGTCTGGCTTACACGAGCCAAGGTACCAACGGCCAGGAAGAGCGGGAGGGAAAGATAGCGAGGCCAAACATTCTCCCAAGGCCAAAGATCGGGAAGAGGCGGTGGCCCAACTATGGTCAAACGTTCGGAAGGACGCAGATTCCCGCGAAAATTACCTGCCCAGGGCCGTGATTCACGCCCCCCCCCCCCTTTCACTTCTTCCGTTTCTTCTGGACAGGAGCCGAATACACACCCTCAGCCGATAATAAGTCTGGCGTCGGCCGCGGTCCTTATGCCCGTCGTCGCCCAGGTCGACCGTTACGAAACATCATCCGGGGAAGGACGCGGCTCCACTAGGACATGAAATACGGCCCGTGGGAAGAGCGGACTTTTCATCTTCCGTTACGGGAGGTTGAGGATTCGAAATCCACGCTTGACCGATAAGCACACTCCCGAAAATTATTCGATACGGGCCTGTCCTCTCTGGTGTAATCATAAGAACAGAAACTAAAGCAAAGGTGGGGGGTACGCTTCTCGCGCGTCGGCCGGCTTTTACGTTAGCTTCCTGCGAGGTGTCGAGCCGGACGGACGTGGGCCGGGACAATGGGAAACGACCGAATTACGCAACCGGTGAGCTTGGCCATGCCTTCGGCAACAATCCGGGTAATTTTCGGCCGTATGGTCGGCTCACGATCTCGCGCATCTTTACCGTGGCCACGGCCTCTGTCGCGTTTCTGTAATTTTCGAGCCCCGTCGTACGTAGCTAGCGCGTATTGTCGGGAAATAGCGTCGTGGTTGCGCGCGGGAAGCTCAATTTCGTGTCGCGACGAGCTTCGGCTCGAATATTTCGTTAGTCTGTAAAAAGTGTGAGTGAATGTGTGCCTGCTGAAATTGGGACGTGTCGTCTTCGGTGATCCCTTGGCCTGCGGCGAGGCTTGTGCAAGGGGAAAGGGGGAGAGATCGCCCTTAGGTCGGGACTTCTTTACGGAGAGTCGGCCTCCCGTTTATCATCGGGTCGCGGGTTCGAACCCGTGCGGACTCCCGTCTACCTTAACTGTATCTACCGGGTGCCCCTTTCCCCAGTGTGGGGATTTATCCCGGCTTCGTCGTGGGGGAGAGGTTGCTGAGCATCGACGTCCATGTAAGTAACGACCGGGGTAATTTTCCGGGATAATTCTGTCTTTATTTTAACGCTCGGCCGGGTAACCGATTAGCGGGGGCCCGGTTTTATAATATTAGTGTGGCCGGTAGGGGAGAGAGGAGATGCCAAAACGAGCTCGACGTTTATTGTGCGTGTGTGTAGGCCCCGGTCGGAATTGGTGTGTGTGAGTGTGCGCGCGAGAGTAATTGTCTCGCGACATTTCGCGCGTATTGTACATATCTTGTTTTCTGATTTTTGTCCCGTGTTCCTTGCGAAGGAGGGGAATTATTAACGACCGGTAAAATAAATTCCCTGACGATAAATTTCTTGGCGCGCGTGATTGACACCTGACCCATCCCCTCTACCTTATCCACGAGGCTGCAGTTTGGCCGGACACTGCGTTCCCTTTTCTCATCCCGACAAGCCGATTTTCGGCTGGCGCCCTATATAAATTGTCGGGACGGGCGGAGGGGAGTTTTGTGACTCTCTCGGTCCTTTTTCCCCAGCTCCCTCGATTTTGCGGTCACAAATTTGGCGCCCAACGTGGGGCCGTGTCATTGCGCGCAGAAAATTTTATTTTACCTCGACGGAGTTAAATTTAAATTCATTTTCGATATTTCGTCTCCTTCGCAACCGTCTTTATCATATTCGTGTATAAGTCTGTCTTTTTTTTTGTGTCAATGTCGTAGTCGTCCCTTTGTTTCCGTCGAATAGAAAAAGAAAAGTTTTCAGCGAGAGATCGAGCGAAATATTTTCGAGGCCTCGAGTATCGTGTGCTCGAGGTTCCTCGCGTCGCTAAGCCGAGTTTTTTTTTTTTTCTGCTCGGCCGGTGAGTCCAGCGCGAGCTCTTGCCGAGTGGCCCGGCGCTCGCGCTCTGCATGTCAACTTTGTGTTTACGTTTTTTTTTTGCATCCGCACATTTAAGATCCCGAACTGGAGACAGAATACTTGCCGACGTATTGAAAAATTTACGAAAGATTCCTGAACTCCCGAGTCTCGTTGAATATTCCGATCTACAGGGTGATCCACAAATGGGACTCTAAGTGGCACATAAGACCAGCTTTTATTCTTGTCGACCCCGCTTATTTATTTTCTCAGTTCCGTTACGTCGAGTTTATTTATTTATTTATTTATTTTGTCTTCGGGGTTAATACGGTTTCTTTTATATTAGGCATTCAACATCTTTTAAAAATTCTTTGTTTAATTTATCTTATCAATATTATTATTGCACGATAAATTTTAGGGTGTCGACTTAAAATTTTATTTATTTTCTGACTGACATTATTTTATCTAATTTATTTCTTGACTTTATTTAATATAATTCATTTATGGACTGTATTTTAACGAACTTAGTTGACTTTCTTTTCTTTTATTCGTTTGTTGGCTTAAATTCGTTTAGTTCGTTTAAATAAGTTATTAGATTTCCTTCAATCAAATTATATTTTGGCTTGGATTCATTTTTTTTTATTTTACCGACCCTTTTTTTTTTATTAAATTTGATTTCATTGTTTTCTTTTGAGGACGGTTTGATTTTAATTTAATTTATTGAGCCATTTTTCTTTTTATTTTATTTCTTCCTTTTCTTTGTTTGTTTCTCTTCGTTCTTTTCTATCGCTCTTACGACGTACTTATGGTACATTGTTGTTTTTTTTTATATTATACTTTGGTTCACCGGACCTGGATTTCAGGCCGGCGGACTGAATCCGTTCGATAAATCGCTTTTGCTGGGACGAGTTGTCGTAGGCTTTTGCGGGGTAACATGTTCCCGGAAGCACCGATACAAGTCTTTTACTGCTTTACGAGTAGGCGGACCTGCGTTTCAGGCCGGCTAACTCGATGAGTTTTTCAATTTTTCCGATGGTAGCTAATTGACCACGAGTATTTTTTTTTTTTTGCGGGGTAACATGTTCCCGGGTTCGCCAAAATAGCGACTTATGTGTTTATTTGTCTGTGTGTAGAATCGGACATTATTGCTGTTATCGTTTTCATTTTTGTTTCATTTTCTTCTGACTTGATGGAGTGATTTTCTTCTGTCTTGACAATTGGATCATTGTCGTTGTCTTGCTATCATTATTTTGTTTATTGACTTCCGCTCTGACTTGCCTCCTGCACTCCTTCCCTCTCTTGAATCCCGTTGAGGAACGGAAAAAAAAAGTGGTATCCCCGTGGTATGGCATTGGAGTTTCCTGAGGTGTGTCGGGAGCGGGTGTTTGAGATTGCCGCGTTC
The DNA here is from genome assembly GCA_963210295.1 of Ophion ellenae. Classification (NCBI taxonomy): domain Eukaryota; kingdom Metazoa; phylum Arthropoda; class Insecta; order Hymenoptera; family Ichneumonidae; genus Ophion; species Ophion ellenae. The sequence goes on from OY723391.1 coordinate 7,849,883, forward strand.
GAGGCCACGTTCCTCGGCAGGGCGTACCGGTTGATAGATAGGATGTACCGAACTTACCGTACGGTCCTCAATTTCTTATTTTATTCTATTATGATTGCAATGGAGGGCGCTACGGAATCGAGCGTGATGGAGGTCGTCGCCACGTGGCGTGATAGATGGATTGGCCAGGCCGGGCTTAAATCTCGGCCGGGGCGGCCGATGTCTGGGGAGGGGGTGTTGTAACGTGTTTTTTTTGGTACTCCGCTGACCCGCCTGGCATGGTGGCGGCTGCAGCAAAACCGTCCTCCGGCTCGGGGCCGTCATCGCGATCACGACATGATTCCGTAGGGTTCTCTAAGCGACGTTAGGATTTTGATCTAATATTCTGTTTGTTTTCTTTATTTTCGCCACCTCAACGTCTGGCTTACACGAGCCAAGGTACCAACGGCCAGGAAGAGCGGGAGGGAAAGATAGCGAGGCCAAACATTCTCCCAAGGCCAAAGATCGGGAAGAGGCGGTGGCCCAACTATGGTCAAACGTTCGGAAGGACGCAGATTCCCGCGAAAATTACCTGCCCAGGGCCGTGATTCACGCCCCCCCCCCCCTTTCACTTCTTCCGTTTCTTCTGGACAGGAGCCGAATACACACCCTCAGCCGATAATAAGTCTGGCGTCGGCCGCGGTCCTTATGCCCGTCGTCGCCCAGGTCGACCGTTACGAAACATCATCCGGGGAAGGACGCGGCTCCACTAGGACATGAAATACGGCCCGTGGGAAGAGCGGACTTTTCATCTTCCGTTACGGGAGGTTGAGGATTCGAAATCCACGCTTGACCGATAAGCACACTCCCGAAAATTATTCGATACGGGCCTGTCCTCTCTGGTGTAATCATAAGAACAGAAACTAAAGCAAAGGTGGGGGGTACGCTTCTCGCGCGTCGGCCGGCTTTTACGTTAGCTTCCTGCGAGGTGTCGAGCCGGACGGACGTGGGCCGGGACAATGGGAAACGACCGAATTACGCAACCGGTGAGCTTGGCCATGCCTTCGGCAACAATCCGGGTAATTTTCGGCCGTATGGTCGGCTCACGATCTCGCGCATCTTTACCGTGGCCACGGCCTCTGTCGCGTTTCTGTAATTTTCGAGCCCCGTCGTACGTAGCTAGCGCGTATTGTCGGGAAATAGCGTCGTGGTTGCGCGCGGGAAGCTCAATTTCGTGTCGCGACGAGCTTCGGCTCGAATATTTCGTTAGTCTGTAAAAAGTGTGAGTGAATGTGTGCCTGCTGAAATTGGGACGTGTCGTCTTCGGTGATCCCTTGGCCTGCGGCGAGGCTTGTGCAAGGGGAAAGGGGGAGAGATCGCCCTTAGGTCGGGACTTCTTTACGGAGAGTCGGCCTCCCGTTTATCATCGGGTCGCGGGTTCGAACCCGTGCGGACTCCCGTCTACCTTAACTGTATCTACCGGGTGCCCCTTTCCCCAGTGTGGGGATTTATCCCGGCTTCGTCGTGGGGGAGAGGTTGCTGAGCATCGACGTCCATGTAAGTAACGACCGGGGTAATTTTCCGGGATAATTCTGTCTTTATTTTAACGCTCGGCCGGGTAACCGATTAGCGGGGGCCCGGTTTTATAATATTAGTGTGGCCGGTAGGGGAGAGAGGAGATGCCAAAACGAGCTCGACGTTTATTGTGCGTGTGTGTAGGCCCCGGTCGGAATTGGTGTGTGTGAGTGTGCGCGCGAGAGTAATTGTCTCGCGACATTTCGCGCGTATTGTACATATCTTGTTTTCTGATTTTTGTCCCGTGTTCCTTGCGAAGGAGGGGAATTATTAACGACCGGTAAAATAAATTCCCTGACGATAAATTTCTTGGCGCGCGTGATTGACACCTGACCCATCCCCTCTACCTTATCCACGAGGCTGCAGTTTGGCCGGACACTGCGTTCCCTTTTCTCATCCCGACAAGCCGATTTTCGGCTGGCGCCCTATATAAATTGTCGGGACGGGCGGAGGGGAGTTTTGTGACTCTCTCGGTCCTTTTTCCCCAGCTCCCTCGATTTTGCGGTCACAACTCATAGAGGTGAAAGCTGGCCAGGCTCGCCAATCATTGACTTTCGCGATCTCTACAGAACCGCGTCTAGGTCATGGAGACTGAACTCGCGTATTATAAAGAGCATCTTCGAGATTTTAATATATATTGCCACGTGTTTCAGTATGTATGAAGTCCAGCCTGTCACGAATCATAGCGCTCTCCGCAGAGCAACATCAAACCTATTCAAGTGACACTTGAGGCTATACAGTTTTTACCAAATCAGTCATATTATAAAGACAATTTTTTTTCTTCGTTGACGTTCAATGCCAGCCTCCGAGCATAGGGAACATTTTGAAAAAATAACATTCCGCTCAAGTAATGTCTTGGCTATCCAAAACACATACGAAAACGAGGTATTTATTACAAAACGATCAACTTTGTGGATCTATGGCCGGAGATTTTTTTTTTAGGCTTCTACCACTGATCCCACTGCATGCACCGTTTGAGCATAGATGCACTCGCGGTCTGGAATACTCACAAAAATACTTTTATTTTTTGCTCCCGTTGAACCCCGATCGGCTCGTTCTGCGTGTGTATTTATTTTTCATGCTTTCCATGTTAAAAGATATCAGCGTGATATTGAAAAACTCTGGTGGAGGTGATTCTATTACATTTTCCGAGCTAGAAGGGAACGACAAAAATATTTTCTGATGGGAGACTATTTTTAATCGTCGGCAGCGCTCAAAAGTGGCCACACTTTGAATGAAGCAGTGAGTTCACATATCTCTCTGGCAAGACTTTTCAACTCGTTAATATGGAGAACAACAATGAACCATCAGACGAAATCTTGCACAACCAAGCCACGCTCTTAAGTTCGATCGACGACTTTGCCGTGTGGGAGATACAGATCGTCGAGTTCATCAAAGTACTGAAATCGCAAAGCCGAATTAAGCGCCACCGATTATCAACTAAACATCAATAGTCATTGATAGGCCAAATACCGAATCTGGAAGGATTGAAGTATTTCATGTACAGGCATTCTATATGCATGGGTGCAGGACACAACGGTGATGAGTTAATGTGGCGAGAACTCGACTTGAACGCCTGATGGTCTATACTTTAAGTTCTGCTCGATGAATTTCAACAACGTGGAAGTGGTTGAGCTTTACAAAAGATACGTAATCTTACAATAAATGTAAATAAGTATAAATCAATACGCGTTAAATGTTATATCTCATTGCCACGGGAAATAATGATTATGAGGGCTGTGATTAATGTGCAATCAAGAGATAATGCACGTTTCGCATGGGTCACAGTTACAGCTTTATACCCAGCTGAACGAAACAGTGACCACGGATCTTCTTACATGCATTATTCAACGGTATTGAATCTATCGAATATTGAATTCCCAATAACTATAGGTCAAATTAAAAAAAAAAAATTTTGCTTCAAAATAATTTATCCATTAATGTGTGTACCACCGAAGAAGACATTGCTCCGATACGCATGGCTCAACATAAAAAGAAGAAAAGCATATCAATTTGCTGTACATACAAGATACCGAAGATAACAATGTATGGCATATCACATAGATAAAGAACCTGTCAAGCCTCGTGAGCGCAGAACAGAGACAACCATTAAAAAATATATATATGCCATCGGTGTATGAAGTTAACACAATTACTATATCGTCATATGTGCTAGACGAATTAAACAACAATCTATTATTTCGCTGGTGTCGGCATTACTTTAGATCAACGGATAAACTACAATCACATGAGATCGATTATGGAGCAATAAAGCACTGCGCCATCCGACTATCAAATGATACTAATAAGTGGCTTCAAATCATCAACTCCAATTGGAAAGCAACACATCCATTCACTGTAAATGCCTACTTGGAGTGTTTTTTAACTAATTATAGAGAGAAGATGAGAGTGTGCAAAGACTGATGCGAAGAACGTAGCAGAGGATATGTATCAATATCATGAAGTATTTACTATTGATTATCACATGTGTTTTTCATATGATGAATCACTATCATAGAATCGATCACATCACAGCGCCGATTTCATATCATAGTTTGTGACAGAACTGGAAAAACTAGTGCTACATAAAATATATTTTCTACGAAAATTAATGCTCGTCATGAGTTAATTCTAATACCTTCACGCGATGGCAATAATTGTGCATTCAGTCATCATCAACTACTAGAGGTAGAAGTTGAATTACTCAAGATACAATGGCGTATGCCCCACATAATATTAGATGAGATCAATAAATTATCATTACATCGACTATTGGAAAGTGGGCGATACTTGAATGTGGGTTTTCGCTCTTGGGATCTATACGACTGTTCATCGCTTCAAAGCACAACGAAACATTCATGGACCGTAAAAGCTGCCTCCCAACTAGAGAAATCAAAATATGTAATTGGTGCGGTGCAGACTGGTAAAAAAGATAATGTATGGCAAAGGACATTATATTATTCACCGACTGCAAACTCACAAGTGCTGAACTTTATCTCAATTCAGGATTCTTTTCTCAAGATGACTCGAATATGGACTTCAAAAAAGTTTCGACATTTTGTTCAATAGGTACTCTCGATTTTGTAAATACCATTATGACTGCAATAGTGATCGTTCTTTACTAACCATCGCTGAGTCTTAATGTAACGACCCTCTCACGGTTAATGATTGATCGCATCAGAAATATGTAATTGGTGGCTGAATCATAAAGATTCATGCAAATAAAATAAATGTAACATTATGTACTTTTTATTCTCCTCACCCCGTACTTAGTTATGTCAGCATCACCAGCTATCGGATTGTGCAACTGAAAACAATATTACTTTCGAATGTGAAACTCTTTTTTTTGTATGGAATTTGATTGAAAATAAATTAATATAATCGCCCAATGATAATCGAAGACATTCATCGGTATACGTTCGTTAGACGTTTGTGAGCCGTTTGTTGGAAGTTTGCGAGGCATTCGAAGATTTTCGATAGTCGTTCATGAAACGTTCCAGAGACTTCCGAAGACATTCATACGATGTTCGGAGCCATTTAAGAGACGTTCGAAAACATTCATAAGGCGTTTGAAGACACGCATGAGGGGTTCAAAAAGTTTCAAGAGCCTTTCTACGACGTTCATGAGACGTTTGAAGATGTTCGTGAGACATTCAAGAGACTTTCGAAAACGTTCATAAGACGTTTGAAGACATTCATGAGAGGTGCGAAGACCTTCGGAGACTTTCGAAGACGTTCAAGAGAACTGTGACGATATTTATAATACGTTTAAAGACATTGGTGAGCGGTTCGAAGTCGTTTAAGAGACTTTAAAAGACATTTACAAGGGGATTGAAGACGTTCAAGAAACTTTCGAATACGTTCAAGAGACTTTCGACGACATTAATAATACGTTTGAAGACATTCATGAGGGGTTCGAAGACGCTTAAGAGAGGCTTTCAAAGACATTCACGAGGGGTTTGTCCAAAGACATTCGTAATACGTTTGAAGACATTCAAGAGACTTTCGACGACATTCATAAGACGTTTGAAGAGGTGCATGAAGCCTTCAAAGAGTTTCAAGAGACTTTCTACGACGATCATGAGACGTTTGAAGATGTTCGTGAGTTATTCAAAAAACTTTCGAAAACGTTCATAAGAAGTTTGAAGACATTCATGAAAGGTGCGAAGACCTTCAGTGACGTTCGAAGACATTCAAGAGATCTTTAACGATATTCATGATACGTTTGAGACATCGATGAGGGGGTTCGACGACGTTTTAGGGACTTTCAAAGACATTCACGAGGGGTTTGAAGACGTTCAAGAAACTTTCGAATACGTTCAAGAGACTTTCGACGACATTCATAATACATTTGATTACATTCATGAGGGATTCGAAGACGCTTGAGAGACTTTCAAAGACGTTTACGAGGGGTTCGAAGACGTTTAAGAGACTTTCGACGGCGTACATAATATGTTTGAAGACATTCATGTGGGGTTCGAAGATGCTTAAGAGACTTTCAAAGACATTCACGAGAGGTGTGAAGACATTCAGAAACTTTCGAAGACATTCAAGAGTTCTTTGACAATATTCATAATACGTTTGAAGACATCGGTGAGAGAATTGACGATGTTTTAGAGACTTTCAAAGACATTCACGGAGGGTTTGGAGACGGTCAAGAAACTTTCGAATACGTTCAAGAGACTTTCGACGACATTCATAATACGTTTGATTACATTCATGAGGGATTCGAAGACGCTTGAGAGACTTTCAAAGACGTTCACGAGGGGTTCGAAGACGCTTAAGAGACTTTTAAAGACATTCACGAGAGGTGCGAAGACATTCAGAAACTTTCGAAGACATTCAAGAGTTCTTTGACAATATTCATAATACGTTTGAAGACATCGATGAGAGGATCGACGATGTTTTAGAGACTTTCGAAGACATTCACGAAGGGTTTGAAGGCGTTCGAGAAACTTTCGAATACGTTCGAGAGACTTTCGGCCACATTCATAATACGCTTGAAGACATTCATGATGGGTTCGAAGACGCTTGAGAGACTTTCAAAGACCTTCACGAGAGGTTCGAAGACGTTCAAGAGACTTTCGACGACATTCATGCGTTCTTTGACAATATTCATAATACGTTTGAAGACATCGGTGAGAGAATTGACGATGTTTTAGAGACTTTCAAAGACATTCACGGAGGGTTTGAAGACGTTCAAGAAACTTTCGAATACGTTCAAGAGACTTTCGACGACATTCATAATACGTTTGATTACATTCATGAGGGACTCGAAGACGCTTGAGAGACTTTCAAAGACGTTCACGAGGGGTTCGAAGACGTTTAAGAGACTTTTGACGGCGTACATAATATGTTTGAAGACATTCATGTGGGGTTTGAAGACGCTTAAGAGACTTTTAAAGACATTCACGAGAGGTGCGAAGACATTCAGAAACTTTCGAAGACATTCAAGAGTTCTTTGACAATATTCATAATACGTTTGAAGACATCGATGAGAGGATCGACGATGTTTTAGAGACTTTCAAAGACATTCACGATGGGTTTGAAGGCGTTCGAGAAACTTTCGAATACGTTCGGGAGACTTTCGGCCACTTTCATAATACGTTTGATGACATTCATGAGGGGTTCGAAGACGCTTGAGAGACTTTCAAAGACCTTCACGAGAGGTTCGAAGACGTTCAAGAGACTTTCGACGACATTCATGATACGTTTGAAGACATTCATGTGGGGTTCGAAGACGCTTAAGAGACTTTCAAATACATTCACGGGAGGTTTGAAGACGTTCAAGAGGCTTTCGAAGACGTTCAGAAATCTTCGACGTCATGCATAATACGATCTTCGACGGCATCCATAAACCGAAGACATTCATGACGTTTGAGTTTCGCTGTCATACATTCACAACAATTCGCTGTCATACATTACAAACTCAAACGTCATGAATGTCTTCGGTTTATGGATGTCGTCGAAGATCGTATTATGCATGACGTCGAAGATTTCTGAACGTCTTCGAAAGCCTCTTAAACGTCTTCAATCCTCCCGTGAATGTATTTGAAAGTCTCTTAAGCGTCTTCGAACCCCACATGAATGTCTTCAAACGTATCATGAATGTCGTCGAAAGTCTCTTGAACGTCTTCGAACCTCTCGTGAAGGTCTTTGAAAGTCTCTCAAGCGTCTTCGAACCCCTCATGAATGTCATCAAACGTATTATGAATGTGGCCGAAAGTCTCCCGAACGTATTCGAAAGTTTCTCGAACGCCTTCAAACCCATCGTGAATGTCTTTGAAAGTCTCTAAAACATCGTCGATCCTCTCATCGATGTCTTCAAACGTATTATGAATATTGTCAAAGAACTCTTGAATGTCTTCGAAAGTTTCTGAATGTCTTCGCACCTCTCGTGAATGTCTTTAAAAGTCTCTTAAGCGTCTTCAAACCCCACATGAATGTCTTCAAACATATTATGTACGCCGTCGAAAGTCTCTTAAACGTCTTCGAACCCCTCGTGAACGTCTTTGAAAGTCTCTCAAGCGTCTTCGAATCCCTCATGAATGTAATCAAACGTATTATGAATGTCGTCGAAAGTCTCTTGAACGTATTCGAAAGTTTCTTGAACGTCTTCAAACCCTCCGTGAATGTCTTTGAAAGTCTCTAAAACATCGTCAATTCTCTCACCGATGTCTTCAAACGTATTATGAATATTGTCAAAGAACTCATGAATGTCGTCGAAAGTCTCTTGAACGTCTTCGAACCTCTCGTGAAGGTCTTTGAAAGTCTCTCAAGCGTCTTCGAACCCATCATGAATGTCTTCAAGCGTATTATGAATGTGGCCGAAAGTCTCTCGAACGTATTCGAAAGTTTCTCGAACGCCTTCAAACCCTTCGTGAATGTCTTCGAAAGTCTCTAAAACATCGTCGATCCTCTCATCGATGTCTTCAAACGTATTATGAATATTGTCAAAGAACTCTTGAATGTCTTCGAAAGTTTCTGAATGTCTTCGCACCTCTCGTGAATGTCTTTAAAAGTCTCTTAAGCGTCTTCGAACCCCTCGTGAACGTCTTTGAAAGTCTCTCAAGCGTCTTCGAATCCCTCATGAATGTAATCAAACGTATTATGAATGTCGTCGAAAGTCTCTTGAACGTATTCGAAAGTTTCTTGACCGTCTCCAAACCCTCCGTGAATGTCTTTGAAAGTCTCTAAAACATCGTCAATTCTCTCACCGATGTCTTCAAACGTATTATGAATATTGTCAAAGAACTCTTGAATGTCTTCGAAAGTTTCTGAATGTCTTCACACCTCTCGTGAATGTCTTTGAAAGTCTCTTAAGCATCTTCGAACCCCACATGAATGTCTTCAAACATATTATGTACGCCGTCGAAAGTCTCTTAAACGTCTTCGAACCCCTCGTAAACGTCTTTGAAAGTCTCTCAAGCGTCTTCGAATCCCTCATGAATGTAATCAAATGTATTATGAATGTCGTCGAAAGTCTCTTGAACGTATTCGAAAGTTTCTTGAACGTCTTCAAACCCCTCGTGAATGTCTTTGAAAGTCCCTAAAACGTCGTCGAACCCCCTCATCGATGTCTCAAACGTATCATGAATATCGTTAAAGATCTCTTGAATGTCTTCGAACGTCACTGAAGGTCTTCGCACCTTTCATGAATGTCTTCAAACTTCTTATGAACGTTTTCGAAAGTTTTTTGAATAACTCACGAACATCTTCAAACGTCTCATGATCGTCGTAGAAAGTCTCTTGAAACTCTTTGAAGGCCTCATGCACCTCTTCAAACGTCTTATGAATGTCGTCGAAAGTCTCTTGAATGTCTTCAAACGTATTACGAATGTCTTTGGACAAACCCCTCGTGAATGTCTTTGAAAGCCTCTCTTAAGCGTCTTCGAACCCCTCATGAATGTCTTCAAACGTATTATGAATGTCGTCGAAAGTCTCTTGAACGTCTTCAATCCCCTTGTAAATGTCTTTTAAAGTCTCTTAAACGACTTCGAACCGCTCACCAATGTCTTTAAACGTATTATAAATATCGTCACAGTTCTCTTGAACGTCTTCGAAAGTCTCCGAAGGTCTTCGCACCTCTCATGAATGTCTTCAAACGTCTTATGAACGTTTTCGAAAGTCTCTTGAATGTCTCACGAACATCTTCAAACGTCTCATGAACGTCGTAGAAAGGCTCTTGAAACTTTTTGAACCCCTCATGCGTGTCTTCAAACGCCTTATGAATGTTTTCGAACGTCTCTTAAATGGCTCCGAACATCGTATGAATGTCTTCGGAAGTCTCTGGAACGTTTCATGAACGACTATCGAAAATCTTCGAATGCCTCGCAAACTTCCAACAAACGGCTCACAAACGTCTAACGAACGTATACCGATGAATGTCTTCGATTATCATTGGGCGATTATATTAATTTATTTTCAATCAAATTCCATACAAAAAAAAGAGTTTCACATTCGAAAGTAATATTGTTTTCAGTTGCACAATCCGATAGCTGGTGATGCTGACATAACTAAGTACGGGGTGAGGAGAATAAAAAGTACATAATGTTACATTTATTTTATTTGCATGAATCTTTATGATTCAGCCACCAATTACATATTTCTGATGCGATCAATCATTAACCGTGAGAGGGTCGTTACATTAAGACTCAGCGATGGTTAGTAAGGAACGATCACTATTGCAGTCATAATGGTATTTACAAAATCGAGAGTACCTATTGAACAAAATGTCGAAACTTTTTTGAAGTCCATATTCGAGTCATCTTGAGAAAAGAATCCTGAATTGAGATAAAGTTCAGCACTTGTGAGTTTGCAGTCGGTGAATAATATAATGTCCTTTGCCATACATTATCTTTTTTACCAGTCTGCACCGCACCAATTACATATTTTGATTTCTCTAGTTGGGAGGCAGCTTTTACGGTCCATGAATGTTTCGTTGTGCTTTGAAGCGATGAACAGTCGTATAGATCCCAAGAGCGAAAACCCACATTCAAGTATCGCCCACTTTCCAATAGTCGATGTAATGATAATTTATTGATCTCATCTAATATTATGTGGGGCATACGCCATTGTATCTTGAGTAATTCAACTTCTACCTCTAGTAGTTGATGATGACTGAATGCACAATTATTGCCATCGCGTGAAGGTATTAGAATTAACTCATGACGAGCATTAATTTTCGTAGAAAATATATTTTATGTACAGCACTAGTTTTTCCAGTTCTGTCACAAACTATGATATGAAATCGGCGCTGTGATGTGATCGATTCTATGATAGTGATTCATCATATGAAAAACACATGTGATAATCAATAGTAAATACTTCATGATATTGATACATATCCTCTGCTACGTTCTTCGCATCAGTCTTTGCACACTCTCATCTTCTCTCTATAATTAGTTAAAAAACACTCCAAGTAGGCATTTACAGTGAATGGATGTGTTGCTTTCCAATTGGAGTTGATGATTTGAAGCCACTTATTAGTATCATTTGATAGTCGGATGGCGCAGTGCTTTATTGCTCCATAATCGATCTCATGTGATTGTAGTTTATCCGTTGATCTAAAGTAATGCCGACACCAGCGAAATAATAGATTGTTGTTTAATTCGTCTAGCACATATGACGATATAGTAATTGTGTTAACTTCATACACCGATGGCATATATATATTTTTTAATGGTTGTCTCTGTTCTGCGCTCACGAGGCTTGACAGGTTCTTTATCTATGTGATATGCCATACATTGTTATCTTCGGTATCTTGTATGTACAGCAAATTGATATGCTTTTCTTCTTTTTATGTTGAGCCATGCGTATCGGAGCAATGTCTTCTTCGGTGGTACACACATTAATGGATAAATTATTTTGAAGCAAAATTTTTTTTTTTTAATTTGACCTATAGTTATTGGGAATTCAATATTCGATAGATTCAATACCGTTGAATAATGCATGTAAGAAGATCCGTGGTCACTGTTTCGTTCAGCTGGGTATAAAGCTGTAACTGTGACCCATGCGAAACGTGCATTATCTCTTGATTGCACATTAATCACAGCCCTCATAATCATTATTTCCCGTGGCAATGAGATATAACATTTAACGCGTATTGATTTATACTTATTTACATTTATTGTAAGATTACGTATCTTTTGTAAAGCTCAACCACTTCCACGTTGTTGAAATTCATCGAGCAGAACTTAAAGTATAGACCATCAGGCGTTCAAGTCGAGTTCTCGCCACATTAACTCATCACCGTTGTGTCCTGCACCCATGCATATAGAATGCCTGTACATGAAATACTTCAATCCTTCCAGATTCGGTATTTGGCCTATCAATGACTATTGATGTTTAGTTGATAATCGGTGGCGCTTAATTCGGCTTTGCGATTTCAGTACTTTGATGAACTCGACGATCTGTATCTCCCACACGGCAAAGTCGTCGATCGAACTTAAGAGCGTGGCTTGGTTGTGCAAGATTTCGTCTGATGGTTCATTGTTGTTCTCCATATTAACGAGTTGAAAAGTCTTGCCAGAGAGATATGTGAACTCACTGCTTCATTCAAAGTGTGGCCACTTTTGAGCGCTGCCGACGATTAAAAATAGTCTCCCATCAGAAAATATTTTTGTCGTTCCCTTCTAGCTCGGAAAATGTAATAGAATCACCTCCACCAGAGTTTTTCAATATCACGCTGATATCTTTTAACATGGAAAGCATGAAAAATAAATACACACGCAGAACGAGCCGATCGGGGTTCAACGGGAGCAAAAAATAAAAGTATTTTTGTGAGTATTCCAGACCGCGAGTGCATCTATGCTCAAACGGTGCATGCAGTGGGATCAGTGGTAGAAGCCTAAAAAAAAAATCTCCGGCCATAGATCCACAAAGTTGATCGTTTTGTAATAAATACCTCGTTTTCGTATGTGTTTTGGATAGCCAAGACATTACTTGAGCGGAATGTTATTTTTTCAAAATGTTCCCTATGCTCGGAGGCTGGCATTGAACGTCAACGAAGAAAAAAAATTGTCTTTATAATATGACTGATTTGGTAAAAACTGTATAGCCTCAAGTGTCACTTGAATAGGTTTGATGTTGCTCTGCGGAGAGCGCTATGATTCGTGACAGGCTGGACTTCATACATACTGAAACACGTGGCAATATATATTAAAATCTCGAAGATGCTCTTTATAATACGCGAGTTCAGTCTCCATGACCTAGACGCGGTTCTGTAAAGATCGCGAAAGTCAATGATTGGCGAGCCTGGCCAGCTTTCACCTCTATGAGTGCACACTTTTCTGGACAGCAGATGCCTACCCCTACAGGGATAGTTAAAGAAAAAAAACTTTCGTTTATCCCCTGGCCAGGATTCACTATCTTGCAAGGTTTTTTTCTACAATAAGTCCCCACCCTACTATAAGCCTATGAGGATCCAAAAATCGAAATCCGAAGAAGGATCGGAACAGCAGTTTTCGCCATTCCAGTCGTCGACCTCCGAGGTGTCCTTGTGGAAGAGTCGGAAAACGGAAAATCAGTTAAGAAAAATGTCGAACCAAATTGAAGTGATCGATCTCGTCGATGATGAGATGGAGGTTGTCGTGAATATCGCCCATGACGACGAAGTGGAAGTTGGGGTAGACGGAGACGTTATTGATATCGCCGATGATGACGATGATTAGTTTAACCATGGGGCTAACTTGTCCAGACCTGCATGATCTCAAGTGTCGGCATCAAGGCTTGACGTTGCACTCCTTGTATATATTATCATTCAGAGATGAAAAGCTAAAGCCCTGTACAATGGAAATGCATTTTTTTCCCCCGGATCACTGTCTTCGTCACATGCTGTCGTAAAATTTTATGGGTTTTCAAGTGTGGACCTATGGAATGATGAGGCTCAAGTTGCACATGCGAAGCGATAGGGTATGACGGTCCCTGGCGCTCGACGTAAGAAAAAAAAGAGTCGTAAAATTTGAGACTTTCGGACGAGGTGGTTGAAACGTTGCCGTGTATAACAGCGTCTCGGACATGAGCCTCCGTCGAGATAGTTGAAAAAAAGAACATCTGGATAAATTCATGCACCTTTTCTTAGCCCTCTACGTGACTTCTTAAGAGACAACGTTAGACACACACACACACGCACGCACGCACGCACGCACGCACGCACGCACGCACGCACGCACGCACGCACGCACGCACACACGCCTACCTCCCCACGACCGTAGCGCCACCTTGGCTTCCCTACACGCACGCACGCACACACGCCGACCTCCCCACGACCGTAGCGCCACCTTGGCTTCCTTACACGCAGGCATGCACGCACGCCGACCTCCCCACGACCGTAGCGCCACCTTGGCTTCCCTACACGCACGCACGCACGCACACACGCCGACCTCCCCACGACCGCAGCGCCACCTTGGCTTTCCTACACGCATGCACGCACGCACGCACGCATGCACGCACGCACATACACACAAAATACCCATCAACCCCCCCCCCCCCCCAGTCGCTGCACGGACCACATGACGCCCCCCCCCCCTCCACATAGGCCTCTCTGTGACGTCACACGCGCCCGGCGACCTCCCCACGACGGTGGCGCCACCTTGGCTTCACCACTTTTGACACACCACCTCCCCTTGAGTTAGAACCGGCCTAGCTCTACTACTTCCGTTGTAAAAAACGAATGAAGTGGTATCATTTGATCACTGTAATTGAACATTTATTATTGCTCGCTGTATGCAGGAAGACATGTATGCTGCATATATATATATATATATATATATATATATATATATATATATATATATATTGAAACGTTTCGCGAATTCGACGAAAGCTTTTTTTTTCGTTCTCGGGGATTCGTTCAGACGGATTCTCGAGAAACGAGGATGCGCGGCGTGTGGTTTTGCCGTACAATGATTTTAGGGTTCCCGTAGCCTCCTGAAGGGCGATGTACTTTTGAATGCCTAGGATGATGGAATGGATTTGAAGGTTTTTGGGAGATGCCTCAGTGGGTTTGAGGGTCTCAGAGACGCCTTTCTAATCCGTCATCATTGGCATTCGATGTGTCGGATTAATTGGTTGATCAACTATGGGCGAACAAAAAAAATGATTCTTAATATGTTAGATCTGTGATATTAGTGACGTTTACAATGGTGAGGAGCGGGTCGCGAGAAGCGCTGTTTGTTTGACGTGACAAGGATAGGACGAGAGCATAAGGCGTAGCGCGCGCGTTTCCGTGTCCGCGGTCTCGCTCTAGATTTGTCACTCTCACACTCGCACTCTCTGTCTCGCTCGCGCTCGCACAATTCGCGAGCGTCGTCACGTACGCGTATGGCCGGTATCGGGATTGCTTCTGCAACGTGAAAGCGATATCCCATGGATATATTACGATTGGTTTATAGCGGCGACAATATCGGTTGGCACGGGTTGCCAAGTGCAACAAAAACGCACGAGTGCCACCCCGTGTCGCTGACGCGTTAGTGAGGCTAACGTTTTAATAATGCGCCACCTCGAGAACGAGAACGTCTCCTCGAGAGCGCATAGCGGGGCCGTCCGGAAGGGACGGCTGATCTCCTCGGTGCCAGGCGAGGAGAACCAAAAACCAGAGAAGCTGGTTGGAATTTGCCTCTTTGTACAGCAAAGTGCGATCGGCACCTCACGGGCTGTACACTCCGAGTAGCCGGCGTGGGTTGAGCGGAATAAATTGATCCAATTGTCGTAAGGACAATGGATCGATGTTAAATAAAGTTCCCTAACTAGCAATCACCACGATTACTCTATTCCCAAGGTCGGACTTCCAGCGCAATGCTGGGGCTTCCCAAGAGAACGGAGTTTCTTACCCGAAGCTGAAGTTTATTCAGGGATGGGACCAGGGCAACGGCAGCAAGGCCTCCATCCTGTGATCCGAGATTTCGGATACTGGTGACTCCACGTAGTAATGAGAGAATTTGCGAAGAGTGCCGCTCGAGCTCGTGCATGCCCTTAAGTAGCCTCAGGCCCGTCAGGAGAAATTCCATTTCTCCCGCGATTTTGGAGGACTAAGTAGGGAGTCACGCCGCCGAGGAACACTCCGATGGTGGGGTGACAATGCTTGGTGATTTTGAGGACTTCGCATACTATAGCCATTTCGAGGGACAGAATATAATCGGTTGTTCCTCTCCTTGATATTAGGGGCACATTAAGAGTGAGGAGGCGTCAAGACGAACATAGTTCACAGATTTATCCCGATAGGAGTGGTCAAGGCAGGGGAAGCGTGATGTGTACGACTGAGGGCGGGGACTTCCGCGAGTCCGCGGTGGTCCTGCTCCTCGAGATGGGCGGAGCCCTTTGCGAGGTGTCGCGGGCTTGCCCCAATTCCTTAGAGCGAGTGACCCGCCCGGCCGGTGGAATGGCCGGTTGCCCTGAACGCTGGCCAGAATACGCTATTGTCTCGTAAACGGGTCGAAATTGACGTATTCTTTGTGACGGCGGCTTACCTGTGTAGCCGAACCGTTACAATATATATATATATATATATATATATATATATATATATATAATGAAATAAAAAAAGAAATATGTATAATAAAATAAATAAAAGAAACAACCCGTTTTCAACACGGTCGTAGTCATTCTTGGTGAACGTGGCATAAAAGTAATGTTATTTTCTTTCGATTATTTTTACATTAATGAAACATTTTCGAAAGTAATGAAAATCTGAAGTAAGTGTTTCATTGACGTTGATTCGCTCTGATAAAATTCGTCACGCAGACATGTTTTAGGTCGGTTTTCAGCATACTGTTAACTTAAGGGAGACTTTGTCCGTGAAATGCAGCGGGAGATGTTAGCGGCTCAACATGGGCAGCTAGAAGAAGAGGAGGGATGCCTCTATGGATCAGGCATTGCCGATTAGCGGTAATTATAAACACATTTGTGACATTCTCCTGACCGCTGTAATTGACATATCGACGTGAAATTTGGAGAGCATACTCAGAAAATATGTCTTCACGGAATGACGGATCGTTTTTTCGATAGATACATTTTTGCATTTATTATTTATCTTTTTATGCGAAAAAAACCCGAAAATTCGATTTCTTTTAATTGCCGCCATTTTCGAAATTTGTACTAAACGAAAAACCCATCCGTCATTCTATGACCAAAGGGTCACAGATTGATAATATGCTTTGAATTTGTGTTTCAGATCAACAAAGAGGGGGCAGTGATGTCAGCCGTTTACCTCCCGCGATTTGAGGACCATTTTGGTGAAAAAAAAAATTTAATTTTCTGTATATCATGAATAAAAGCAAGAAAAAAACCGCACTCAAAAAGCTTTACTCGTTTCCTTTGAAAAAAATAAAATGTAAACACCTGAAATATGGCACTTCAAGGACAAAGTCTCCCTTAATGAATACTTGCCTACAATTTGTCGAAAATGTAACGTTAAAAAGAATGATTGTCCCTACTAGCGAGGTAAATACAAAGTTATTTGAAAGTTATGCGATAAGAAATCCTTTTGGTGAATGAAGAATAGCTCATTCGGAGCAGATTTGAATTTTATAAAATAATAACCATCGTCGCATAAATTGGAGAGAATTAATAAATGTCTGTAATTACTGTTTGTTTGAACGATATCCATTTGTAAATTCGCAGACGTACATTTGCGGTATTGACAATGAACAATGGACGGAAAATTGATCGTTTGGTTAAATTTTAAAAAAACATCAGGCAATTCAAACGGATCAATATTGCATCGTTCCATTTTATGCAAAACGTTTCAATGTGTAAGTTGCTCTTGGGACGCGAATTACTAAAAAAGAAACCGTGGTAACTTCTTGACCCAAAACGTGGCTGTTCGAAATCCTGGCTGTGCCTACAACGAAGGCCGTCCACATTGGTGTCCCAGGTTGCCTCGATCTCTCGGAGAAGATTTCTCAGCTGCGTCATGGTGCTGGCTAGTGATCAATTTCGCGTACTGTCTTCCATTGAGCCATAAGATTGTCGGAGTATTGGAAACTTCTGTGAGTTATAATACTTGATTTAATTTAGTGCAATTGAAGACTCAACTTGACCGATCTGCAAGATTGTTTCACTCTTTGTTTACCGTCTTCATTGTCTGTGTCGGAATTTCGACACTCAATCATCATCCCAGTTTGATTTTGAGGGTTCCCAGGCGTCCTGACCAGCGGTGTTCTTGATTTTTGGTTCCTCACCGAGGCCAAACCTCACGATGCACAGTAGGAGAAAAGCCCAAAAACCTGGCCAAAACCCCAAAAAATAAATTTTCGAAATAGGGTCAGTTGAGTAGTCATTCAGGTAGAGGACTAGTAACTGCATTCTATTGTGGAAGGGAAAGCCCTTTAAGTGTATACCTGCGCCGCAGCGTCAGTTGGCAGTGAGTGTTCGTGAAGAGTGTACGTGTCACGCGCTGAACAGACGAAAATAACGCTGACTTCAAAAACCCATAACTTTAAAGTGACGGGTTTAATTTCAATTCTGCAACATGGATACGACTTCTGGAGGTATGTAGAACATGTTTTTACATCGGTTGAATCGAAAGTTTATGTATAAATGATTGAAATGTAGTATAGCCTTCGGCATAAATAAAATTGAATAATTTTGAAAACTTATATTTTCAACGGTCCGAAAAGTTATATATTTTGTCACATTTTGCAAAGCTCCTAGTCTCGGCCTTTAGTTTAATGTATAAGCTTTCGAAATTTACAAGAGTTACCTGCGGAAAACGTGCGTCTTGTCCGTTATGATTTTTTTCGCATCGTGCGGTAGCCGAGCGTGCACGCGGCACTATTGAGCAGCCGCTGCGCCTCTACCTGAGAATGGGTGAAGTAGCATCATAACGGACAAGACGGCTGTTATACGCTTGAAATAAATTATTTTAATATATATGTATGTGTATATATATATATATATATAAATTTTCTGTGATTTAATTATGATATATACGTATGCATATATATATATACATATTAAAATCAACCACATAAAAATTTCTTAAATATGAATGAAATGTTATAACATTCGAATAAAATATTTGAATATATATATATTATATAGTAAGCAAAGCTTTCTTTTAACCAAATCCATTTCAATATTTTCTGTCTAATTTTCTTAAAATTATTTCAATTATTGCGGTTATTTATTTGGTAAAATAATGTACATTGTTCAAGTTTTTGTATTAATTGAAAATTTTATCTTTTCCTTTAACACCAATTTTCTACAATTTTATGTCTTTATTACAGGATCCGGTTACAAAGAATTGGTGCTGACAAGGAAAGAAGTATTTCTGATAATCAGCGAGCATTTATCCGATAAATTCGCTTCCTTGATCGAATTTATGGTAGAAAAAATTCCCAAGGACACCGGACGTACAGTTGTAGTGCCTGAGGACTCGAAACCGACTTTTTCGATACTCTTCAATCAAATGAGAACGAGGTGGCAACAAGCTCACAGAAAATCCAAGCAATCCAAGCAAGCAGGTATGTTTTGCCGCACCTACAGACACTGTAGTAACAAGCCCGGGTAATACGGGCGGCCGCCCGTCCCTTGAGTTTACAATGTCCAGTGAAAGATCTAAACGAAGGAAGACCCAAGATATTCGTACATCGTTCAACTCGGTCGAGTTAGCATACGCTACTCAGATGAGCCTTCGCTCTTCAGGACAATCCGACGCCGCAAAAGTTATTAAGGACGTAACAATGACGAGTCCTTTAAGAGCTTCCAAGTATCGTAAAGCTTACTCAGCAACGGATGAAATTACTTTATCCGAAGAGGCTGCACTTTCCGCTATGATTGAATATAAATTCTCCAAGAGTACTTACCAGGGAATGAGAAGATTAGGGAAGGAAAATAACTGTAAGCTATATCCGTCTTACGAAAAAGTGATGAAAGCAAAAAAGCGTTGTTATCCACCACGTGATGTAATCAGGATTACAGAGAGTAGTGCAGAAGTCCAACTACAGGCACTATTAGATCATACAGTTGAACGTATTTTACTCGTCCAAAATGTACTCATTCAAAGATTGACTCCAGATAATGTTCGTAAAATGGACTTGATTTGCAAGTGGGGTTGCGATGGAAGTTCTGGGCAAAGTGAATATAAGCAGACGTTCAGTGATGACAGCAAATCTGATGCGCATGTATTCTTTACTTCAGTCGTGCCATTACAACTCGTGTGTTATGATCAACAATCGAAGGAAGAAATAGTTGTTTGGAAGAACCCCAGACCCTCGTCTCCACGATTTTGTAGACCGCTTAGACTACTGTTTCTACGCGAAGACACAGAGTCAACACTTAATGAAGTCCAAATTGTTGAAGAACAAATCAAGTCACTTCGTCCATTCGAAAGTGTAATAGATGGAAAAGAAATCTCCGTAATGTACAAGTTGTTGTTCACCATGATAGATGGTAAAGTTTGCAACGCTGTATCATTGACGAAATCTGCTCAACGGTGCTATTTGTGTGGAGCAACCAGCAAAGATTTTAATGCCATCGACACTGTATTGCAAAGGGAAATCAATGAAACAAATTTGAAGTTCGGATTGTCGACGCTGCATGCGTGGATACGGTGCTTCGAGTATTGCTTACACGTGTCTTACAAACTCGGCATTAAAAAATGGCAAGCTCGAAGTGCCGAAGAAAAAAAAATTACCCAGGAACGCAAGAGGGCCATTCAAGAAGGATTCAAGAAGCAATTGGGTCTAAATATCGATCGCCCAAAGCCTGGATACGGCAGCAGCAATGATGGCAACACAGGTCGGCGATTCTTTGAAAATTCGACGGTTTCCGCTGCGATAACGGGGGTCAACGAAGAAGTTATTAAACGCTTGTACGTAATCCTACAAGTTATATCGTGTGGCCACGAGATAAACTGTGAAAGATTTGAACAGTATGCTATTGAAACGGCAAGAAAGACCGTTGCATTATACCCTTGGTACTCCATGCCTACTTCGGTGCACAAACTATTAATTCATGGTCCAGTGATAATAACTCATGCTCTATTACCAATCGGCCAATTATCCGAAGATGCTCAGGAAGCTCGAAACAAAGACATCAAACGATATCGAGAAGATTTTGCGCGAAAAAGTTGCAGGGTTAAAACTATGGAAGATGTTTTTCATCGGCTCTTAGTTACTTCTGATCCGTACATTTCAAGTGTCAGAAGACTACCACAGAAGAAGCTGAAGAGTTTGTCGCCGGAAGCTGTAGCGATGTTGATCGCTCCTAAAGTGACTGCTGCAGCAGACGAATTTTGCGCCGAGATTGAAGCCGTGCCGGGAGTTGTAATAGATACAAACTCGGATAATGATTCTGACTCCGACTCCGACTCCGATTACGATTTTGATTAAGAATAAAATTTTCTATTTTTGAAACGTTCCGTATGTATTTTGGAAATAAAAATAATAATTGCGTAGAATACACTGTTCACGTTTATTTTATTATGATGATTTTTTTAAATATATTAATTTATGTATTTAGCAGGATACTCGGCCATTTTGTTTATAACAATTTGCTGTAAGCTCTTTGTTGCAAGTTATAAACAATAGATATCGGATTGGTAATCAGCGACCTTGAAAACCCGTATATACCAATTTTTGTCAACATCTGGTAACTTTTTAACGTTCATGTCAGCCATATTGGATCGGCCATTTTTTTTACGATAATTTGGCTTGCGGATTCGTAATCAGCGACCTTGAAAACCCGTAAACACCAATTTTTGTCGACATCTGGCAACCTTTTAACATTCATGTCAGCCATATTGGATCGGCCATTTTGTTTACGATAATTTGGCTTTCAGATTCGTAATCAGCGACCTTGAAAACCCCTGTAAGCCAATTTTCATTCCCGTCAAAGGTCATTTGAGGTTTTGGCCAGGTTTTTGGGCTTTTCTCCTACTGTGCGTCGTCGTTGCGAGTCAGTCGCCATGTTAACGAGCGATAAGGCACACGTGCACTCGAGCAAAATATATTAAATAAAGTCTTATAATCTACTGTTAAGAATAAAGGAAAACTCGTTCTTCATTTCTAACCCTTTTTTCTCCACAATCCGATCTACTGCCTTAACAGGTTATAGGCCCAGTCACCCGATAACCGTGCAGATTGTATGAGACAATTAAGGTAGGTCGAAAAGTGTAGTGTGCGGGACACGAGGCCGGGAAAAAGGCAGCCATATTGGTCGATTCTCCACCGGTAGAAGGAAAACGAATCGAAGATGTCCGACGCGATCTCTACGCAGAATGTTACGAAATTCAACGGCGATGATTATCAGACGTGGAAGTTTCCAGATTAAGATACTATTTATCGCGAACCGCATATTCGACGTGGTCGATGAGACGCAGGAAAGGCCGGGCAATACGGCCCCGGCAACGGATCGGGCCACGTGGGTGGCTGACGATTCGCGCGCGAGTTTCTTGCTGGCTTCGACGCTCGAGCCGGAACAGTTACGACCGTTAATAACGTGTAGTTCCGCGAGTGAAATATGGCGTAGATTGGCCAGTGTGCACGAGCAAAAGTCTGCATCGAATAAACTTTTGATCATGACGAGACTCTACGAGTATAAAATAGCACCGGAGGACTCGATGATGCAACACATCGCGAAGGTGCAGAACATGGCGGCTCAGTTGATCGATCTCGGCGAGCCGGTGTCGAGGAGCACGACCATGGCTAAAATTCTCGGGAGCTTAACCGCGAAATACGCGATTTTTCAAACCGCGTGGGACAACGTGCCGTTGGATTCGCAGAATCTCGAGAGTATGCAAGAAAGACTCTTACGTGAAGAGGCACGATTGTCGGCGAACGACGAAGCTCCGGGAGCATTTTCGGCGACGAGAAAATCGGGCGCGAATAAAAACGAAAAAACGAGTTCGCACGATGCGAATAAAAACGAAAAAGCGAGTTCGTACGACGCGAAAAAGAAGCGAGGTGTGCGGGATAAAACGAAAAGAAAATGTTTTAAGTGCCACGAACTCGGACATTACGCGCGTCAGTGCTGGAGTAAAAGGCGGGAAAACGGCGACAGCGATGCGAGCGGGTCACGTGATTGTGCCTTTGTCGTCGAGCAAACGTGCTCGAACAAGGTCGGTAAAAACGGGAATTACGAAATTCCGAGCGATATCGTGAACTCTGTGCTTCGAGCTAACAAAAGCGAATCGTGGATTACCGACAGTGGTGCGTCGCGTCTTATTACGTATAGGCGCGAGTGATTCAGCGAATATCGCGATCTTGCCGACGGCGGCTCGGTGTCTCTCGGAGACAATAAACAATGTAAGGTCATGGGTGAAGGGACGATCGCGATAGAAAAATACGTCGGTAGTGCGTGGAGTTCGTCGCGTATCGAGAAAGTCTTGTACATCCCGGACATGAAAAAGAACTTATTTTCGGTCGGCGTGAGCACCTCTCGGGGGTACAATGTGTCGTTCTCGGGTAACCAAGTGCTAATCAGAGACAATGGTGACGTCATCGCGTCTCGAATCAAACAAAAGAATCAGATCTACAGGATGCTGTTTCGAATGAATCGCGCAGAAGAAACCAACGAGGCGAACATGGCGAGGACGAGTCTCCAGACTTGGCACGAGAGATTTGGTCACGTGAACGGGCGAGCGCTACGCGAGCTGGTCGAAAAAGGACTAGTTGAAGGGGTCGAACTACTAAAGCCGGTGAGGTATTTTGCGAGGATTGTCAAATCGGTAAATCGCATCGTAAAATGTTTAAAAAGGAACGCGTGCGCGCAAATACTGCCCCGGGTAAAATAATACACACGGACGTGTGTGGGCCCATGCCCGTCGAGTCACTGGGGGGTTCGCGTTTTTTCCTCACGTTCAAGGATGATGCCACGAGCTTCCGGTATATTTATTTCTTGCGTCACAAGAACGATGTACTCGGGAAATAAAAAATAATTGACAAGCTGATAAAGAACAAATTCGGGAGAACGATGCGCGTTCTTAGATCCGGTAATGGGCGCGAGTTCAAAAATAAAGAAATGGAGAGTTATCTCGATTCGCGCGGAATTCAGCGAGGGTATACGGCACCGTATACGCCCGAGCAAAACGGGAAAGCGGAACGCGATAACCGCACATTGATTGAAAGCGCGAGAACAATGTTGCATGCAAAAGAATTACCGGAAAAATTATGGGCTGAGGCGTGTAGCACGGCGATTTATTTAATGAATCGAGCGAGTTCGTCGAGCGCGCAAAACGGCGCAACGCCCTACGAAAGGTGGATCGGTCGGAAGCCTAACCTGAGTCATTTCCGCATTTTCGGGTCCAAAGCGTTTGTAAATATCCCGAAACAGAAAACAACGAAATTCGATGTTCGAGCGAAGAAAATGATACTCGTCGGTTACGATTCAAATTCTTTGAATTACCGCGTATACGATCCAACGACAAAAAAGGTTTCGGTTACACGCGATGTTGGTTTTAACGAGAAAATCGGAAAAATTACGCTCTCGGTGAGTAGAGAGTCGGACGACGAAATCGTTCTACCAAAGGTGGTAGCAAAGGCAGCTCCTGTACGCGAGGAGGACGAAAATCAAAACGGCGAGGACGACGAAGTGTTCTGGCCAGCCAATGAAGACGCGGAAAATGGTTCGCCAGGGTTGGCTGTGCAAGCACGAGGCGAGATTGTGAGAAATTTACGCGATCGAGGATCCTTGAAGCGACCGTCGCGATACGAACTGAACGTGGCTAAATACGAAATTTTGGGGACATTCGAGGAGGCGATGCGAGGCGACGACGCTGACAAATGGATCGAGGCGATAGTAGAGGAGCTAGGCCGGTTCTAACCCAGGGATTTCAGGGGGCAGCGGGGCGGGGGAGTCGAGCGCGGGGAAGCCGAGGTATGCATGGCGGAGGGGGGGGACCCTTCACGTGGCAGCCGAGTGCGGGGTTGCGGCAGAGGGAAAGGGGAGGGGTGTTAGAGAGTGGGGAGTCTAGTTTTTGGTGACGATGTCTTCCAGGCGATAGCTGGACCCGCGGGCGAGAGGGGGAAGCCGCTGTCGATTCTATGGGGAAGGGGGCATCATAGAGTCGCGGGTCCTTGAAAACCCATAAAATCTGATAATTTATTATCAACATTATAGATGGAAGCGGAGAACTTTCATCTAGACTATTCACAGGAATTAATATATATATATAAAAAAACAACTTAGACAAATGTGTGCATGTGTGTGTGTGCGAGAGTGTGTGTGTGTGTGTGTGTGTGTGTGTGTGTGTGTGTGTGTGTGTGTGTGTGTGTGTGTGTGTGTGTGTGTGTGTGTGTGTGTGTGTGTGTGTGTGTGTGTGTGTGTGTGTGTGTGTGTGTGTGTGTGTGTGTGTTGCGTAGAGGGATAAGAAAAGGTGCATGAATTTATCCAGATGTTCTTTTTTTTCAACTATCTGGACGGAGGCTCATGTCCGAGACATTGTTATACACTGCAACGTTTCAACCACCTCTTCCGAAAGTCTCAAATTTTACGACTCTTTTTTTCCTTACGTCGAGCGTCAGGGACCGTCATACCCTATCGCTTCGCATGTGCAACTCGAGCCTCATCATTCCATAGGTCCACACTTGAAAACCCATAAAATTTTACGATAGCATGCGATGAAGACAGCGATCCGGGGAAAAAATGCATTTCCATTTTACAGGGCTTTAGTTTCTTTTATCTCTGAATGATAATATATACAAAGAGTGCAACGTCAAACCTTGATGCCGACACTTGAGATCATGCAGGTCTGGACAAGTTAGCCCCATGGTTAAGGATTTTTTCTTCGTTAACACCACTCTCCAAGCTATTAGATTTTTTTTTGTTGCTCCGCTTCTCCGAGCATATATATGATAACGGGGAGTTTATTTTGAAAAACTATAAACTTTCGGAGATCTATGGATAAAGACCTTTTTTAGGCTTCGACCGTGGATCACTTGAGTGCCGAAGGAGAGCCGATGCATTTTTTTTTCACTACACGCATCTCGACTGAGATGCTCTTTTATTTTTCCCGGAAATCCAATGTGATATTAGAAAATTCTCGTGGGTTGGTGATATTTTCCGAGATGGTAGGGAAATACGAAAAATGTCTAAAGGGGAAAACTATTTTTAATGATCTGCTGCGCTCAAAAGTGTTCGCATTTTGGAACGAGCAGTCAGTAAGTGAACATCATCTCTTTTGGGAAGCCTCGTTTCATCAAATATGGAGGACAACGCGGAGAAGTCAGAACCAATCTTGCACGACCAAGCCGCGCTCCTAAGTTCATTCGAAGATTTTGCTGTGTGGGAACAACGGTGCGTTGAGTTTATCGATGAATTGGAAACGCAAAGCCGGATTAAGCGCCCGCGACTATCAATTGGACTTCAACAGTCATTGATAGCCCAAATAGCGCGGCTGGAAGGGTTGAGGAATTCTGTGCGTAATCATTTTATACACACGGGTGCAGGACACGGTCATCATGGGCTAACCTGGCGAGAGATTGACACATCCTTCGATGGTCGAATATTGACCGGTTCCGTAATCAATCGCAACCACATCGAACCACGGCAATTTCTCAACGATGCTCGCGACCTAGTGCTTCAACATGTGCAAAATACTATCTGCAAACACAACAGTATCAAAGTGAATGCAGTGTTCAATGGTGAATTGGCGAGTGGTGACAACCATGCTAATAAAAGTGTCAACACGCGAAACTGTGAACTCTTTAACACAAGCGATTTGAATGAGTGGTATGAACAGCGTTATTGAGCCCACTTTAACCTTACTCGGCGAATTTCAAGAACGAGATAGTGGCTGGGCTTTGCGGAAAATACTTAACCTCACGATAAATGTGAATAACAATAACCCGACGCGTGCCGGGTGCAC
Organism: Ophion ellenae; assembly: GCA_963210295.1. Classification (NCBI taxonomy): domain Eukaryota; kingdom Metazoa; phylum Arthropoda; class Insecta; order Hymenoptera; family Ichneumonidae; genus Ophion; species Ophion ellenae. Next base: position 7,876,224 of record OY723391.1, read on the forward strand.
TATATCATTGCCGCGGGAAATAATGATGAAGAGAGCTGTTGGATTAACGTCAAATCCAACGATAACGCATGTTTCGCGTGGGCAGTTGTCGCTGCTCTCTACCCAGCCGAACGAGACAGTGCCCATCCGTCATCTTATCCACATTACTCAAGCGTACTGAATCTACAGCACATTCGATTCCCGGTAACCATACACCAAATCAAAAATTTTGAGCTGCAAAACAATTTATCCATTAAGGTGTACACCGCCACCACCACCGCCAAAATGGACATCGTTCCAATACGCGTGACTCAAAATAAGAAGGAAAGGCACATCAATTTGTTGTACACGCAAGATACCGAGGACAACAAGGTAGGGCATTTTACATGGATTAAGAACTTGTCGAGACTCGTAAACGCACAACTGAGCAAAAAGGAGCACAAAAAATATATCTGTGAAAGGTATGTAAAGTTAACATAAGTTATATTCCGTTGGCATGTACTAGATGGATTGAACGAAACAATGTTTTTTTTCTGCAGATGCTTGCATTACTTCGGATCCGAGTATAAATTGCAATCGCATGAGGTCGATTGTGGAGCAATAAACGACTGCGCGATCCGACTACCAAACGACACCAACAAGTGGCTCCAATTCACCAACTTTAGCCGGAAAGAGCAACATCCCTTCATTGCGTATGCCGATTTGGAGTGTGTTTTAGCAAAGACTGACGAGAAGACCCAAGCAAAAGATATGTATCCAAACCATGAAGTGTTTAGTATCGGATAATACGTGTGTTGTTCGTATCACTCGCGTCGCAGTGCTGATTGTGTCTCATGATTTGTCGAAGAACTGAAAAATCTAGCATTGCGCATAAAATAAATTTTCTGCGACAATGTCCCAATGATTTATTTGACACCGAGCGAGTGGGCAAGTTTTCGCAAAGCGACCCAATGTCATATATACAGGAAACCATTCGCGCAAGACGATATACGCGTTCGAGATCATTGCCATCTGACTGGACGCTATAGAGGCCCTGCCCATTCTAATTGCAATTTGAACTACAAAGAGTCATTCTTCGTTCCAGTAGTTTTTCACAATTTATCGGGTTACGATGCACATTTTATCATCAAGGAAGTAGCCACAGTGTTCGGAGGAAAAACCGATGTGCTTCCAATCACAAGAGAGAAATACATCTCCTTCACGAAGCACATTCAAATCACAACGATTCTAAACAGAAAATCCAATTGCCCTTCATCGATTCATACAAATTCCTCAATACCAGTCGCGACAAATTAGCCTCATTTTTGACCGAGGACAAACTCAACATTGTACGCAAGCAATTTTCAACTCTATCGACGGACAATTTCAATTTGCTGACGCGAAAAGGGGTCTTCCCTTATGAGTATATTGACAACGTGAGCAGGTTGGACGATACTTGCTTACCACCACGTGACGCATTTTATAGTTCCCTGACAGATGCTACAGTATCCGAGAGCGAGTACGCACATGCGGAGAACGTTTGGGAGCGGTTCTCCATTCCAACGCTGGGTGACTAAGCGATTTGTACTTGAAGACAGATGTCTTGTTATTAGTTGATATTTTCGTAAACTTTCGGAATACGTGCATTGAGAGCTATGGCCTAGATCCCGCGTATTACTACACATTGCCGGGGTATACCTAGGATGCAATGTTAAAAAACTCGAATGCCAAGTTTGAATTACTAACTGACATCGACATGGTTTTATTCGTTGAGCGGGGTATACGCGGTGGTCTCAGTCAATGCTCAAACCGATATGCACACGCTAATAATAAATACATGGAGTCGTTTGATCCATCGAAAGCATCATCATACTTGATGTATTTTGACGTCAACAATTTGTATGGATGGGCAACGTGTCAACCCTTGCCATATGCAGATTTTCGATGGGTTAACGACGTGTCCAAGTTTGATCCATTATCCATCGCGCTAGATTCATCTACAGGCTACATCCTTGAGGTCGACTTGGAATACCCCCAATCTGCGATAAAAAACGCTACATCATACACTATAGAAATTTACAACAATGTTAACGTCATGGACTTTGCCTCACGAAAATCCATAGGGTATTACAATTCACACAATCCCCATGGCTACGTTCATATATCGAGTTAAATACTCAGTTTCGAACGCTGACCAAAACCGATTTTGAAACGAATTTATTCAAATTGATGAATAATGCGGTGTTTGGCAAAACGATGGAGAATGTGCGCAATCATGTAGATGTAAAGCTTTTGACAAAATGGGAGGGCAGGTATGGCGCGGAGGCAATGATTGCGAAGCCAAACATCCACAGCCGAAGCGTTTTTTCCGAAAACCTCGTCGCCGTAGAATTGCGCAATCTCGAGGTGAAGTTCGACAAGCCGATATATGTGGGTATGTGCATACTCGACATATCCAAAACGTGCTTGTATGGATTTCATTACGAGTATATGGTACCATTGTATCGGAATAAATGTAAAGTGATGTTTACCGATACAGATAGACTCATATATGCCATTGAGAGCGAAGATGTATACGCAGACATGAAGTGTGACATTGAAAAATTTGATACGAGCGACTATTCAGCGGACAATAGGTATGATATGCCGCTTGTCAACAAGAAGGTACCCGGTCTCATGAAAGGCGAATGCAATGGTGCAATTATGACCGAGTTCATTGGACTTCGATCGAAAATGTACGCGACACGTGTCGAGGGTAAGAAGGACACGAAAAAAAACTTTTTTCTATATGAGCTCTTGACACCCTTAACTAAAGATGTCAAGAGCAGTGTTGTGGCTAGGACAATCACGTTTGATGATTATGCTCAATACTTGAAGGCGGGCATTGAAATGATGCGTAGTCAAACGTGTATTCGATCGAAGTTGCACAAGGTCTACACTATTCGTGAGACGAAAATCGCTCTAAGTCCTCATGATGATAAGCGGTATATCATACCTGAGACCTCTGAAACCCTACCACGGGGGCATTACAGAATACCATCGTGAAAAGTTTTGTAATTTTTTTTTCCACAACCTTGATGTAGAATTGTGTATATTTTTGCGAATATAGATGTATAAAACTCGTAAAAATTATGTATATATTTTGTTTACTCGATGTTAAAATTATGTTTGTTGTGTATATTTAATTGTGCAAGAATGGATTTATTATTTTCCGTAAATAAAGAAGCGGACTTTTTATAATCACATGTGTTTATTCACTCTATCCATCTCCTAACGTTCCACGAAAAGAAGCGACAGCGAGAAGGGGGGAAGCAAGCCTGCTGTGGAGTCGGTCGGAGGCCTTGGAGGGATGCGGGGACGACCAGCAGGTCAAGAGTCATACATCATACATATTCTTCCATTTTCTTGATTATCGACTATAAATCGGATTTACTTATCCAACTATTGTGGCTATTGTCGAAACCTAACCACTTTACAAACATTCGATTACCACGCTTCTTCAATACCGCTTCAATGAGATAGGTGCTTGACCCTGAGAAGCTCTTGTTCGTAGAAACCACCGGCGATCGGTTCATCTTTATGGTCCTTCAAGTGGTACGTCACGGGATGAGTTTTTTTCACACGATAGATTGTAAATATTTCCGTTGTCCAGTTTGGGGTGTACCCCTTTTCGAAAACAGTCTTAAATTTGCTGATTCTCACTTTATCAACAACGGCGAATTTCGGCCATCTTTTCATTGGAGGATTATTGAAAATCTCCTGCAATTGCTTCTCATTTTCCGCGTTGACATTTCTCGGCTTCATCTTAATGGTGCGGTGTACAGAATCGTTGTACTCGGCAATTAGATTATCAAGAATATCGATCCACTTATAATTACCACGAAGACTACATTGCATCCACATCTTGTTCTTCAATGTACGATTGAAACGCTCGCAAATGGATGCCTTCAAGTTGCTATATGTTGAATACATGTGAATATTGTACTTTTTCATGATGGCCTTAAAGTCACAATTATAGAATTCTTTTTCCCGATCAACGTGTAAGTTCTGCGGTATGCGTCCCTTAACGAGGATCGACTTCATTGCTGCTGCTCTTTACCACTCTTACTCAGCATTGGCACGGCCCAGGCGAATTTTGAGAAGGTATCGATGACGGTGAAGAGAAATTTGTGTTAGGAGTTGCGACGCGCGTATGATGACATATCGACAAGATCTGCTTGCCAGGTCTCGTCCAAGCCACGGATGTCCACATGTCGACGCGGATAGTTTCGTCGAGCAGGCTTATGTAGCTCCAGCACGAGAGCGCCCCTTTTTTCGTTTATTTTCCAGTCCACTCAGTCGTGCCTCTAATTCAGCAATGACGTTTGAATTACGAATCATCAAATCTTGTAGAGCTTTAACATCGGCCTCGAATGTCTTCGCAATGTCTCGTATCGTAGCTTCAAGCCCATCAACCAACAAATGACTACTCTCATTCATTTCGTTGCGTATGTCCTTAATGATAGTTCGAGATTTCTTCTGTAACGCACTTAGAGTGATGTCCTCATCTTCTCCTTCCAGATTTGCAATATTACACAATCGTTTCTGCCCCAAGTCACAATGACCATCTGTGGTAATTTCTAAAGCCAATCCCGGGACGACCTGGAGGACCTTGCTTACTGTGGAGTACACTCCTACTTGAATGACGTCTAAACACATCGACACTCATGATGAGAATGCGCAAATTCCCCGATGTCGAGTTAATAAATGATTTCAGCTTGACGCAATTCCTCAATAATCGATATAATTTCATTCGCATATGATGATTTTCCGGCTGCTTGGGAAGCCAGAAGTAAGCGAAGACGATCCACTAGCTCGTTTGGATTATCCCAATAAATATAGTCCAATTGGGTGTTTTTTCTAGCTAGCTTATACTTTGGCATACCCTGTCCCACACGATGATCGACCATATTTGCGATATATGTGTTAAATTCGTGGCTGGTGTTTCGTCGTATAGCCTCACTAGCCTTATACAATTTTTTGTGCGCATTCGTCGAGATGAAAATGTTTTCGTAGTTTTTCAAATCATCCGGTGTGAGAGTTTCGACATTAGGCACTTTTTTAAACAACAGCTCCAACAACAGTTAATCCAACAGTTTTCGCATAATTCGCATCTCCTACACGAATGTGTTGAGAGTCGAAAATTATCGGGGAATCGCCAATCATTAATTTGTTGTTAGCGAGATTTCGTACACCGTATAATACATCCAAGCTTGCCTTTTTATTTGTTTGTAATAACAGGAGATATTCGCTGATCAGCTCATCGACATTTTGAGAGTCATTATCATCCTCATATATCAATTTAAACGAATCTTGTGTTTCACTCTTCAAGGAATCATGGGCCGCATTTTGATTTTTCACACTATTTAAGGCATCTTCTTTTTCTTCTTCAACATTATCACCCACTTTTTCATCCTTAATTTCCTCCTTCACCGCCACCACCTCACCGTTTTTATACGACACCAATTTCTCAAACGACCCCACTATAGGCTTAAAGACATCTTGTATTCTCTGCTGACCGCTATTTTCCCCAAGTTTTATAATTCGATGCTTTCGTCTGATTGCATCGCTCACCTTGGCAATTTCACGCAATACATCCTTTTCACGCAACAATTGTTCGCTCTTCATGTTGTCACTACCACGGCATGCGTAATACTGTCTCTTCAACTACCAGCGATGAGTAATTTATCAATGGTAAGAAAATAATCAAAACCTTGTCTATATCGACCTCCGTTAATATCGCTATCCTTGTCAATCGTGTTAAATGCATACTTGTCAGAATTCCAGCATTTCACGCACATGTTTTTAAAGCACGTATAAGTCATATCCGTATTAACATAGTCATTGTAGACGTGCTTGAGATTCATATCATTCATATCATCGTTAGCGCTGCGGGTGCTTTGTCAGGTGGTGCGGCTAGTATAGTTAAAGCTGTAAATGTTGCTCAAGCAGCTAAGCGTGAATTGGATGAAAGTAAGCGTCATAATCGAACAGTTTACATGCGCGATACATTGCCAGCGAGCGGACCTCTCAAATATGAAGCAGCAATTGTAAATTTGGATGAAAATGTCGGTCCTGGAACACACTGGGTGGCTTACAAAAAGACCGGATCGAAAGTCATGTACTTTGATAGTTTCGGCAATTTACCACCACCATCCGAACTCTTAAGATATTTCCGTGTCGGTAGCGTTAATTATAATTATACTAGATATCAGGAATATGATACGATTGAATGTGGGCATTTGTGCCTCAAGTTTCTTTGTCGGCAGCTGCAGCACAAAGACAAATATACACTATATATAGGAGGGAAATGACGTGGAGAATTCAGTTGTCAAATTACCAGCATCATGGATGATAGTTTAACATTGACCATAGCTGGCTCATCGTCCATACTTGAGGCGCAATACGTTCCCCCCATCGAACTCTCGCCACACAAAAATTATACCTTCTGTCTCGTGGAATTGTTAACCTTCAACTCCATTCCCAATATCGACGTTGACCACGATAAAGTTTACGTGGGAGATGAGGTGTTAACGATAGCTACTGGCAGTTATGAAATAGAGGATATTGAGACCTTTGTACAAGCAGAGCTCGCGCGTAAAAACATCAGCATCAGCATTAAACCCAACAATAACACGCTACGCAGTGAGATCGAGTGTAAACGTGATGTAAATTTTGAGCCAAAAGATTCTATTGGTCATCTACTAGGCTTCACCGCACGCAAATTGGAAGCCAATAAAAGACACGAATCCGATCTTCCAGTAGCCATTCTTAAAGTGAACGCCCTACGCGTTGAGTGCAACATTACCGCTGGCGCCTATATTAACGGACAAAAAGGACACACAATTCATGAATTTTTTCCATCTGTGCCACCGAACTATAAGATCATTGAAGTTCCCTCCCACGTAATTTATCTGCCAATCACGAGCCGAACGATTGACACGATACAGCTTCGCATAGTGGATCAAGACGGTGATTTGGTAAATTTTCGCGGTGACGTAATCACCATATGCCTGCATATAAAGTCGTGATGGGCATTGTTTTCAACAGATCTTCCAATGACACTAATCGGTCATCGATCAAAACAATCAGTCGTCGACCAGCGCCCAAAGTGCTAACACCTCAAAACGTGCTACTCTTGAAGAGTTTGGGTCTCAAAGTGCGTGGCGAAAGCGTGTAAAAAATTATTTAGTCTGTGCTCTGTGCATCTGTTGCGTGAAATGGAAGAAGAAATCGTAAACATTCAGACACCCGTGGTCTTTGATGAATCCATCATCCATTGTGAGATTCACGCTCATCAGCCATATGCATCTTCAACCTTCAATAAGAGCGATGAAATCCGTACGCCATCCAACATCTAGACCTTTCCATCCTGCCAAGCAAGAGTTCGCTATACATATGTGGAAAATTATCCAAGCGTGATGGAGTGCCAACCACTACTACAAGTCTCGTCAACAATACCATTTGTCATTTGTTTGAGGAAGTACGATATGAATTGAATGCCATAGAAATCGATCGTAATAAGAATGTCGGTATTACGAGTGTAATTAAGGGATATTCATCTCTCTCACCGGCCAAAAGTTCTATGCTCGAGAACACTGGATGGCTCGATGTCGAAGAGACCAAGCAGAATGTAGATGTGTCGGGAAATTTTGATGTGTGCATTCCGCTCAGCATGCTCCTCGGATTTGCCGAAGATTATCGGAAAATTGTCGTAAATGCCAAACACGAATTGATTCTCACGAGATCAAAGACCGACGACAATGCCATTGTACAAACAGCGCTCGAAGACTGCAAACTCATGTTGCATAAAATAGAATGGCTCGTGCCGTATGTGACAGTCTCGGATCAGCGAAAAATTCAACTGTTAAAGTTTCTCGCCAAAGACACACCAATCTCCATGAGTTTCCGAACATGGGAACTGTATGAATATCCATTGCTGCCTGCCACCTCTAAGTACGTGTGGTCTGTGAAAACCTCGAATCAGCTGGAGAAGCCACGATATGTCATACTCGCGTTGCAGACGAAACGGAAAAATAAGAAACAACACAATGCGAGCCACTTTGATCATTGTAACCTGAGCGACGTCAAACTATACCTCAACTCGCAATGTTATCCATATGGAAATTTGAATTTAAACATCGATCAAAATCAATATGCTCTTCTCTACAAGATGTATCCAAACTTTCAACCGACCTATTACAACAAAGAGGCTGAACCATGGCTGAGCAAGATGGAATTTTTACCAAAAGCCCCTCTCGTTGTCATTGACTGCTCAAACCAAAACGATTCGCTCAAGTCCGGTCCTGTTGATGTGCGCTTTGAGTTTGAATTGAAAAACAATATTTCATCCCAAACTTCAGCGTACGGCATGATCCTCCATGATCGTATTGTCGAGTACAATTCAATCAGTGGTGGGGTGAAAAAATTGGTATAAAATCATGCCAATGATCCGCGCCCACTTCAGTAAACATGGAGCTTATCGTCGACGTGCAAGCGTTCAAGAGACCCGTCAACGAATTTGTCCTAAAGCAGATGTCCATCGTCGAACTCCCTGAGAAGAACGCTGAACCGCTGACTTTCTTCTTCGATGCACCATTCGCCTGGGACGCTTTACCGGCCAAGTACAAACTGACAAACGAGTGGCTGGAACGCAATTATCATGGAATACGATGGGAACACAGCGGCATACCATATGAGGCAGCTAGAACGACAATTCGAGGAATCTTGGACGGAGCTCCTACGATCTATGTCAAGGGATTCGAGAAGTGCCCATGGCTATCGAGATTCGCGGATTCAGCAACAAAAGTCATCGATCTGGAGACTATGGACTGTCTATCGCTGCAGAAGTTGCCGAAAATCGCAAACGTTAAATGTCCCCATCATTCCTTCAATACAAAATACAATTGCGCCAAAGCGGATGTAAAGTCGTTGAAAAGGTGGCTCTCTGTGTACGAAGCGTTGTGTGAGGATTTTTGTTAAATGAATAAAATCATTTCGAACAAATATCGTTCTCCATTTATTTCCTATATCTACGGCGAATACAGTTTGACGACTCTTTTTTTTACATTATATTCGATGAAAAAGTTTTTTGTACTTTTTTACATAGCACGAAGCGTTGAAAACTCTACGATGATGACTGTGATGCAAACATTCGTTGCACTCTCCCATGGTGACGATGCCAGCTGCCGCTGAACTCGTTGTTTCCACCGGGTCTTCACGAGCGTTCTTTTCAACCATACTCAGACTCGAGCTTCGAAAACTCTACGATGATGATGACTGTGATGCAAACAGTCCTTGCACTCTACGATGGTGCTGTTGAACTCGCTGTTTCCACCGGGCCTTCACGAGCGTTCTTTTCCACCATACTCAGACTCGATGGAACTCGACGCTGTTGTATTTTCCACCAATGTACGTCATGTAGAGTTGACCATTGCGCGCCAGTTGCACCATACTCTCGAACATTTTTACATCTTGATCGAAGGCCTTTACCAGCTGCGCTGGCAAGAAGACGGCAAACTCATTTGCAACGTCCACGATGTAGCGTTTTGCAAACTTGGTCTGTACAGCTCTTATGTCCGTGATTTGATGATCCTAATGGACGTGGAGTTCTGACAGCTTCTTCGTCGGGAGAAATTCCGCCATAAGGCTGACTGTTGATCTTTGAGAGATCCATTTTCACTCTTTTTCAAAGTTCTTTTCGGAGAAGTTGATGGTGCGGTGGAATAGTGCAGTCTGAGCTTGGTCCACGCAATCATAAGCTCCTTCGTAATCTCTCCACTCAGATTTTAAAAACTTCTCTCCACTTATCCAATCATAGGAATGTGTAACAGGTTCAAACACGTTCGAAGAACCCCGCACGTAGAGAATTTCCCCCGTCGCAACATTTTTCACAGTCCCGACGTTGGGGTGGGGGACCATCAATGTGATCCTTCATCGGTGGCGTATTAAATGCTCCATGCATGGAAGATACGATATCACTTTACTATCGTTCCGATGATGCTCCGGCAAACGATCCCACAGTAAAAGAATAAAGCTACCCCCATACTTTGGGAGCAAGACCCTTGGAACCTGTTCGAGCTCGTTTTTGGTCGAGTCCAGGGGGTGCTTGGCCGCATGCACTGCGTACATACTCGCACATGTGAACATCTTGACGTAATCTTGTGGAATGAAACCTCGACGGGTTGACACTTGTTTTGGAATAACGCTGCAGCTGCATGCAATAAATAAAACATTTTATGGGTTTTGAAGGGCCACCCTTCATATGGAAACTATCGTTATGTCACTCCCGAAAATTTTCCTAGCCATAAATGGGAGGTCCCCCCCCCCGCACACACACACACACACACGCGCGCGCGCGCGCACGCACACACACAGGCACACGCACACACACACACACACATGGGGAGTCTGAAACCCCTACGTGGCGCGTCCCCAGGCGGAGGTTAGGGGGAAGCCCTCGTATATAAATATAGAAATAGATGTACAAATATCTATATGGATATAGATTTACATATAGAGATATCTATCTGGATATAGATATGGATATTGAAATGTCTATATAGATATACAGGGCAGGAGGCAATTAAAATACCTCCCGTGGACCAACAGACACGGGGACAAACCTCGATAACAAATGAATATGGGAAGTCCAATAAAGGATATACCGATTAGGGTGCAGGGGCACGGAACCCCAGTACCGGCGCCTTCAGGGAGTGACCAAGCGGGCTCCCGGGCGTCGTCATCGAACAACCGCAGTACCACGGAGGTGGGCCACTTGGCCTCCATAGCGCACAATGTTTCAAGTGAAGAAAAGGTAGAGACAGGTGGAAACCGAAAGGAGATTTTGAAGTTGGTGGAGAGGCCCGGAAAGACGCTGGAGAGCCTAGCCTCTTTTATCCAGCAGAAGAAAAACCTCCACAAGGAGATCCAGCGGTGGGTTCCTATGCTTACCAGTACTTGGAAAGGTATAGAGGACCTCGTAGCGTGGAGTGCAAAGCCACAGGCGGCAACGTCGACTGGAGGAACGCAAACCACGCCGACCATAAGCCAAGCGAAATCGACTTTCCCTAACAAGGAGAGGAACGATGAAGGCATGGACGTGGGCGGTACCTCGACGCAAGTAAGCAAGGTGAAGAGGAAAAAGCGGGTTACACCGACGTCGAGCCATTGGCTGGTCAATCCGAGGATAAGGGCGAGAGATCAGAGCAGAAGTGGCAGACTGCGCGAAAGAAGAAAAGATCGCACAAGATAACCGAGAAGCAGCCTCAGAAGAAGGTGCAGAAACCTCGCGAACGGCCGACTCTGCCCAACGCTCTCGTCATCCACAAAAAGGGTGACTTGAGCTATGCGGAGATCTTGAGTCGTATAAAGAAGGATCCGGCGCTCAAGGATGCAGGTGAATGCGTCCAAAAGGTACGCAGAACGAACGCGGGAGATCTGCTGATCATTCTGAATAAGGAGAGCTCAGCCAAAGCACCGGAATTGCGAAACCAATTCGAAGGTGTTCTTGGTGAATCAGCAACGGTCCAGAGTAAAGTCCAGGAAGTTGATCTGGAGATCAAGGACCTGGAATAGGACGCGACGAAGGAGGAGATATCGGCGGCCCTGCAGAGAGTCTTGAGACTGGACTATTCAGTCACGGAATACTCTCTTAAGTCTCTGCGTAAAGCATATGGCAGAACTCAGACCGCGGTAATACGACTCATGGTGCCTGGTGCCCGGAAACTTCTGGATACAGGAATCATCCGAGTCGGCTGGTGTACTTGCAGAATCCGAGAGGTGGTAAGACCACTAAAGTGTTTCAAGTGCTGGAAATTTGGACACTTATCACGGAACTGCAAGAGCAACGTCGACCGGGCTAAAGACTGCATCAAGTGCGGTAACACTGGCCACAAAGTTGCCGAATGCACAGCAAGTGCAAAGTGTGTCATATGTGCACAAGCGGGAGATGGGGCACCCACAGCCCACATCGCAGGTAGCAGCCGGTGTCCAGCGTATACGCGGGCTCTCCAGGCTCTCCAGGCACTCCAAAAACGATGCAAATGAGAGTACTCCAGCTGAACCTCAACCATTGTGAAGCAGCACAGGACCTGCTCATGCAGACTGTGCGCGAGCTGAAGCCTGACTTGGCGATACTCTCGGAACCATATAGGCATCTAGATACGCAACCTTGGGAATCTGACGCAAGTGGGAAGGCCGCTATTTGGTCCTGCGGAAAACTTCCATTTCAGGATCTTGCGAGTCGGACGGAAACTGGTTTTGTGAGAATAAAAGTCAAAGGAGTTCATTTCTACAGTTGTTATGCACCGCCTAGTCTGACGACTTATGAGTTCGAGAATTTTCTCGACAATTTAGTCGCAGACGCTGAACAACGCTTCCCGGTAGCCATAGCCGGAGATTACACCGCGTGGGCTGTGGAATGGGGTAGTAAAGTGACGAACAGGAAGGACCAAGCTCTGCTTGAGGCTATGTCCTTATTGGATGTTGTACTTCTTAATGCAGGTACAAAGCCCACTTTTGTTAAAGGTGAAGCCTCCTCTATAGTGGACCTCACTTTTGTGAGTAGTAGCCTGGCAAGAGGAAACCAGTGCCACTGGGTAGTCAGTGATATCTACACTCACAGTGATCATCAAGCGATTCTCTGGGAGATTCGCGGTGACTTCAGCAGAACAGCGAAGGCACCGAAGACAAACGGGAAGGGCTGGAAAGCGAAAATGTTTGACGCGAACTTGTTTCGTGAAACTTTTGACACCAGCCCCCTCGCAGCGGAAAGTGCAACCGAGAAGGTCGAGGTGGTCATGCAGAGGGTCACCGAAGCATGCGATGCCACAATGCCACGGAAACGTAATGTCGACTTCCGACCCGCGGTACACTCGTGGAGTGAACAAATTGCCGGCCTCCGAAGGCAGTGTCATCGAACTCGCCGCCTAACGCAACGAGCTCGAGGCAAACGCTCGTTCCCCGATTTGGAAGAACAGCACAGGAAGGCGCGCTTGAAGCTTAAAAAGGCTATCAAGCAGAGTAAAGCTGAAAGCTGGGGCGAACTGCTCAGCGAGGTGGAAGATGCTCCCTGGGGCAGGCCGTACAAAGTAGTAATGACTCGGCTGAAAAGCCAGCCAATGCCATCGCCTGTGGACGCAGCTCTGCTGGAAAAGATTGTTTCACATCTGTTCCCTGAGCAACCCGAGGAGGACTATCAGCTCGAAGAGGACGTCGATGAAGACATCCCAGCCATTACTGAAGAAGAGCTTCTTATGGCGATTGCCAGGGTGGGCAACAATAAAGCCCCCGGCATGGATGGGATACCCAACATCGCACTCAAGGCAGCGATCAAGTTGGCACCGGCAATATTCCTGGGCATGTACAATGCGTGTCTCAAGGAAGGAATCTTCCCGGACAAGTGGAAGTGGCAGAAGCTAGTGCTCCTCCTGAAAGGGAACAAGCCACCGGACGAACCTTCATCCTATCGTCCGCTCTGTATGCTGGATACCGCGGGAAAGATCTTCCAGCGTATCATCCATAACAGAATTGAGAAGGTCGTGGACCCTCTACTGGCGGAGGGCCAGTTTGGCTTCAGAGAGGAGCGCTCTACTCTGGATGCCATTAATACAGTGGTGAAGCAGGCGCAGGAGTCGACTGCGGGGAAACGATGGGCAAGAGGGTCCAAGAAGTACTGCGCAGTTGCCGCTCTCGACGTCAAAAACGCTTTCAACTCGGCGATATGGAAGTGTATCATGGATGCCCTAAAAACATTAGGTGTACCATGGTACCTACGGAGAATAGTGGCGAGTTACCTATGTAATAGGTGGCTCATGTACGACACAGAGGATGGACCAAAGACGTATAGGGTGACTGGAGGAGTTCCTCAGAGCTCTGTACTTGGACCGCTTCTGTGGATCATCATGTACATCGATCTGCTGCTATTAAAATTGCCGAAAGGAGTGTCCATCGTAGCGTTCGCAGATGACGCGGCGCTGATTGTCATCGCCAAATTCCTGGAGCAAATCACCGCACTCTTCGGCGAAGCTTTCGCCAAGATAAAGGAATGGATGTCTTCTGTTGGACTGCATCTTGCAGCCCACAAAACAAAAGTACTCCTCGTATCCAGCAGGAAGGTGATGAAAACGGTGACGCTCTGGGTTGGAAACTCCGAAATCACATCCCAACCGTTCTTTCGGTACCTGGGTGTGATTCTCGACGCGAGGCTGAACTTCAAAGAGCAAACCGAGCAGATTAGCAGAAAGGCCGCTGGGGTGGCTACCACACTAACCCCTAAACCACTCATAACATCTAGAGTGGAACGGGGGATGTAAGGTCGTCTGACAACACTGCAGGAAGAGCTACGGCTAAGGCCTCTCCCGCGATGTAATATCTAGCGGTCGTCCCGCGGGAGAATTTGTAAGGCCACAGAGGAATGGGGGTTTTTATTCGGTGCAAGCCCGACACACGGCAATTATTTGCTACGGTGCGGAGGCATTTTCCCGCTAAACCTCTTAAAAAAAAAAAAAAAAACACACACAGACACACACACGCGCGCGCGCGCGCGCGCACGCCCGCACGCGCACATGCACACATTTGTCTAAGTTGTTTTTTTTTATATACATATAAACTCCTGTGAATAGTCTAGACAAAAATGCTCCGCTTACATCTATAATGTTGATAATAAATTATCAGATTTTATGGGTTTTCAAGGACCCGCGACTCTATGTCTACATCGTCACCAAACATCGTCACCAAAAACTAGACTCCCCACTCTCTAACACCCCTCCCCTTTCCCTCCGCCGCAACCCCGCACTCGGCTGCCGCGTGTAGGTTCCCCCCCCTCCGCCATGCATACCGCGGCTTCCCCGCGCTCGACTCCCTCGCCCCGCTCCCCCTGAGATCCCGGCGTTAGAACCGGCCTAGCTCCTCTACTGGCGATCGGTAAGGAACTGAGGGCTCACAATGAGAACAAAACGTGGACAATAGTCGAAATGAAGCCGGAAATGAGAACAGTCGATTCAAAGTTGGTTTCCAAGGTCGTAAAGAACGCAGGAGGCGACGTTGTCAAGTTCAAGGCACGTCTCTGCGCACGAGGCTTCATACAACGGAAAGGAGTCGACTTCACGGAAACGTTCTCTCCCGTTGTACCTTACGACTCATTGAGAGTGTTGTTGGCCATCGTCGCGGAGAAAGATCTCGAGTTAGCACAGTTCGATGTGCAGATGGCGTTTCTGTACGGGAAACTGGACGAAGAGGTTTTCATGGAAGTGCCGGAAGGGTTGATCGTGAAATTAATGGTCGCGAAAAGTGTCGTTTGCCGGTTGGAAAAATCCCTGTATGGTCTCAAACAGGCACCTCGGTGCTGGAACCGCGAGTTCTGTGCGTTTTTGAGACAGTTCGAGTTTAGCGAGACCGATGCGGACAAAATCGTTCGTCGGTAAGGTAGCGCGATTTTTGTCGTTTTTTTATTGTTTTGTGAGTGGACCCCGTTTACAGGAAAAATCTTTTTTATGCATTTCTCCTATTAAAATCATAAAAGGGGAAGCCTAAGCTTCAATTTCGTTTTGTAGAAAAATTTTTGCGATTTTTTTTTCCCAGAAATATTTCGTTTTCTCGATAAAAATATACAATATGAAAATTGCTCCGGAGTACGAAAACGACGAGGTTTACAACAAAACCTCAAGATGGTAAAAAGTTGCGTTACTTTTTGATGAGTTCATGAGAATTTTTTCTGATTTTTTTGCCAAATTTTTTTTAAATTTATTTCCGGTCGAACTCGATTGATCTTAACACCATGATAATAATATAATTAATTTTTTCATTTACATATTATACTTTGATCTCGTCGAAAAAACCTCCTCTCGCTGACAGCACGCTCTTTACCACACGCGGCATCCTCTCCACAAGTTTTTCGAATGTCTCTCGGGATGTTTCTTTCCATGATTTTTGTAGGGATTCCCATAGCTTTTCGGCGGATGAATGCGTGACCTTGCGCACTTGTCGATCCATTTCATGCCACAGCAGCTCTATGCAATTGAGATCGGGAGATTGAGGAGGCCATTGCATAATTTGGAGCTCCCCACTTTTTTGCTTCGTTTCAAGATACTTTGAGCAGAATTTTGAAGTATGTTTCGGGTCGTTGTCTTGTTGAAAAACGAACCCACTTCCGATGAGTCGCTTTCCAGAAGGAACAGCGTGGTTTTTCAGAATCGCGTGATATCCTTTTTGGTCCAGGATTCCTTTGACTCGGTAGAGGTCCACCGCACCAGCATACGAAAAAGATTCCCACACCATTACAGAACCGCCGCCGTGTTTAACGGTTAGAATTACGCAATCAGGATGCATTTTCTCGTTAGCTGAGCGACGAACGAAAACTCGACGTTTTCCTCCAAATATTTCAAATTTGGATTCGTCGGTCCATAACACCCGTTTCCAATCTTCGATCGTCCAATTCTTGTGCTTGCGTGCCCAATTCAATCGCTTCTTTTTGTTTCCACGGCGCAAGAGTGGCTTTTTCGTTGCGACTCTTCCGTATAATTGTGCGCTGCGCAAGCGTTGTTTAATCGTCGTAATTGAAATGTTTTTTCCACGACTGTCGACAAACTGCGCTTGGATGTTTGCCGCCGTAAGTTTTCGATTCCTTTTAGACATCACAATTATTGATTGGTCTTCCGCTTTGGAAGTAACAGGAGGCCTCCCGGAACGATTTTTATCGCGGTTCGATTGTGTCTCTCTGAAGCGTTTTATAGCATCCCCAACGGTTGATTTGGGTATTTTCAATCGATTTGCAATGTAGCGAATTTTGAACCCTTCATTGCAAAGAGCAAGGATTGATGCACGCTTTTCGATGCTTATATTGGGTCGACGATCCATTTTTTTTCTTAAAAATAAAAATAAAATTAACTCTAAGAAGTCGAAATTTTTTTTAATTAACCGCCAATAAATTAATAGTTAAACACACTTCAAATTCAATATATTATTCGACACGATACGACAGGAAAATCTAACGCGAACGTTTTTTCGATGCTTGCCGAAGAAGTACTGAGTCGAAATAATTTTTGAATATTTTTTCATTGTAACACGTAAAGAGTGCGTGGACGTTTCTCCCACTCTTCGTTATCTTCTTGTTTTCGAAGTAAAGTAGTCAGCGAACATAGCGAATCTCGCGACGGAGTGTCTGTCCTTGTTCCTTTGTCGAGCGTTCGCTTTGTCGCATAGGTGAGCGATATATTTTTTCTTTACTACTCTACAAAGAGTGGGAGAAACGTTCACGCACTCTTTACGTGTTACAATGAAAAAATATTCAAAAATTGTTTCGACTCAGTACTTCTTCGGCAAGCATCGAAAAAACGTTCGCGTTAGATTTTCCCGTCGTATCGTGTCGAATAATATATTGAATTTGAAGTGTGTTTAACTATTAATTTATTGACGGTTAATTACATAAAATTTTTGACTTCATTAGAGTTTTTTTTGAAGAAAAAAATGGGTCGTCGACCCAATATAAGCATCAAAAAGCGTGCATCAATCCTTGCACTTTGCAATGAAGGGTTCAAAATTCGCTACGTTGCAAATCGATTGAAAACACTAAAATCAACCGTTGGGGATGCTATAAAACGTTTCAGAGAGACACAATCGAACCGCGATAAAAATCGTTCCGGGAGGCCGCCTGTTACTTTCAAAGCGGAAGACTAATCAATAATTGTGATGTCTAAAAGGAATCGAAAACTCACGGCGGCAAACATCCAAGCGCAGTTTGTCGAAAGTCGTGGAAAAACATTTCAATTACGACGATTAAGAGCGTGCTGTCAGCGAGAGGAGGTTTTTCGACGAGACCAAAGTATAATATGTAAATAAAAAAATTAATTATATTATTATAATGGTGTTGAGATCAATCGAGTTCCGACAGGAAATAAATTTTAAAAAAATTTCGCAAAAAAAATCTGAAAAAATTCTCATGAACTCAATAAAAAGTACCGCAACTTTTTACCGTCTTGAGGTTTTGTTGTAAGCCTCGTCGTTTTCGTACTCCGGAGCGATTTTCATATTGTATATTTTTATCGAAAAAACGAAATATTTTTGGGAAAAAAAATCGCAAAAATTTTTCTACAAAACGAAATTGAAGCTCAGGCTTCCTCTTTTATGATTTTAATAGGATAAATGCATAAAAAAGATTTTTACTGTAAACGGGGTCCACTCACAAAACAACAAAAAAGCGAGAAAAAATTGTCGTTTTCAAAACTGGGTGCCAAGTGTAAAAAAAATCGTAAAATTTTTTTTGATAAGCCAAAATGTAGGTAAATCCCCCCTCTTTAAAATGCCGTTGGTCAAATTGGCCTAGCCCAACTACCGGCGAAATGGCATAAAGAACCGTTCGGGCACTTTTTCCAACTCTTGTCCGGAAACTTTCCGCCGGTAGTGTATATAGTTCCATCGTTTGAAGAAAAAAAAAGAAATCGATTTTTTATCGTTGTAAATGTACATCCCGCCTTAAAACAATTATTAAATAAAAACTGTCATTTTGCAAAAGCATATCCAAAAGAAGTACCACCCTAACTTATATAAATGTTTCCAAACAGCAACAGTACTCTCAATGAGCTCCGCCGGAGTAGTTTTTCCGCCATGGGACTGGTAAAAATGTGGCTTTCAATTAGAAGCGCAATGCTTCAGGAATCATTCTCACCTATGTCACAGCTGAACATAGACATGACATTGGTAGAAAACATTTCAGCTGAAAAAGTGTTGGCCCAGTTCGCAGAAAAAAAAGAGATTTATTTAATTGAGTATCTACTGAAAATAATTATTAACGACTGGTAACATGAATGATGAAAAATTAGTTGATTATTCTTTAAGGTATTGCAAGAGTTTGCCATCAATTTAACAGCAACTCTAACAGTAGTTAGATTGACTATGTCTGTATAGAAAACTAGTTCATGGAATATAAGTGCGTTGTTTTTACCCTACTCGACTGATCTTTGTATAAATTGCCCCTTGCGAAGGCTGGCCACACAGATGCCCAGCGTAACCAGTTATTGTAAAGAAAAACAAATATGAGTATTCTGAATCGCATGAAACCGTTTTTCTGTTTCTTTTCTTGTGTGAGAAATCTTTGCAAGAACCAATACTTCCAAAGACTCGCCGGAAACTTGTTTTCCTTGACAGTCATTGGCTACGCAGGACATTTCTCTAGCCCGTCTCCAGAAGGGACAATTTATGCAAAGATCAGATCCGCATGGTAAGAAGTAGCTCACTAATGTCCAAAGTTACTAGTTTAACGCAAAGGTTTAAAGTCAATCTCACTACTGTTTAGTCCACCGCCACCACTCTTCCCAACACTTATCCTTGCAAAGAATAAGTGCACCGGGTCGAACAGTAAATACATTAAAATGAGTCAAATATTCCGGTACCAAAGGTAAAGTACACCTCAACAGAATAACACACAAATTCCACAAATCATTACTAAACATAGAAATTGATGATCTCAACTTTCGAATAAAAATACTAAACCAAAAAATAGAAAAGAACGCTGAAACAATCAACAAAACTCAAAACAATATTAAAGAAAAAAAATTCACTTTGGAACAAATAAAACTAAACAAACTGTCAAAACTCGCATATGAAAAACACAAAAAAAACTCCAAAATCTTAGATTTCAACGAACCAAAAACATACATCGTCACATTTTCAATCATGACGAATTTTTAAGAACAATATCATCACAAACACAACTGAACCAAAACAATATACATCACCTAAATTATCAAAACATAAATCAAACAACACAAAATCACAACATCTTATACTCAACTCTTACTAATAGACAACAGGACACAAATGATAATCTTTCCACTGATCCTCTGAATAATTTAAATTCGACAATCACATTAAATAAAGCGAAAAAATGGCTTCTAAATCTCTCCAACATTGATATTCCGCTACACATTTCCACATTCTTGTCTCTAGGTGAAAAGTTATGTTTTCCTTACCTCAAACTCTCAAACACAAAAACTCATATCCACAAATCAATCTCCGAACTTGAGTCCAAATTGGATTTTTTACTCGACAAACCTAGACAAATCGAAATTAAAACCAGATTCACTAAAATCTTAAACAAAATAAATATTCCAACATCGCTTTCCAACACTAATCAAATTATGAAACACACGTCCTCATTCTTAAAAAACAACCCTCAACTTTTAGTTACACGAGCTGACAAATGAAATTCAACTGTCATTCTTAACAAATCAGCTTACATTACAAAAACTCATAATTTACTCACAGATTCCTCAACTCACAAATTAACAAATAGAAATTCCATCAACACTCTACAAAAAGGCATTAACAATATTCTCTCCAGATGGAAAACCCTAAAAATCATTGATGAAACTAAATTCAAATACTTAAAAGCTGAAAATTGCAACCTATCTCGTCTCTCTTGTCTGCCAAAAATCTATAAAAATAATTATCCACTTCGTCCAATAGTATCATCAATAAATAGTCCAACACATAAACTAGCTGAATTCATACAATCTAAACTATTTAAATTAATCAATACGACTAATTCACACGTCAAAGATAGTTTCCACCAAAAACATTCAGTTTCTAACATCTCAATTCCACTCAACTACAAATTGGTCTCGTTTGATGTTGTTTCTCTCTATACCAACAACCCATTAAAACTTGTTATTCAAAGCCTTCAAAAAGATCAAATCTATTTTTTAAAAAATTCCTTTAAGCGAAATAATTAAAGCCATAGAATACATCATGTTCTCAACTTTCTTTACGTTTCAAAATACAATTCACCAACAAATCTCAGGGTTACCAATGGGGTCACCTCTGGCTCGAATACTATCTAACATCGTCATGGTTGATCTTGAAACAAATTGTCTGGAAAGATTAAAATTTTCGTTACCACTATATAAAATATATGTTCACGATATTATTATTGCTCTACCAACAGACAAAATTGAATCCACCAAAAAGATTTTTAACTCATATAACCCAAAATTACAATCTACATAAAAAAATAAAGTAGACAAAAAAATACCGTTTCTTGATATACTTTTAATCCATAAACAAAATTCCATTATCACAAATTGGTATAGGAAACCAACTTGGTCAGGCAGATTCATAAATTTCTTTTCACACCACCCACTTTCCCAAAAAGGCCATAATTTACATGCTGGTTGACAGAGCAATAAAATTATCTCATCCTTCATTTCACAAAGAAAATATCAAACTTATTAGTAACACGATGACACAAAATTGCTATCCGATCTCCTTCACAGAAAAAATAATAAAGCATCGGCTTTGCACAATCAACAATAAAAAAAGAATAACAACAATTTTGATTCTTCCAGACTAATATATCTTCCTTACACAAAAAATATCCATCATCAACTAATTCGTCTTTTCTAACAATACAACATAACATTAGTCACAAACAATAAACACAACATTTCATGGATTACTGGCTCCACCAAAGACAAAATAAATAACAACCAAAAATCCAACAAAGTTTACAAAATCGATCGTAAGGATTGCAATGCCACATACATCGGCCAAACCAACAGATACCTTGAACCAGAATAAAAGAACATAAAAATAGCCTAAAACATACTAGCACAACATGCAATAGAACCAAAACATGACTTTCAATTCGACAATGTAAAAATGTTGAACAATTAAAATTGGCTCAAAAAAAGACTAATCCTAGAAATAATTCAGATTGCGGCACACTCCAACGCCATAAATGTTAGAACTGACATACAAAAACTAAGCTCGATCTATAACTCTATTATATAACTATTAAAATATTTTACAATACTTTACTCGACATAACAATTTTAAAATTATTGACAGTATAATTTAATTTTAAATACTCTTAACATGACGCACCAATTTTATTTCTCTCGACACGTCACGGCCCAAAGGATCTTTCTCCCCCGATTCGCAAAAGAAAGACTCTAATAAGCATCACGAAATTAAGATACCACTCAGTTTCTCTCGAACTCTCTGTGATCACACAACTGAATATGTGACTGAGAAATGTAAATTTCGAGTTTTTGTTTATTTTGGAAGAATTTTTTTTTTAATCTTAAACCCAATCGGTAATCATCACAGTCATTTGATACTTTATTAAAATTTCTTTTAAATCAATCACGGACATTAAATTTTCACAAATACAACACAAAACTTTCTTATAATTATTCATCCCTTACAGATGATAAAAATCGATAAAAAACGATAAATTCTTCCCTATATTGAGTATACTCCAGCAAAGTATTTTACTTCCATAAATACTGTCTTTTGAAATAACCTTCCAAATATAAGCAAAAGCTAGAAACATGAACAACATCGAGGTTAGTCATTTCTCATATTTCATTTCGTTATAACTCCATAGTATAATAAACCACACTCTCACACATCATTTATTTCAAACACCGATGAATAAGAATAATTAACGCAATACAAGAACTTATTCATATCAAAGCAATATAGTTATAACCAAAACAGAATTGCCATAACAGTTATACAAAACGACATAACAATTTTATAACACAATCATAACATAAATCATTCGTGTATTCAATTCCTTCAAACTTGATTTGTAAATTTTGTGTATCAAAATTTATAGAGAAGAATATAATTTCTGAAGAGGACCCGAACCAAAAGGTCGAAACATAAGAAAGCATCATTTATTTCCATCGCTGACCTTGGAAAACCTCTATTGGCCGGACTGAAGCCGAATCTTCAACTAGCAACTTGTCATCAACACAGCCGCACACATATTTGACTCATTTTTTATAGCGAAAATAAAATTCAAATAAAAAAGATGAGAAATTTTATCCTCTACAAAAACGGTCCATACGATTTTTAACGTAAATCTCACTGTTTCCGAAATATTTGCAAAAATACGTTTTTCGAGATGGCGGCTAACGCTCGCGGTTTCGGACAACACAAACTTGGTTTTATACTTAGGAGACACCCTCTGACATGATCAATTCGGAAAATCAATTATCAGGATGTTTTGCGGAGCGAACCCATTTTTGGTGCTAAAATTTCTGGACTGGGTGTTTCATATTAAGTGACCCATCCGGAACTGGCGGGTTCAGGGGGTACCCCGAGTAAATCTGCCAAGTTGTTTTTTTTTTCGTCAAATAGTTTTCAAATGAGAGCGATTAGAATTTCGGCGTTCGACTGATTGTGAGCGCGAGACGCGTAGCAGGCAGCGAGCAAGGTAGCTAGGCATTTGTCTCGCCTGCCCGGCCAGTTTGACGTTTCTTGTATCATCTTGGGTACGTGTAAGCTCAGAGCGTGCATTTGACAGGTAACGCGCGCTCTGAACATTGCACGGCTTGGGAAACGCATCGTTTGACAGATGATGGCACGCATGATTTGACGTTTTGCGTATCATTCGCGTCGGCGTGACAGGCCGACCGATGTGACATTTCCCGCTTCATCTTTTGCCGCTCAGTGAATCCGGGCAGAGGCGTGAAGGTTACCGACATTCAGAAAACTTGTAATTCTACCCGCGAGCGACGATGATAAGAAATAAGATTGTTCAATGCATTCGTAATCTTTATTTTTGAGAGAAATAAAGCACAGAACGGTCAACAATTTGGTGTTTTTCAAATTTGGAGGCAACGGGCGAATGTTTTTTTTTCGTCGTATTGCCGTTACCGTGAAGACTCGACGCGGACGTTTCCACATCGAATCACGAATATATTGTTTAATTTTCATTACGACTTTGTTTAAATTTTCCATTCATAGTTGTTGCGGCAAAGATAACAATTATCACGCCCGATGATATTACGCAATGAGAGTTTCTATTATGATTGTTATCTCAACAAATAAGAATTAACAGATTCGGAAAAAACCCAATATGTCTGGAGTTTCAAGTACCGCGGTGCAGTACGTTTTTTTTGTTTCGTTTTTTTTTCAAACTTTTATTTAACTTGACTTGGTGTTAGATGCGAAACGGAAAATCGATATTACACCCACTTCCCAACTACTTAGAGCTCTGAAATTTTACAACCATCCATTTGAGGGGTGAAAATGCACGATTCAACGTTTAAAACATGAATAAATAAATAAAAACGACTTTCTGTGAGATGCAAAATGGAAAATCGATATTTGGTCCACTTCCCGACTACTTAGAGCTCTGCAATTTTGCAAACATGCAACTAAGAAGTGACACAAGCTTTCATTTATCACATATGCGACTTGGTCGCATATGGGTGACTTGGTAAAATAATATTTTTTACTTTTTAGCATATTATGTAAAAGCTTGTTAAACAATTATTTTCTTACATTATGACGTTGCGTCACAAGGGAGATAGAGAAAAAGCCCGCGTGACCACGCTCGGGCTTGGTCTCCGCCACGCACCTTTATTGAGAAAATTTAATTGTTCATTTTAAGGTAGCTTTAAGGATTTTTTTAATATAGAAGCTGTGAACTACCCCCCCCCCTCCCCGTCCTTCCCGCACCCCCTTACCATGATCGCGAAACGACCACGCGGGCTGTTGACTGGGGCCACGTCGGTCGGGCCGTCAACTCCGAGAACCAGCAACGCCATCTCCCAACGACGCGGAAATTGGACTGGCCGTCCGAGGGCATCCCGCTGCCATCTTCCGAGTCTCCGGCCTACCGCGCGTCAGGAAAGACTGCAGCTCTCGCGCGGTATGGCTGGCGAGCGCCGTACCGACTAGGGCCCTCAGCGACTCGGGAGGAAAAAGAGTCATCGAGGATATCGACCGAAAGGGCGAGCCACGGGGATCGAGATGGAAAATCGATCGGAGGTCCGTCGTCTGGCACGGGATTGGGCGAGACGAGGAAGCCGGCCGGCGTGGCCGATCATTAAGTCCCGCAGCGTGGTCGAGCGAGGTAGAGATTATCGCCGAGTCCAAGCGACAAAACCCAACCGGTCAAGTTAAAATTCGGATTGAGACGAGGAAAGGAAAGAACGGATTAACGAATCGATTGAGGAAGTCTCCCCAGCGCAAACGTAAGTCTTTCCTCTTTCTCTTTGGCGAGAGCGGCTAGCGAAAGCCGATAGACTCAGTTCGGGAAATATTGCCGCACGGGCGACCATTAGAATTCGTTCCCTTCACCCCTCCCTAGTCATTCCTGATCGTCGTCCCTTTTCCGTGCGCGTCGCAGCGAATAAAGTGTGTAAATTAGATTAACGTATTCTATAATCAGTGCGAGCGATTCGAGCCATTCGCCCGAGAATTAGCATAGATAATTATTGCGAATAAACTGTGAAAAAGGTTCGTGGCGGATCCCCGGTGTCCCTCGTGAAATTTTCCTCGCGCGCGCGTAGCCGCGGCCCAGCCTTGTGTAGCACGACCGTCGGCCGAGTCGGGTGACATTTCCCGCGAGAATAGCCCGCGGAGCGATAGATCGAGCCAGTACATTTTCCCCGTTTTCATGCATTATTGATTTGAGTAATATAAAATAAAGAATAAAATAGTCGTGGTCCATTTGTTAAGAGGCCATCGCGTTCGACAACCCCGTCTGTCCCCGATATCCCGAGATACCCCTTCGATCTTCTAGAGAGTCTCACACGACAAACCGAGCTATCGTTTGTTTACCTTTTTTTTTGTTTGAGTCGAGAATTTTGCGTACGCGTTAAGCGCGTTGCCCGAGAAAGGCTGGCGCCCAACATAAATTTATAGAATTTATGAATCAAGAATATTTCAAACGGGTAACGAAATTGAGAAGGGACTTCGCGTGTCCAGAAACCCGTTTAATTCGAGCCAAAAGTAAATTATTACTATTTCAGAATCTTTGATTATATCGGGTCTAAATTTATCCTTTTTTTTGTAATTGATGAATTAACTTCCTTTTTTTGTATCGAGCTTTACTCTCTTTATGGGTGTTAAATAAATTATATTTGAATTTTATCAGTGTTGAACCGTTATTAATTTCCCCTTCCTCCGCCTACAGTAACACGC
Source organism: Ophion ellenae (assembly GCA_963210295.1). Taxonomy (NCBI): domain Eukaryota; kingdom Metazoa; phylum Arthropoda; class Insecta; order Hymenoptera; family Ichneumonidae; genus Ophion; species Ophion ellenae. Next base: position 7,902,162 of record OY723391.1, read on the forward strand.
GATACCCGTCATAACATATAAATGATTTCTATTCATGTTACCGGTATTCTGAATATCCGAATTATCCAGCTGACAAGTACCCCAATTTTGTGAAAAAACGGATTTTCAAACTTATACAAATAACAAAGATTCAATGCAAGTAGCCACAACTGGTTCATCCGACGGCGAGTTGTTACGTGAGCAAAAAAGCAAACAGTGCTCCGTATAATCCCTTGACCCTCTGACAAACATTTCTGAAATCATGCGACGATTTTTACATATTCTTTTCGCATAGTTTCCCTCAAAGCGAGAGGATACCTTTGAAATCGACGACTTGCATCATGGTTGTAGACGTTGTAGACTCAGACTATCGGCGCCCAGGCTTAGGGAACAGAGATAAAATCGATTATCTCGGTCATTTTCCTAGCATCCATAGGACGTACTCAAAACCGTCCCGTCGAGTTTGTCATTGATTTCATCTCGTTCCTGATCGGGAGAGTGGATCATGTCAGCAGAGGTATAAGCTGCGAGTACGATAGGTCTTTTGAGCACATGTTAAAGATGAAATCAATGGCTCGGTTGGTAGATTCGGGTAGTTGTCGCCATAACCCCGTTATACTCGTTATAAGCTGCATCGATTTTATCTCCGGTTCAGTAAACGATGCCGAAGACGTGGATGGTCTGTCGCTGAAACGGAGCTCGGACGATTGCCACTCAGTTCTTAGCGAACAGAGGTGAAATCGATTCGCTCAATCATTTTTTTAGTATCCGGATCACATTTTCGAAACCATCCCGTCGAGTATGTCCTTGATTTCATCTCGTTCTCGATCGGTAGAGTGGATGATGTAAGCAGAGGTAAAAGCTGCGAATACAACGATAGCTCTTTTGAGAACGTGTTAAAAATGAATCAACGGCTTGGTTGGTACATTCGGGTAGTTGTCGCCATAACCCCGTCATACTCGTTATAAGCTGCATCGATTTCATCTCGGGTTCATTAAACGACGCCGAAGACGTGGATGGTTTGTCGTCAAAACGGAGCTCGGACGGTTGCCACTTAGGTCCTAGCAAACAGAGGTGAAATCGATTCTCTCAATCATTTTCCGAGTATCCATATCACATTCTCGAAACCATCCCGTCGAGTTTGTCGTTGATTTCATCTCGTTCTCGATCGGAAGAGTGGATCATGTAAGCAGAGGTAAAAGCTACGAATGCAACAATAGCTCCTTTGAGCAGGTATTAAAGATTAAATCGATGGCTCGGTTGGTACATTCGGCTAGTTTTCACTACAACCCCGTCATACTCGTCATAAACTGCATCGATTCCATCTCTGGGTCAGTAAACGATGCCGAAGACGTGGATGGTCTATCGCCGAAACGGAGCTCGGACGATTGCCACTCAGTTCCTAGCGAACAGAGGTTAAATCGATTCCGTCAATCGTTTTTTTTTTTTAATACAACGATTGCTCTTCTGAGTATGTGATGATTGACGTATTAATGATGACATGGCTCGATTGATACTTATAAATAGTGTCCACATAATCTCGTCATACCCGTCACAAACTCCATTAGTAGTATAGCTGTGACAGTTCTAACCCAGGTCCTCTGAGGGCGGTGCGGGGCGGGGGGTTTACGCGGGGCGGGGTATGACGTCACGCGGGTAGGGAGACTCGGCGGCGTGGCTGACGTCCCGCGGGGAGGGGGAAGTCGTTGGAGCGGCGGAGGGGGGTATATATCGATTATCGATTAATTGATAATTGATTATTGATCTTTATATATTTAAAATTTTTTGTTGATTTATTTTTGTCTTATATTGTTAATTTCTCGGATTTTATTATTTAGCGACTCTCGCCAGAGAGCCAAGTTGGATGACCCGTGTCGCTGAGAGGAGTGATCGGATTGCACGTATGCATGAGAGAGAGCGAGAATGTGAGATGAAGCGACCGCATCGCATGCATGTGAAATAGAGCGAGATATACATTTAACTTGAGACATTCAACGACTAAAGCGGTTGGGTTTGTTGGGTAAAATCCTAAACAAACCCACGAACGTCTTCGAACATCTATTGAACGTCTTCGAACATCTATTGAACGCCTTCGAACGTCTCTTGAATGTCTCCGAACGTCCCACGAACGTCTCCGGACGTCTCACAAACGTCTTACGAACGTCTCCGAACGTCTCATGAACGTCTCGGAACGTCTCACGAACGTCTTCGAACGTCTCATGAACGTCTCATGAACGTCTCCGAACGTCTCACTAACGTCTCCGAACGTCTTGCGAACGTCTCACGAACGTCTCCGACCGTCTCACGAACGTCTCCGAACGTCTCCGAAGGTCTCCGAACGTCTCTTGAACGTCTCATGAACGTCTCCGAACGTCTCACGAACGTCTCAGAACGTCTCTTGAACGTCTCACGAACGTCTCCGAACGTCTCACGAACGTCTCACGAACGTCTCACGAACGTCTCATGATCGTCTCATGAACGTCACACGAACGTCTCTTGAACGTTCGAGAGCAATATTTTATACAACTGTGTAATATCATAACAGATAATGTAACAAAGAAAGGGGCGAGGAGAATAAACAATCACATAATGTCACATTTCGTTTATTTGCATGAATCTTTATGATTCAACCACCAATTAAACATTTTAAATACATTTTGTAATGCACAATTTTTTCCATGCTTTTCGCATCGTACAGTATAGCTAACACCTAATTTACTTAAGGTATCCATATCGCCAAAGTCCACGTCCAACGTTTCAATAACTAGATCATTTTTCAAATTTAATATATCAGCTAACCATTCTCGTTTTTCATGGCCGTCAACATATACGATAGGATACATATCGTCTTCCGTTGGGCCCACAACTGCAGCCGTTATTAAACCTTGAGCCATAGTATATGGAACGTTTCCATAGGCCCACTTTAAACCATGGTGATTCCGAATCGGCCATGACGCTTCGTATCTCTCAGACTTTGTGAGAAGTCTCCATGGTATGATACTTGCGAAAATGTAATGAGAGAGCACGGATTCCGCTCTCAGAATCGCTACTTCCTTCACGACAAAGTTTCTCCCAACAATGAACCCTTGTAGATCGACAAATGTAGGTACAGACATAACGAAGATGTATTGGCTCGATCAAGTCGATAGCAAGATCAATTAATGACTGACGTCAATATTTAAGAAACTCGTTTTTAAATTATTTATTCATCGAGCGGGGGTTACTTGCTGATCTATACAATTTTACGAACCATGTTTGTCAATGGACAATATTCAACATCGCGATCGTGCAAGATCAAACAATAGGCAGTAGTATTTGGTGGCAAATCTTCCTTACATTCAAACTCTATTCGCACGTTCACGGTAGCATTTTTCACAGACTCCTTCTGGCTCGAGCAATCAATAACCGTGAGAGGGCCGTTATATTGAAACTTTGCAGTAGTGAGCAAAGAATTATCACTATTACAGCCGTAATAAGATTTACGAAATCGAGAGTACTGTTGAAAAAAATGGCGAATCTGTTTTTGTCAAAGTCCAAATTCAAATCATCGTAAGGATAGGATTCCGAGTTGAGATAAAGTTTAACATTGGCGAGTTTGCAGTCGTCGAATAATGTAATGTCCTTTGCTATAGAACTTTTTTTATCAGTCTGCAGCGCAAAGATTACATATCTTGGTTTCTCTAGCTAGGAGGCAGCTTTTACAGTCCATGAATGTTTTCTTGTGCTTTGAAGCAGTGGATACTCGTATAGATCCCAAGAGCGAAAGCTCATATTGAAGTATCGTCCACTTTCCAATGTTCGAAGTAATGACAATTTAGTTATCTCGTTTAATATTACGTGAGGCATACGCCATTGTATCTTCAGCAATTTAACTTCTGCCTCTACTAATGGATGCTGACCGAATACGCAATCGTTATCATTGCGCGAACGTATCAGAATTAGCTCATGACGAGCATTGATAACAACGTGCTTGTAATCTTCGCAGAATCCTAGCAATATGTTGAGAGGTACACAAAAATTGAAGTATGATCCCCCATTATTATGTGTTACATCCCACGCAGCATTTTTCAAAGTATGACTCCTCTCAGGACTTAGAGAGATGTAGTTTTTTGATCGTGGTTGTTATTCCAACGTTTTGATTGCGATCAATCTCCACACCATCGAGCTCATAACGAACTTCATCAAACATGAATGCAACGCAATTGTTTCCCAATACTACTATTGCTTGCTCATCAGGTTTTTTAAGCACCGTGAATTTCCCCTCAACGTAGAGAAAACTTTCAGATGGTAGGGTGTACAAGTCTTGGTGTTGTATAGGAATTCGTAATTCATCGCTGTGTCCAAACGTTGAGTTGGCATACGTATTGTACGTATGAGTCTCAATTTTGATGATACGATCGTCAAAGATTGGCTCCCCACTGATATTCAAAACGTCAGTCAATCTTTTGCCTCAAGTATGTCGTACAATAAATCCCAGAGATTCTAAAAATTCACGATTGGCTGCACTGAGTTTCTTCTTTGCGGGTAATTTAATACTCAATGCCGCTTGTCTTCTTGCAAGAGTATTATCGTGTGCGGTCGTATTATCTCGCGTAGATATATTGTCTCTGGCGTATTCCGTGTCGTACAGAACCAGCATCACAAGCGTCGATTTCGAATGTGAAATCTCACCGTAATTTCTTCTCCTCGAAAATTGAGTAGTTTTCCCTTTTGATCCACGATACGTATGCTCCGCACAACGATCGTAAGATATATTATTTGCGCAGGCGTTTCTGATATCTTATATCCTGGTGGTACGCTCGGCGAAAATTCATGTATCGTGTGTACACGCTCGCCATTGCAGTACGCACCAGTGGTGACACTCCATTCGATGCGGATAATGTTGACATTCATTATGTTTATCGGTACATCAGATTCCTGCCATTTCCAGGGATGCAGTATTTGATTTGATGAAAATCCCAACAGGGATCCTACGTTGTCGGGTTTACTGAAATTCATTCTGTACGCACAATTGATTTCGCTCTTTGGTGTAATATAATTAGCCTGTAGCACGATTAGGTATTCGCCATTTTCATCGAGGGCATCGTTATCAACGTTTCGAGCAACAATTTCAGCATCATCACCGCTATCAACCCCTTTGTGTAAAATTGCACGATTCAGATACGCTTTTATGGCTCTCAGTTCATAGGATGCTTCAGGAATTAAAATTTCCTAGTCATCATGGTCGAAGTAAAATTTGTTGTTTGATGAATTCACATTTGGTATTGTGTGATAAGTTTCGAAATCCGTCAAACCGAGCTCATAACAACCATCATTGAAATCTATAGCGGGAAAATAATTTGCGGTCAGAAGGCGACTCTTGCCGGTCAACGTAAGCGTCAGTGACATGTTCCCCTCGAATACTGAGTTGATTGACACATTGTCACGGCTGAAATACATATTGATCATCGACGTTTTGAAGAAATTGCAAGCACAATTGCCCGCAAATACTCTGATTATAATTCTGATAAGATTCTCGATTGTGTTGTATTTTTGTGGTATGTGGTCCAAAATATTGCACCAACTCCTTGGGCGGTCGAAGATTTCCAAAACTATCAAAATATATTATATGACTCCCCCTCTTGGCATAGGCTACCCAATGCGTACCGGGCCCATCGGCATCATCCAAATTTACTATACCGCTCTCATCGAGTTGCACGCCACCATAAACTGGTAAATTATTGCGCATGAAGACCCCTCTGAAGAATGGTATGCGCATGCGCCTGGCTAAGCATTCCAATTGTACATTAGTTTTTACACCCATGGGCATTTTCACCGTGTTTTGGCGTTTTTTTTTCTTAGTTGAACATCCTTGTCCACGCTTGTAGGGAGCGAGACAGAGCCCATAGCCTTCTATAGCTCGATTATGACGTATTTCTTCAAGTTGACGTTGCGCCGCTTTGCTATCATTCACAGCCTTTGCTATCTCAGTGAACCAACAACTCCCAGCAATGGTAACATTGGCAAAATTCTGCCATGCGTTGCTATCGGCAGTATTCTCTTGTTAACGGTTTTTTTTGTCATCATTCCCATGCCGAATTTCGTTTTTGCTTTCATAGCCGCCCAAACAGCGGTCGCTGCTGTTTTCTCGCCAAAAGTCGAATCTCTCGCAGTAATACGTTTTCGTGCCGTTGCAAGTATATTATCCGCAACGTGTCTTTCGCCTAAATGATTGCTTCGAGAATAGGCTATATCGTGGTCACGACAAGCGGCATCCAATGGATTTATACCACGATCACCCCGTGCCAATCTCTGCTCTAACTAAGTTACTGGTCCACAAAATTGGTAACCGGAAATATGTAACTCGATCGGAAGTGCATGTATTGCACGATTTATCAAACCGTTGCCTTTTCTCTTTGACATGCGGCATAATTATTTATAAACGGTGGTGGGCCGTCCATGTGTATTAGCTGTCCCGGTAAATTCCAATGGCGCATATCGCATCGGCGATATGGCTGTACGTCCGAATAAACCTTTATGTGTTCGGGAAGCCTCTTCCACAAAATGTCAACGAAGTGATGAAAATTTTGTAACAAAACAATTTTTCGAATAAACTGTAATTGATGAGTCGTTAAGGGGAGAATACTGCAATCGTCCGACAGGCACAAAAACATTCTCACTACTGAGCGGATTTGGCCCCGTGCACTCCTATAAATACTCCTCACACGACGCATTTTGGGTGAATGTCTGTTTAGATTCGGAAGAGAAAACATGCGTTTCGTGCAACAAGCGACGGTGATTCAAGTGACCAATTTCGACGATAGCGTAATGGAGGGCCGACAAGTACGCAAGCATGGAGACATGCTGCCACTAACGATACGCAGACTTATTTGCGGTCCTTCAAATTGTGGGAAGACCAATGTTCTGTTAAGTTTAATAGAAAGTCCAAATGGCGTACGTTTTGAAAACCTATATGTATACTCGAAATCGCTTCAACAGCCAAAATATCAATATTTGGAAAATCTGCTGACATCGATTAACGAAATTGGTTATTTTAAATTCTCAGATAATAGTGACTTTATCCCACCGCACGAAGCGCTTCCGAACTCCATTTTTATTTTCGATGACGTAGCATGTGACAAGCAAGATACAGTATGAGAGTACTTTGCGATGGACAGACACTCGAGCGTTGAATGTTTCTACCTTTGCCAAACATATGCCAAGGTTCCCAAGCATCTTATACACGACAATGTGAATCTGCTGATTTTATTTAAACAAGATCGTACAAACTTGAAACATGATTACAATGAACATGTAAATTCGGACATGCCGTATGAAGATTTACTGGTGTTATGTCAAAAATGTTGGCAACACAAATATGGCTTCATGGTGATTGACAAAGATAGCTCATTGTCCGGTGGTCGGTTTAGAAATGGATTCAACGAGTTTGCAATACCCTGATGTAGTCAGTCAGCAATGAGACATCAGCTGTGCAACGACCTGCAAATAATTTCATGTGGGCATCATGGCGACAATTGATACTGATGAAAAGATTGCGAGGAAAATTGCGAAAACAAGCGACTAAATACGCAGAAAATATCAAGCTTCGAAGACTGGAAAAATGGAAGATCTTGCATTGGAGAGACACTTCAAGCCAATCACCGAACCTCTCAAGCAGATTGTTGAGCAATCAGCTACTGTTGAATCTCTTGGGCCGGAAATTGAATCGTTGAGTATGTTGGAAGCAAAGGACCTAGAGAAGGATGTGAAACAAGGAACAAAGCGCACACGTTCATTATTTCAAGATTCGCTGGTAACTTCTACACCGAATCAGTTGAAACGCAAGCGACGAAAGGAATCTCTGGATGATACGTCGATGGCTGCTGTACCCTTGCAACCAGCCACCATTGTTGAAGAAAACGTTTTGGAGACTACGCCCGAATCATTCGTGTCTACAGTTCAACGTCAATTACAAACGGTTGAAGGTCAAAATACATTGCGCGAACATTTCGGTCTACTCGGTCAACAATATATTTCATCTATTCTTTTACAAGACAAACATTCCAGCATCGATTACGTGTATGGCGTCAAATTTACCAATGAAGGAATGATGTTAGGCGATAAGCGTTTCGATGTGGATAATGATGATAATATATTCATCGATGGCATAAAATACTTGGGAGCCCCTGGACTCTATGAGCTAATCTTCAAGAGAATTCCTGACGATGTAATATACACCGAGGAAGACAAAAATAAATATAAAAGTATATTGTTGGCAACAAATGCATATCAACGTGGTAGCAATATACTCAATGCTGTATTGGGTAACAAAGGCTTCAAGTATAAATATATAATTGGACCATTAACTTTCAACCGAAAAACTGGAAGAATGTATAGAAATACCGCTCGCCATGACGTTAAATAACAAAAAATCGATTACGTGCATTGGAATGATCGTGAGTTTCACGGATTGAGAATGGAATGTACAATAAAGTAATGCGCGGAATACAACGCCAAGGTTCTTATGGTTATCGCGTAACGAATATAACGCCAAGGTTCTTATTATTATCGCGTAACTGTTGCGGAAGTTCCGAAGTACAAAATGTTCTAAGTTTGAATCGTATGACAACGTTCGCGTGACAAAAGAGAACAAAGGTTTTACGCGATGGATATCGGTAAGAGAACTCTAGGTCTGAGCTTGTTGGATTCTAATCGGAGACTGATGCGAGGAGAACTCTTTCGGAGTATCAGAAATCAGGGTGGGATAAATTTTTGGAGGAAGAAATCTTTAGGAGAGTGGAACTTAGGTGACGTAGTTTTTTTGGATTGGTGGTCCGGGCATAAACCGTGACCTGATTCGTGTGGTTGACCGGAAGAAGGAAGCGAGAACGAGTTGTCGGTGTATTATTGGGTAACGGCGCATATAATTGAGATCAGCGCTGCATTTCCGAGAACACAGCGCGGCTTTTCTTATTGAATATGTGGGGAAACCGAGAGGAGACAAATAGGGCTTTGTTCGTGACGGTATGCGTCACGCGAGAGAGAAAGAGCTAGTTGGCCAGCCTGGGAAGGCGCGTGGCTTATGTCATCTAATTTTGTCACTGCAAGAGTCAGAGGCCCTTTCTTTGGAAGAATGTATTTTTTTGTGCATGCAGAGGATTAGGCCGATTCGTTCGTTCGGGTCTTGTGCCGTGAAGTCGCGTAGTTTCAAATTTTTACGACCAAGATCTTAAGCTGGGTTATGTGCTACATTCTTTGTGCATGGTCGCAATGTGTTGGCCAGTCTTGGAATATTGAACTCTCTGTTTCAATAATTTTTTATGTAGGGGGAAATATGAAGTGTGCGGTCTGGTTTGGCTTAGTAATATGTATTGAGATTTCTCTTTCCATCTTTAACCCATTAACGCCCAAGAATCGCGATTTTTTCCTTCATTTTCAAGCCAGATTTTTATTATATAAAAAAAATAATAAAAAATGAAGAGATACGTTCCCTAGTATTTTCGAGTGTGCTCTTTCAGAATCTGGGGTCAAAATCGGGTTTTGTCCATTAGGAAAAAAAATATGACGGCTTTTAAACAAAAAAAAACAGGAAAAATCGATGACACTTTTTTTTCAAATTTTTTTTTCACCTCGAAGCCGTTGACAAGTCCGGTTTTTTTTTCAACCATGGGTGCATAGAATAGTGACGATTGAACAATCAATTTTTTTTAATTCGTCGTTGTCAACATTTTCACCCCCAAAATGGTGCTTTTCACCCCCTGAGTGACACGAAAAATTTCACACCGGTGTCCCAAATGAAAAGTCGTTGGATTTGGACGAAAATTAGTACTCGGAGGTTTTTGAGGTCGCTGATTACGATTCTGTTCTCAAAATACCGAAATTCAAAATGGCCGATCCAATATGGCGGACACAAATGCAAAAGTTCATTTGAATTGGATAAAACGTGGTACTCGGGGGTTTTCGAGGTCGCTGATTATGATTCTGCTCTCAAAATTCCGAAATTAAAAACGGCGGATTCAATATGGCAGACACAAATGCAAAAGTTCATTTGAATTGGATAAAACATGGCACTCAGGGGTTTTCGAGGTCGCTGATTATGATTCTGCTCTCAAAATTCCGAAATTAACAATGGCGGATCCAATATGGCGGACACAAATGCAAAAGTTCATTTGAATTGGATAAAACGTGGCACTTGAGGGTTTTCGAGGTCGCTGATTATGATTCTGCTCTCAAAATTCCGAAATTAAAAATGGCGGATCCAATATGGCGGACACAAATGCAAAAGTTCATTTGAATTGGATAAAACATGGCACTCGGGGGTTTTCGAGGTCGCTGATTATGATTCTGCTCTCAAAATTCCGAAATTAACAATGGCGGATCCAATATGGCGGACACAAATGCAAAAGTTTATTTGAATTGGATAAAACGTGGCACTCGGGGGTTTTCGAGGTCGCTGATTATGATTCTGCTCTCAAAATTCCGAAATTAAAAATGGCGGATCCAATATGGCGGACAAAAATGCAAAAGTTCATTTGAATTGGATAAAACGTGGCACTCGGGGGTTTTCGAGGTCGCTGATTATGATTCTGCTCTCAAAATTCCGAAATTAAAAATGGCGGATCCAATATGGCGGACACAAATGCAAAAGTTCATTTGAATTGGATAAAACGTGGCACTCGGGGGTTTTCGAGGTCGCTGATTATGATTCTGCTCTCAAAATTCCGAAATTAAAAATGGCGGATCCAATATGGCGGACACAAATGCAAAAGTTCATTCGAATTGGATAAAACGTGGCAATCGGGGGTTTGCGAGGTCGCTGATTATGATTCTGCTCTCAAAATTCCGAAATTAAAAATGGCGGATCCAATATGGCGGACACAAATGCAAAAGTTCATTTGAATTGGATAAAACGTGGCACTCGGGGGTTTTCGAGGTCGCTGATTATGATTGTGCTCTCACAATTCCGAAATTAAAAATGGCGGATCCAATATGGCGGACAAAAATGCAAAAGTTCATTGGAATTGGATAAAACGTGGCACTCGGGGGTTTTCGAGGTCGCTGATTATGATTCTGCTCTCAAAATTCCGAAATTAACAATGGTGGATCCAATATGGCGGACACAAATGCAAAAGTTCATTTGAATTGGATAAAACGTGGCACTCGGGGGTTTTCGAGGTCGCTGATTATGATTCTGCTCTCAAAATTCCGAAATTCAAAATGGCGGATCCAATATGGCGGACACAAATACAAAAGTTCATTTGAATCGGATGGAATGTGGCACGCGGGGGTTTTCGAGGTCGCTGATTATAAATCTGTCTTTAGAATTCATAAATTCACATTTTTCGATAAAATATAAAAGAAACAGAGTTTGTTTTTTATCAATTTCTCATAATTACTCATATGTCTTTATGAGTAATTAAGAGATTATCTACTCTTAGCATGACCCAGAGAAAACGACGTGGACGTGGTAGAATTCCTTTCTCCTTTGGGGTGCTTTATTAGAGTGAGTCCCCTTGCCTCTCACCTTTTGGGGTGCTTTATTTGAGTGAGTCCCCTTGCCTCTCACTTTTTGGGGTGCTTTATTTGAGTGAGTCCCCTTGCCTCTCACTGAAACCGACTATGTGATTGGTTTTCTTTCACACACGCTCTGCAAAAGTATCCATTTCACTGTTTACAATAAATACAAGTTCTTATTGGACAGTTAGAACAGCGAGCTTGTTTGCGTTGGCGGGAAATATTGTGTGCTTTATTCCGTTCTCGCTTACTCTCTTGTAAGTAATATTTGGCAATCGAAATTGTGAACTCCTTTGATCCGATTTTGTTTTTTCGATCTCCAGTTGCATTGAATATCACAACAGAGTTTACTATGGCGGCCTGTATCAGTCTAATAAAAACGACCCATGTCCATTTCTTTGAACGGAAACTCGGTAGCAGGTTATTGCAATGTCCATCGTGGACATCTACTCCACCCATGAATTGATTATAGAGGTGAAAGGCATGTGAAAAAGGAATCTCAATTTTCGATTGTGCAATTGAACTATACCTCTTTGACGGTAATAGCGGAGTCACCCCGGTAGCAGTAGAAGCAATCGACACTGGTTTTGAATCTACAATAGTTATGTAGTTGATCCCACTATTTTGGTCATGCTGTACAACATACGTGCCTCGTGGCGATTTCTTGTCTACTACGTTCTTTTCTTTTACTCGATTTTCTCTAATAGTTCCTGTACATCGTAGGCCTAACTTTTTCAAGTGCACTATGAGATCAAAGCTTGTAAAAAAATTTTCGAAGTAAAGATGGAACTGGGATATCTTTTTTGGAGCTATAGTGTCGAAAAAAGGTTCCAGTAATTTCATAACTACACGAGAACCAAGTGCACATTTAGCCAATTTGTCTTCAGTGTGTGTGTTTTTTCCACAATACAGATTGAGATTTAGCAGATAGCCATCGGCAGTGCAAAGACCCCAAAATTTAAGACCAAATCGTATAGGTTTTCCCCGGATGAACTGTTTCAGTCGTGTCCTTGCATACGATTTAGCCATCATTTCATCAACAGATAAAGCAGTCTTCCATAATCCAAACTGTCGAATATTTTTTTCAAATAATTTTAGCAATTTGCGAACGCGCCATGCCCGATCATTAGGATCGTTGTCTTGAGATGTCGAAAACTTTAATTTTGATTTTATTTTCTCAAATTTGTTGCGTGGCATTGCAGAAGAAACCACCGCACAAGATAAAAAAGATAAAAAAATCTCTTTGAGATTTTCTTTTGTTGAATGAACTTAGAATAACAATTCCAATGAAGGTATTCAAATCATTCAACTGTAATTCATAGTCGTTCTCTTTACAAGCTTGAATGATGAATTTTTTCATTTCTATACAGAAAAATTTTTCAAATAATTCCACAGGCTCACTTTTTTTAATCTCTTTTTTCACGCCCTCAGACAGCAATAGTTCATCATCACAGCCATTAGGGTGGGTCTTTTCACCAATCATCCACTTATATTTGTGATCTCCTTCTAATTTACATTGATTTTCAGTGTAATTTTCGACTGCTTGTTTGTAAGTTATATTCGGAAGTTCATCGTTTGATTCAAAATCAGAATCGGAATCATTGGAAGTACCGGAATCATCTGGATTCGGAATCTGAACGATCTCGTCACCACAATCGTCGGAATTATTTTTTTCATATTCTGTGCAAGAAGGAACAGATTGTCTTGGTCGTTTCCGAGCCATAATGGTACAAAAAAAATGTTACTTCGATTGTACTTATGGAAAATGTTTTAACAAAATATTTATTAAAATTGCGTTGGAATATTGTCAATAACTTCACACAGCCTACATAATCATGAATTTTTGAAAAAGTGAGTTCACCCAGGAGCAGCGTGACACTATACAGAAAGACTAGGTAAAATATGGAAAAATCGAAAATTTCTCAACCTCTGCAGTTTTTATTTTTGATGGGTCACATAAAAAATAGAATACATCATCATGTAACATGAATGAATCAAATGATTATTATTTATATATGGCCGATCCAGTACAGCAGACGAAAATGCGAAAGTGTTTTTTAAACAAAAAAGTAGACCCTAGATGTTGTGCGTGAATTCATAATGTAAAAATATATAAATAAACACCGTTTTATTTCATACCCGAGTAAAAATGAATATATATAAACATATATAATTGTATATTAATTGATCATATACAATTGTATACAAAAATTGGCCCGATAGAATTTTATATATTTGTATATAAACGTATACAATTGTGTATACTAATATACTATCGTACATAACTGTATATTAGTACAGTAGAACCTCGATTATCCGAACGATGACTTAGTTTATCCGAACGCTCAATTATCCGAACGTTGGCGCGAAAGATACATTGTTGCTCGCTGCCACCGCCGTGAGCAACAATGAGCAACCCAACGCAACTTCTCCTTCTCAAACGGCTGCGAGACTTAGCCGATCAAAAACGCGTTACAGCCGTTCGTCAATTACGAATGTACGATTTTATAAAAATAATATTTTAAAAAGGTTTTCGACGTTTTTCCGGTATTTAAATACCTGGTATTTTCAGGTATTTAAATACCCATAGGCTTTCGAATTTTGAGAGCAGAAATATAATAAGCGACCTAGAAAACCCCCGAGTGCCACGTTTTATCCAATTCAAATGAACTTTTGCATGTGTGTCCGCCATATTGGATCCGCCATTTTTAAGTTCGGAATTTTGAGAGCAGAATCATAATCAGCGACGTCAAAAACCCCCGAGTGCCACGTTTGATCCAATTCAAATGAACTTTTGCATTTGTGTCCGCCATATTGGATCCGCCATTGTTAATTTCGGAATTTGGAGAGCAGAATCATAATCAGCGACCTCGAAAACCCCCGAGTGCCACGTTTTATCCAATTTAAATGAACTTTTGCATTTCTGTCCGCCATATTGGATCCGCCATTTTTAATTTCGGAATTTTGAGAGCAGAATCATAATCAGCGACCTCGAAAACCCCCGAATGCCACGTTTTATCCAATTCAAATGAACTTTTGCATTTGTGTCCGCCATATTGGATCCGCCATTTTTAAGTTCGGAATTTTGAGAGCAGAATCATAATCAGCGACCTCAAAAACCCCCGAGTGCCACGTTTGATCCAATTCAAATGAACTTTTGCATTTGTGTCCGCCATATTGGATCCGCCATTGTTAATTTCGGAATTTTGAGAGCAGAATCATAATCAGCGACCTCGAAAACCACCGAGTGCCACGTTTTATCCAATTCAAATGAACTTTTGCATTTGTGTCCGCCATATTGGATCCGCCATTGTTAATTTCGGAATTTTGAGAGCAGAATCATAATCAGCGACCTCGAAAACCCCCAAGTGCCATGTTTTATCCAATTCAAATGAACTTTTGCATTTGTGTCCGCCATTTTGGATCCGCCATTTTTAATTTCGGAATTTTGAGAGCAGAATCATAATCAGCGACCTCGAAAACCCCCGAGTACCACGTTTTATCCAATTCAAATGAACTTTTGCATTTGTGTCCGCCATATTGGATCGGCCATTTTGAATTTCGGATTTTTGAGAACAGAATCGTAATCAACGACCTCAAAAACCTCCGAGTACTAATTTTCGTCCAAATCCAACTACTTTTCATTGGGGACACCGAGCGTAAAATTTTTCGTGTCACTCAGGGGGTGAAAAGCGCCATTTTGGGGGTAAAAATGTTGACAACGACGAATTTAAAACATTGATTGTTTAATCGTCACTATTCTATGCACCCATGGTTGAAAAAAAACGGGACTTTTCAACGGCTTCGAGGTGAAAAAAATTTTTGAAAAAAAAGTGTCATCGATTTTTCTTGTTTTTTTTTGTTTGAACGCCGCCATTTTTTTTTCCTAATGGACAAAACCCGATTTTGACCCCAGATTCTGAAAGAGCACACTCGAAAATACTAGGGAACGTATCTCTTCATTTTTTATTATTTTTTTTATATAATAAAAATCTGGCTTGAAAATGAAAGAAAAAATCGCGATTCTTGGGCGTTAATGGGTTAACAAAGTTTGTTTCTCACGTGTCACAAACTATTTCGCGGGGATGCAATTACGCAAGGACGTGACAGATGTTTATGTTAAATCGTTGGGAATGGATAAATCTCCAAACTCGTGGATACACAAAAATAACATATTGTAATAACTTTTATAAAGTATATGAAAAATTCAATAAAGTTTATTTACAACAGGCATACCATTTTATTTATGTATACATTCACCATTCCTTATAAAAATAAATTATTATATGCTGTAAACATTAACACACTCGTATTATATACAACATGAATATTATCCAATATATATCAAATTTACATTACTACATTCATTATATCTATCCATTTTTATTTTATATCAATACATACAATGTAGCCTAACAAACACATTTACATTGCTATTTTATAATGACGCCAGGGTAGAGTGTCCGCACTTTTCGGCACGATATACCGCTTGTCATCGTGTGGACTTAGAGCAATTTTTGACGCTGAAATAATGTAAACTTCGTGCAGCTTCGATCTTATGCAAGACTGCTGACAAGTCATCTCAATTTCTCCCCGTAAACAGCGAGTTTAGTCATTGAAATTTATTGTTCGCGTGAGGACATTGCTTTTTACAACTTTCACCTTTTTCGTGTCTTTTTTACCATCGACTCGCAAAGCGTACATTTTTGCTCTTAATCCCACAAATTCCGTCATTACCATACCATCATTTTCATCTTTCATGAGACCGGGCACTTTCTTGTTGATTAACGGTAAACCGTACACATTTTCCATCGGGTAATCGCTCGTATCAAATTTGTCAATGTTACGCTTCATATCGTCGTAAACGTCGTCAGACTTGATGTGGTATATGAGACTATCGGTGTCGGTATACATGACCTTGCAGTGTTGCTGATACAGCGGAATCATGAATTCGTGGTGAAACTCATATAAACATGTTTTCGAAATGTCGAGTATACACATACCCACATAAATCGGCTTGTTAAATTTTACCTCCAGATTTCGCAATTCGACGGCAATAAGATTTTCCGAAAAGATACTGCGACTGTGAAAATTTGGTTTAGCGATCATTGCCTCTGCCCCATACCGTCCCTCCCACTTTGTTACCAGTTTCACGTCTACACGGTTTCGCACGTTTTCCATCGTTTTGCCAAATACGGCATTGTTCATTAATTTATACAAATTTTCTCGAAATCATTTGTAGCCCGTATGCGAACCTGCGTGTTCAATTCGATGTATGAACGCAACCAG
Source organism: Ophion ellenae (assembly GCA_963210295.1). Taxonomy (NCBI): domain Eukaryota; kingdom Metazoa; phylum Arthropoda; class Insecta; order Hymenoptera; family Ichneumonidae; genus Ophion; species Ophion ellenae. The sequence goes on from OY723391.1 coordinate 7,918,923, forward strand.
GGGGATTGAATGAATTTCAAAATTCTGTGTATTTTCGCTACTTTAAGTAACGCTTCTTATCGCATACGGTTGCGAGCAATTTCTCTTGGCGCTTGCCAGGTGGTTTGTCGCGTGTCGGACAAAACGGAAGGTCACTGTGCGAATCATGCAAACATTGCGGATATTCGAGATCGACTTCGAGAACATAGCCTACAGGCGAATCTAGCGCTATGGATAATACGTCAAAATTCGATGTGTCGTCGATCTATTGAAAATCAGCATAAGGCAAAGGTTGACACATTGCCCATCCATACAAGTTGTTCACATCGAAGTACATCAGGTATGATGATGATTTCAATGGATCGTACGATTGCATGTACGTGTTATTAGCATGTGCATATCTGTTTGAACATTGGCTTAAACCTCCGCGTATACCTCGCTCGTTGAATAAAATCATGTCGACGTCGGTCAATAATTCAAACGTAATGTGCGTATATTTCAACTTGGCGTCCCAAGTATATCCGGGAAGAGTGTAATATTACGCCGGATCAAGCCCGTAACTTCCAATACACGTATCACGAAAATTTTCGAAAATATCTGCTATTAACAAGACATCCGTCTTCAAATACAAATCGCTATATTTACCAAGCGTTTGAATGGAAAATCGTTCCCAGATATTTTTAGCGTGAACGTACTCGCTCGCGCTGATCGTTTCCCCGGTCAAGGAACTGTAAAATGAGTCGCGCGGCGGCAAACACGTGTCTTCCAATCTGCTGACATGGTCAATGTATTCGTACGGGAAGACACCTTTTCGTGTTGATAATGTAAAATCATGCATCGGTAGGCCATCAAATTGTGAGCGTAAAATTTTCAGTTTGTCCGTCGTTAAAAATGATGCCAATTTCTCAAGACTTTTGGTTAGAAATTTATATGAATCGATGAAGCGTAATTTAATTTGGTTTTTTGTTTCTTCGGTAGTAGTTTGAACAGTTTTCGTAAATGAAATATATTTTTCTTTTGTTATTGGAAGCACGTAAGTTTTCCCTTCGAAGGCGGCGGCTACGTCTTTGATTATAAAATGCGCATCATAGCCAGACAAATTGTGAAAAACTACCGGAATGAAAGATTGTTTGAAATTTAGATTGCAATTCGAATGGGCGGGGCCTCTGTAACGCCCAGTTAAATGACAATGATCGCGAACTCGTGTATCGGTTTGTGCAAAATCTCGTTCACATATGTGACACCTAATCGCGCTTCGAAATTCTAGCTCCTCGTCGGATGTTAACTGTACCATGGGGATATTTGAAGATAAAATATCTTTCACATGCAAAGCTGCATTTTTTAGTTCTTCGACGAACCATGCAATGCAATCGCTACTACGGTGCGATTCATATCTGCATAACGATTGATCGCATGAACAATGTACGTAGTATGCGATACTAGAAACCTCGTGGTGTTGGTACATGTTTTGTTCATTCGTTTTCCCAAGAACGCACTCAAGATCGGCGTATATTACGAATGGAAGTCGCTCCTTATGATTAAAGTTTTTAAAAGTGAGCCACTTGTTCGCATCGTTCGGTAGACGGACAGCACAGTCGTTGATCTGGCCACAGTCCGCAGTGTGCCCTTTCAATTTTTGCTCCGAATGAAAGTAGTGTAGACATCTGCGAAAATAAACAAAAAATCAGTTTCGAACTAATTATTTTGATACATTAAATAATATCAAATCTACGGACCTATCACAGATATATTTCTGTCCATCGTGTTTAGTCAACTGTGAGCTGACGAGCCTTGATAAATTCATTCAAGAGCAAATTGACATGCTTTTCTCTCTTTCGCTCACTCACGCGAATTGGAAGAGTGCTATCGTTCTCAATGGTGTATACATTGACTGAAATGTCAATACGGATTTCAATTTTTTTAATTCGATTCAAAATCACTGGAAACTCAATGTCTTGAACATTTAGCACTGTCGAGTAGTGCGGGTATGAAGATTAACGCACACTGTGACGTTGGGCTGGATGGAAAGAGCAGCGACTACGGACCATGCGAAACATGCTTGATCACTCGATTTCACATTAACAACTGCTCTTTTCAGCATTATCGACCGCGATAACATTATGTGGCATCCGGCACGCATTGGGTTATATTTATTAATATTCATAGTCAAGTTACATATTCGTGACAATGCCCACCCGCTGTCGCGTTCCTGAAACTCTTCGAGCGATGTCGATATGGACTCAATAACTCTTTGATCGTACCACTCGCGTAAATCAGACGTATTGAAAAGTTCATAGTTTTTAGTATTAATGCTTTTATTTGCAGGCTTGTCACCCGCCACAAATTCGCCGTTAAAAACGGTATTAATTTTCACGCTACCATGATTGTTGATAATGGTTTGAACGTGTGAAAGCACGACATCACTAGCGTCTTTGAGAAATTGTTGAGGTTCGATGTGGTTGTGATTTATGACTACACCAGTCAAGATACGACCCTCGAACGCCGTATCAATTTCTCGCCATATGAATCCATGATTGCTATGACCAGCACCCGTGTGTATGAAACGCTGACGCACCGAATTCTTGAATCCTTCAAGTCGCGCAATTTGGGCTACCAACGATTGACGATTTCCGATCGATAATCGCGGTCGTTTAATTCGACTTTGTTCTTCTAACGACTCGATATACTCGTCACATCGTTGTTCTCACACAATGTACTCTTCTACCGAGCCAATTTGAGCCCCTTGCTCGCAAAGATTTTGTTCAATATTATCCGTCATGTCTCTGCGCGAGGCACTCCGCGGTCTCGGAAATTCAAACATTGACTGAAAGTGCGTACCTCTCAATCACGGTTTATATTCCATTTCTATAACAACTGCATCCTTGGTGTCGTGTGCATTTTTTCGTTATATATTTTTCTGCAGACTTTACGATTTTGCTGACATGACCTTCTTTGACAGCATCCACGAAGTGCTCGCAGAATCAATCGCATAATTTTCTTCTATCGTGAATACCTCAGGCATTTTGACCTTGAGATACCACGTGATGCTGAATCGACATTTTAACGTTGCTTTTTACCTATGTACGCTGAAAGTGCGTACCTCTCAATCACGATTTATATTCCATTTCTATATCAACTGCATCCTTGATGCCGTGTGCATTTGTTCATTATATATTTTTCGGCAGACTCTTAGATTTTTGCCGACATCAACTTCTTTTGACGAGATCCGCGAAGCGCTTGCAATACATTCGCATAATTTTATTCTTTTGCGAATGTCCCAAGTATTTTGGCCTTCAGATGCGAGCGATGGTGGAAGACATTCGTGGATTTGTTTGGGATTTCACCCAACAAACCCAACCGCTTAAATCGTTGAATGTCTAAAGTGTATATGTCTTCATACATGTAGATGAGTCGCTCTATCTCACATACATGCGATGCGGTCGCTCCATCTCACATTCTCGCTCTCTCTCTCTCATGCATACGTGTAATCCGATCGCTTCTCTCAGCGACACGGGTCAACCACCTTAGCTCTCTGGCGAGAGTTGCTAAATAATAAAATCGGTGAAATTAACAATATAAGACAAAAATAAATCAACAATAAATTTTAAATATATAAAGATCTATAATCAATGATCAATTAATCGATAATCAATATATACCACACCCCCCCCCCCCCCTCCGCCGCTCCAACGACTTCCCCCTCCCCGCGTGACGTCAGCCTCTCCGCCGAGTCTCCATCCCCGCGTGACGTCATACCCCGCCCCGCGAAAGCCCCTCAGAGGACCTGGGTTAGAACTGTCACAGCTATACTACTTCCATTAATTTTATGTCTGGTTCAGTAAACGATGTTCAAAACGTGGATGAAACCATTACTAAAACGGAAATCGGACGATTGCCACTCAGTGCCTGGCGGAGGAAGTCGAGCTCTCGTGTGTTCTTAATAACGATTACTTTCGAAACAACCCTGTTATTCTTTTTTTTTTTTACGGACATAATGCATTTAAGAACATTGCGAAAAAATATAAGTTTTTTCCGAAACATTTAAAATTGAAAATTTCGCTCTTTTTGAGATGATTGAGAAAAAAATGTAACATTTTTCCACTCAGTCATCGACATCTCCGGAACAAACCGTGCCAATTCAAAAATCAAATTGAAGCTATTAAATCAGCTTTTCTGGCCCTAGTATTGAGACCTTTGAAAAAAATGTCAATTCCGTACACTCGTTCAAAATAAAAAACAAAAGTACTTTTTGCTTTTGGCATATTTCGTTTGTCTGCTCCTTGATGAAAGCTTGACAAAAAATTGACTGCAAGGCTTGATAACTAGAGAGTTTAAGTTTGAAATTTATGTTTCCATTTCAAGAAAGACCATTTGTCTACGTTGTGAATGGCGAGTCAGGATCCGAACACACACCCACACACATCCAAATTTTTATCCGACGTTTTTCTTTTCAGAACAAGCTAAATCGTGAAAACAATTTTTTTTAAGAGAAAGAAAAATGGATATAATAATTATTCCCTCTCTTTTTCAAAGCAATGGATGGTTTCGATACTGACATATCATTATTCGGCTGCTTGGAAGTCCGTCTTGAAGGCGGTGACAGTTGCGGTCTTCAGTACTTACACATGTGTCATTGCATTACCATGGCTTTGCGCGCGGCTTCGTACGCCTAGAAAAATGTGAACAATTTCCCAAAGAACCTTTTGACGAACGAGGAAATGTTAGGCCTTATAATCATTTCCTTCGCTAACAGTATCGATTTCGCCACAAAAGGAGTTTCGGCCGAAATTTAAAAAAAATTTGCAGTGAAACATACCCGATTTCGGCAAACAAAAAAAGAGTGCAACAAATCCGAAATTCTTTGAACCGACATCGTCGCACCATCACCTATTTTTGTGGCGTGCACAAGATTCGGCGAGAAACTTCAGAACGGTCAAAATTGTAAGTACAATTAACACTTCGTCTGAAAACGTTTTTCCGGTACCTTCCGTAGTCCGTGAACCTGGGTATTTCAAGCCCTGTCGTTTTTTTGCCGCCTTAATACGTTTAAAAAAATCTTTAAAAAATCATGCGACTTCCAAAAACATTCTTTTTGCGGTTCCAATCATAACATCATAGAAAAATGTCTTCTTCATATATTTGTTTTGGTATAAACAAAGATATAAGGAAAAAAATTAGATGATTTTGGTTTGCGTTGTGCGTCGTGTTGCGCCGTTTTCTCGGGCGAGGGTTTCTCCAATTGAGACCCAGACTTGGTCGCCCGTTTTGCACGATTTTGTAGTTTCTGGCGAGTCGCCGTATCGAGATGTGCGACGACGATGTTCGTAGCATGAAGTTAGACGCGGGGGCGGAATTGTCATCCCTGGCGGTCCCTATTCCGTCGACGGTGACCGCGCTTTCTGAGATGGTCAAGGCCAAACGGAAGAAGTCACCAACGGGACAGCGAGAAAAATCACCCACAGACATACGGGAAAATTCAACGATGGCGGGAGGCGGGTCCGGTTCCCTGGCGCTCAAGGTCGCCACACAAAGAGCTCGCGTCTCGTTGCTACAGAGCCTTCTTACGCGTGCCTTGCGAACCGAAGCCGAATATACATCTGCGCCAGCACTCGACACCATGCGGGAGGAGGCCACCGACATATAGGTAAAGTTTTCATCAGTTCATGACGCCATTACAGCGTCTTGAACCATGGAGTTCTTGTCGTCGGCCTAATTCCTGGATGACGCATACTCAATGGCTTCCAAAGTTCGCTCGGAAATTCCGGGTCGAGTAACACCGACTCCGGGAGTTCATTGAACGATAGGTTGCATACGGTCGCGAAATTGCAACGGGACATTCATAGGGAGCGGGAACTTCATCTGCGTCGGGATCTGTGGGGGCATCGGGCCATCCTCGGCCGTCAACCTCGGGTGGCTGAGGTACGGATGGTGATCGACATGGGGTCTGAGCTCTCATTCATTTCGGATACCCTGGTACATCAGCTCAGGCTCTGTCGGTCGGCGTCCTCCATTCCCATTACCGGGATTGGCGGAACACCAGCGGGACGGACTCGTGGCATGGTCGTCTGCAAACTTCGGTCGATTCATACCACATAATTTATTTTAATAAAAGCATTCATTTAGCCCAAGTTAATGCCAATTCTCCTTTCCCTTTCCCTATCTCACTTGCACTGGAGTCACTTACAGCGGCTCACGTTGGCCGATCCAGACTTCGCATCACCAAGTGTCGTCGATCTTACCTTGGGTGCGGATTCGTACGAGCAATTCATCCAGGATCAGATCAAGCGGGAAGCCCGTGAGGTCCCCATTGCACAGAACACACTTTTCGGTTGGATTGTGCTCAGGCCGGGGACCGAATCACTTGGTTTCATTGGGATGGTGCTCCATGCTGTAGTGGATCACGGGGTCCAAGACTTGGAAAACCTCCTCTCAAGGTTTTGGGTCTAGGAGAAGGCCCCAACTGATCCATATACACTCACTCCGGAAGACCAAGAGTGTGAGTCGCATTTCGGTTCGTCGCACTCTCGGGATGCTGCGGGCCGGTAAGTCGTCCGGCTGCCGGTGAAACCTTCCTCATCTTCATTAGGAAATTCGTACCACACCGCATTGGCCTGCATTCACCGATTGCAGCGGGAATTTTCACACGATTCTGAGTATCGGGAAGCTTATAGCGGGTTTCTCCACGAATATGTGACTTTACGTCACATGGAGCGGGTTCCTTCCACAGCAATACACGGAAATCGGGTATTTTACCTTTCTTACTACGGGGTGGTAAAGGAAGGTAGTTTCACAACCAAGCTACGGGTCGTGTTCAACGGATCGAGTAGTACAGAGACCGGGTCGTCGTTAAACGACATATTTCATACGGGCGCGAAAATGCAAAGAGATATTTGCGATGTTCTGTTATGGATGAGACGAAATCGCTTCCTTTTTGCAACAGACGTCGCCAAGATGTTTCGACAGATTAGGGTTCGTCGGGATGAATGGGACCTTCAACGGATACTTCGGTTCGACAACCGCGGGAATATCGTTCCATATCACTTGACAACGGTTACGTATGGGACGAGGCCAGCGCCTTTTCTTGCTGTTCGGGTGCTTCTTTAACTGGTCAAGGACGAGGGTGAGAGGTATCCAGCTGCGATCGCCACCCTTACAAAGCGGCGATACGTGGATGATATATTCGGGCCGCTGATGCACTGTCGGAACGCATTATACAGGCGAAACAATTGATCGGGATTTGCTGGGCGGGCGGGTTTCCACGGGCGAAGTGGCAAAGTAACCACCGGAATCTTCTCACTACCATCGGAGTACACACGATTCCGGCGGATTCCCGAACCTTCGAGGACTGTGAGTCCAAGGTGCTTGAGCTCTCCTGGATTCCCAAGGCAGCTGTGTTCAATTTCATAGCTCTTCCGTGCACGGACGGGAACAGAATCATGAAGCGAGTGATACTGTCCGAAATCGCTCAGCTGTACGACCCTTTGGGGTTCCTTTCACCGGTCACCATTCGAGCAAAGGTCCTTCTTCAACGATTATGGTTGGAGAAGCTTTTATGGGATGATGTGGTTTCCACAGAGGTTGCCAATGCATGGATTAGCTTACGTCGGGAATTAACTCAGCGCGGTAACATTACCGTGCCGAGATGGATTAACATTGAATCAGACTCAAAGATCGAGATCCACGGGTTCGCTGATGCATCCCAAATGGCGATGGGAGCGATCGTTTATGTGCGGGTCACGGGTCCAGGAGGCAACTCCAAGGTCTCGATGGTTTGCGCTAAGACCAAGGTCACGCCGCTCAAACAGCTCACGATCCCTCGCCTTGAAGTTGCTGCAGCATTGCTTCTAACCAAGCTTACTCGGTACATTCAAGGCACCTTGGAGTTGACTGATTCGGCGGTTTTTCGGTGGACAGATTCCATGTGACAGGTTACTGTCACGTCCTGAGGGGACGTGGGCACTTATAGATATATACAGGGTGACTTTTATAAGGTGGACAGGTGTTTTTTGAGGGTCTTGCGCGGTGATTTTGCGACTGAAAAAAATATGAATTTTAATGGTTTTTCACGCTTTCTTTGAAAACAAAATATATCGTATTTTTGTCATGAATAGCATTTGCCAGAGAAAACAGGGTATTCTGGAAAAGAATAGAAAATCCATTTTGCGTGCAGGAGAATGAAGTTTATAAAATTCCGAATACGGAACACTCCCGACAAACTTTATTGGTGCTCCCCGTCATGGAGAAAAAAATTATCAAACATCGATTTAAAGTGGATAAATCGGAATTTAATCAGTGGAACAAACGAGCTAAGTCAGGCACGATAGTGCTATAGCAAGTGCTAGTCTGCTGACATCACAGCTGCAACTTCCGAATGGTCGGCTGTCACAGGAAGTTGGTTCAGAGTCCGATGATACGCGGTGGAGCCGAGGGATCTGAATGTGTCCCTATCTGAGAACTTGATTTACAATAATTTCAATTTATAAAATGTACGAGGATTCAATGCACTGCAAATAGGATTTTCAATCATTTGCGATTCGCTAACAACTTTTGGAATAAATGATTCTAGCAATTCATTTTAAAGTAATTTGACGTGGAATTTTTACTTTTTACCAAATACTACGAGATTTTTGTTTTTTTAATGTTGCATAAATTATTTTTACATGTTGTAGTTACAGAATTTTTGAATATTTTATAAAAACGTCAAAAATAAAAATGCTCGTATAATTTAGCAAAAAATAATAATTTCACGCGAAATTACTTTAAAATGTATTGATAGAATTATTTATTGCAAAAGTTATGAGCGAATCGCAAATGATGAGGAGTATTGTTTGCGGACGATGAAATCCGCAAACATTTTCGAAATTGACATTATTTTCGATAACGTTCGCAATCTATCAGTCAAGTTCAATCGATTATCTTAAACCTCAATCCATAAAGGTATTTCAGGCACATTAATCCCGTAAAACTGGGTCGTTTTCTTTTTTGCACTGCCAAACCATCAATTGTCGGTGGAAAAAATCTGAAAAAATCAAGTTTGCGAATCGCGGGTTAGCATTTGCAGCTACGCAATGGGTCAGATTGAGTCGAGAAGTATGACGATGCTGCGACAACGACGGAAGGAGCATTATTTATTTAACAAAGATAAAATCGCTGCTCGCAACGGTTCTCGGAGCACCGATCCAACATTCCTGACATGGCTGCCCCGAATCCGTCTCCGATTTTACCTTATTTCCCGTGGATTGGGTCGAGAAGTCTGACGATCCTGCGGCAACGAGGGAAGGAGCATTATTTATTTATCAAAGATAAAATCAGTGCTCGCAACGGTTCTCGGAGCACCGATCGGACATTCCTGACACTACTGCCCCGAATTCGTCTCCGATTTCATCTTCTTTCCGATCAGATTGGGTCGAGAAGTCTGAGGATCCTGCGACAACGAGGGAAGTAGCATTATTTATTTTACAAAGATAAAATCGCTGCTCACAACGTTTCTAGGAGCCTCAATCGGAAATTCCTGATAGTACTGCCCCGAATTCGTCTCCGATTTTATCTTATTTCCGGTCAGATTGGGTCGAGAAGTCTGGCGATCCTGCGAGAACGACGGAAGGAGCATTATTTATTTTAGAGAGATAAAATCGGTGCTCGCAACGGTTCTCGGAGCACCAATCGGAATTCCTGACATTACTGCCCCGAATTCGTCTCCGATTTTATTTATTTCCGCTCAGATTGGGGCGAGAAATCTGACGATCCTGCGACAACGACGGAAGGTGCATTATTTACTTAACAAAGATAAAATCGGCGCTCGGAACGGTTCTTGGAGCCTCAGTCTGACAATCCGGATATTACAGCCCCGAATTCGTCTCCGATTTTATCTTATTTCCGGTCAGATTGGGTCGAGAAATCTGACGATCCTGTGACAACGACGGCAGGAGCATTATTTATTTAAGAGAGATAAAATCGGTCCGCGTAACGGTTCTCGAAGCACCGATCCGACATTCCTGATATTACTGCCCCGAATCCATCTCCGATTTCATCTTATTTCCCGTCAGATTGGGTCGAGAAGTCTGACCATGCCGCGAGCACGACGGTAGGAGCTTTGTTTATTTAACAAAGATAAAATCGGTGCTCGGAATGGTTCTCGAAGTCTCGATCGGATATTCCCGATATTACTGCCCCGAATTCGTCTCCGATTTTATCTTACTTCCGGTCAGATTGGGTCGAGAAGTCTGACGATGCCGCGAGAACGACGGTAGGGGCTTTGTTTATTTAACAAAGATAAAATCGGTGCTCGGAATCGTTCTCGGAGCCTCGATCGGACATTCCCGATATTACTGTCCCGAATTCGTCTCCGATTTAACCCTACTTGCGGTCAGATTGGTTTGAGAAGTCTGACGATATCGCGAGAACGACGGTAGGAGCTTTGTTTATTTAACAAAGATGAAATCGGTGCTCGGAATAGGTCTTGGAACCTCGATCGGACGTTCTCGATATTACTACCGCGAATTCGTCTCCGATTTTATTTTAATTCCGATCAGATTGGGTCGAGAAGTCTGACGATGCCGCGAGAACGACGGTAGGAGCTTTGTTTATTTAACAAAGATGAAATCGGTGCTCAGAATAGGTCTTGGAGCCTCGATCGGACATTCTCGATATTACTGCCCCGAATTCGTCTCCGATTTTATCTTAATTCCGATCAGGTTGGGTCGAGAAGTCTGACGATGCCGCGAGAACGACGGTAGGAGCTTTGTTTATTTAACAAAGATAAAATCGCTGCTTGGAATGGTTCTCGGGGTCTCGATAGGACATTCCCGATATTACTGCCCTGAATTCGTCTCCGATTTTATCTTACTTCCGGTCAGCTTGGGAAAGGAAGTCTGACGATGGTGCGAGATCGACGGGAGGAGCATTGTTTATTTAACAAAGATAAAATCGGTGCTCGGAATCGTTCCCGGGGCCTCGATTGGACATTCCCGATATTACTGCCCCGAATTCGTGTCCGATTTTATCTTACTTCCGGTCAAATTGGGTCAAGAATTCTGACGATGCCGCGAGAACGACGGTAGGAGCTTTGTTTATTTAACAAAGATAAAATCGGTGCTCGGAATGGTTCTCGGGGCCTCGATAGGACATTCCCGATATTACTGCCGCGGATTCGTCTCCGATTTTATCTTACTTCCGGTCAGATTGAGTCGAGAAGTCTGACGATGCCGCGAGAACGACGGTAGGAGCTTAGTTTATTTGACAAAGATGAAATGGGTGCTCAGAATGGTTCTCGGAGCCTCGATCGGACATTCTCGATATTACTGCCCCGAATTCTTTTCTGATTTTATCTTACTTCCGGTCAGATTGGGAAAGGAAGTCTGACGATGGTGCGAGAACGACGGTAGGAGCTTTGTTTATTTAACAAAGATAAAATCGGTGCTCGGAATGGTTCTCGATGTTTCGATCGGACATTTCCGATATTACTGCCCCGAATTCGTCTCCGATTTTATCTTACTTCCGGTCAGATTGGGTCCAGAAGTCTGATGATGCCGCGAGAACGACGGCAGGTGCTTTGTTTATTTAACAAAGATAAAATCGGTGCTCGGAATGGTTCTCGGGGCCTCGATGGGACATTCCCGATATTACTGCCCCGAATTCGTCTCCGATTTTATCTTACTTCCGGTCAGATTGGGAAAGGAAGTCTGACGCTGGTGCGAGTACGACGGTAGAAGCATTGTTTATTTAACAAAGATAAAATCGTTGCTTGGAATCGTTCCCGGGGCCTTGATTAGACATTCCAGATATGACTGCCCCGAATTCATCTCCGATTTTATCTTATTTCCCGTGGATTGGGTCGAGAAGTCTGACGATCCTGCGGCAACGAGGGAAGGAGCATTATTTATTTAACAAAGATAAAATCGGTGCTCGGAATGGTTCTCGGGGCCTCGATGGGACATTCCCGATATTACTGCCCCGAATTCGTCTCCGATTTTATCTTACTTCCGGTCAGATTGGGAAAGGAAGTCTGACGCTGGTGCGAGTACGACGGTAGAAGCATTGTTTATTTAACAAAGATAAAATCGTTGCTTGGAATCGTTCCCGGGGCCTTGATTAGACATTCCAGATATGACTGCCCCGAATTCATCTCCGATTTTATCTTACTTCGGGTCAGATTGGGTCGAGATGCAGCAAGAACGACGGTAGGAGCTTTGTTTATTTAACAAAGATAAAATGTGTGCTCGGAATGGTTCTTGAAGTCTCGATCGGGCATTCCCGATATTACTGCCCCGAATTCGTCTCCGATTTTATCTTACTTGCGGTCAGATTGGATAAAGAATTCTGACGATGTCCCGAGAACGACGATAGGAGCTTTGTTTATTTAACAAAGATAAAATCGGTGTTTGGAATGGTTATCGGGGCCTCGATAGGACATTCCCGATATTACTGCCCCGAATTCGTCTCCGATTTTATCTTACTTCCGGTCAGATTGGGTCCAGAAGTCTGATGATGCCGCGAGAACGACGGCAGGTGCTTTGTTTATTTAACAAAGATAAAATCGGTGCTCGGAATGGTTCTCGGGGCCTCGATGGGACATTCCCGATATTACTGCCCCGAATTCGTCTCCGATTTTATCTTACTTCCGGTCAGATTGGGAAAGGAAGTCTGACGCTGGTGCGAGTACGACGGTAGAAGCATTGTTTATTTAACAAAGATAAAATCGTTGCTTGGAATCGTTCCCGGGGCCTTGATTAGACATTCCAGATATGACTGCCCCGAATTCATCTCCGATTTTATCTTATTTCCCGTGGATTGGGTCGAGAAGTCTGACGATCCTGCGGCAACGAGGGAAGGAGCATTATTTATTTAACAAAGATAAAATCGGTGCTCGGAATGGTTCTCGGGGCCTCGATGGGACATTCCCGATATTACTGCCCCGAATTCGTCTCCGATTTTATCTTACTTCCGGTCAGATTGGGAAAGGAAGTCTGACGCTGGTGCGAGTACGACGGTAGAAGCATTGTTTATTTAACAAAGATAAAATCGTTGCTTGGAATCGTTCCCGGGGCCTTGATTAGACATTCCAGATATGACTGCCCCGAATTCATCTCCGATTTTATCTTACTTCGGGTCAGATTGGGTCGAGATGCAGCAAGAACGACGGTAGGAGCTTTGTTTATTTAACAAAGATAAAATGTGTGCTCGGAATGGTTCTTGAAGTCTCGATCGGGCATTCCCGATATTACTGCCCCGAATTCGTCTCCGATTTTATCTTACTTGCGGTCAGATTGGATAAAGAATTCTGACGATGTCCCGAGAACGACGATAGGAGCTTTGTTTATTTAACAAAGATAAAATCGGTGTTTGGAATGGTTATCGGGGCCTCGATAGGACATTCCCGATATTACTGCCCCGAATTCGTCTCCGATTTTAACTTACTTCCGGTCAGATTGGGTCAAGAAGTCTGAAGATGCCGCGAGAACGACGGTAGGAGCTTTGTTTATTTAACAAAGATAAAATCGGTGCTCGGAATAGTTCTTGCAGCCTCGATCGGACATTCTCGATATTACTGCCCCGAATTCGTCTCCGATTTTATCTTATTTCCGGTCAGATTGGGTCGAGAAGTCTGACGATGCCGCGAGAACGGCGGTAGGAGCTTTGTTTATTTAACAAAGATAAAATCGGTGCTCGGAATGGTTCTCGAAGTCTCGATCGAACATTCCCGATGTTACTGCCCCGAATGCGTCTCCGATTTTATCTTACTTCCGGTCAGATTGGGAAAGGAAGTCGGACGGTGGTGCGAGTGCGACGGTAGGAGCATTGTTTATTTAACAAAGATAAAATCAGTCCTCGGAATCGTTCCCGGGGCCTCGATAGGACATTCCCGATATGACTGCCCCGAATTCGTCTCCGATTTTATCTTACTTCCGGTCAAATTGAGTCAAGAAGTCTGATGATGCCGCGAGAACGACGGTAGAAGCTTTGTTCATTTAACAAAGATAAAATCGGTGCTGGGAATGGTTCTCGGTGCCTCGATAGCACATTCCCGATATTACTGCCCCGAATTCGTCTCCGATTTTATCTTACTTCCGGTCAGATTGGGTCGAGAAGTCTGACGATGCTGCGAGAACGACGGTAGGAGCTTCGTTTATTTAACAAAGATAAAATGTGTGCTCGGAATGGTTCTCGAAGTCTCGATCGGACATTCCCGATATTACTGCCCCGAATTCGTCTCCGATTTTATCTTACGTGCGGTCAGATTGGATAAAGACGTCTGACGATGTCGCGAGAACGACGATAGGAGCTTTGTTTATTTAACTAAGATAAAATCGGTGCGCGGAATGGTTATCGGGGCCTCGATAGGACATTTCCGATATTACTGCCCTGAATTCGTCTCCGATTTTATCTTACTTCTGGTCAGATTGGGTCAAGACGTCTGACGATGCCGCGAGAACGACGGTAGGGGCTTTGTTTATTTAACAAAGATAACATCGGTGCTCGGAATGGTTCTCGGCGCCTCGATAGGACATTCCCGATATTACTGCCCCGAATTCGTCTCCGATTTTATCTTACTTCCGGTCAGATTGGGTCAGGAAGTCTGACGATGCCGCGAGAACGACGGTAGGAGCTTTGTTTATTTAACAAAGATGAAATCGGTGCTCGGAATAGGTCTCGGAGCCTCGATCGGACATTCTCGATATTACTGCCCCGAATTCGTCTCCGATTTTATCTTAATTCCGATCAGATTGGGTCGAGAAGTCTGACGATGCCGCGAGAAGGACGGTAGGAGCTTTGTTTATTTAACAAAGATAAAACCGGTGCTCGGAATGGTTCTCGAAGTCTCGATCGGACATTCCCGATATTACTGCCCCGAATTCGTCTCCGATTTTATCTTACTTGCGGTCAGATTGGATAAAGAATTCTGACGATGTCCCGAGAACGACGATAGGAGCTTTGTTTATTTAACAAAGATAAAATCGGTGTTTGGAATGGTTATCGGGGCCTCGATAGGACATTCCCGATATTACTGCCCCGAATTCGTCTCCGATTTTAACTTACTTCCGGTCAGATTGGGTCAAGAAGTCTGAAGATGCCGCGAGAACGACGGTAGGAGCTTTGTTTATTTAACAAAGATGAAATCGGTGCTCGGAATAGTTCTTGCAGCCTCGATCGGACATTCTCGATATTACTGCCCCGAATTCGTCTCCGATTTTATCTTATTTCCGGTCAGATTGGGTCGAGAAGTCTGACGATGCCGCGAGAACGGCGGTAGGAGCTTTGTTTATTTAACAAAGATAAAATCGGTGCTCGGAATGGTTCTCGAAGTCTCGATCGGACATTCCCGATGTTACTGCCCCGAATGCGTCTCCGATTTTATCTTACTTCCGGTCAGATTGGGAAAGGAAGTCGGACGGTGGTGCGAGTGCGACGGTAGGAGCATTGTTTATTTAACAAAGATAAAATCAGTCCTCGGAATCGTTCCCGGGGCCTCGATAGGACATTCCCGATATGACTGCCCCGAATTCGTCTCCGATTTTATCTTACTTCCGGTCAAATTGAGTCAAGAAGTCTGACGATGCCGCGAGAACGACGGTAGAAGCTTTGTTCATTTAACAAAGATAAAATCGGTGCTGGGAATGGTTCTCGGTGCCTCGATAGCACATTCCCGATATTACTGCCCCGAATTCGTCTCCGATTTTATCTTACTTCCGGTCAGATTGGGTCGAGAAGTCTGACGATGCTGCGAGAACGACGGTAGGAGCTTCGTTTATTTAACAAAGATAAAATGTGTGCTCGGAATGGTTCTCGAAGTCTCGATCGGACATTCCCGATATTACTGCCCCGAATTCGTCTCCGATTTTATCTTACGTGCGGTCAGATTGGATAAAGACGTCTGACGATGTCGCGAGAACGACGATAGGAGCTTTGTTTATTTAACAAAGATAAAATCGGTGCGCGGAATGGTTATCGGGGCCTCGATAGGACATTCCCGATATTACTGCCCTGAATTCGTCTCCGATTTTATCTTACTTCTGGTCAGATTGGGTCAAGACGTCTGACGATGCCGCGAGAACGACGGTAGGGGCTTTGTTTATTTAACAAAGATAAAATCGGTGCTCGGAATGGTTCTCGGCGCCTCGATAGGACATTCCCGATATTACTGCCCCGAATTCGTCTCCGATTTTATCTTACTTCCGGTCAGATTGGGTCAGGAAGTCTGACGATGCCGCGAGAACGACGGTAGGAGCTTTGTTTATTTAACAAAGATGAAATCGGTGCTCGGAATAGGTCTCGGAGCCTCGATCGGACATTCTCGATATTACTGCCCCGAATTCGTCTCCGATTTTATCTTAATTCCGATCAGATTGGGTCGAGAAGTCTGACGATGCCGCGAGAAGGACGGTAGGAGCTTTGTTTATTTAACAAAGATAAAACCGGTGCTCGGAATGGTTCTCGAAGTCTCGATCGGACATTCCCGATATTACTGCCCCGAATTCGTCTCCGATTTTATCTTACTTGCGGTAAGATCGGATAAATAAGTCTGAAGATGCCGCGAGAACGACGGAAGGAGCTTTGTTTATTTAACAAAGATAAAATCGGTGGTCAGAATGGTTCCCGGGGCCTCGATCCGACATTCCCGATCTTACTGCCCCGAATTCCCCTCCGATTTCATCTTACTTCCGGTCAGACTTGGATAAAGAAGTCTGACGATGCCGCGAGAACGACGGTAGGAGCTTTGTTTATTTAACAAAGATAAACTCGGTGCTCGGAATGGTTCTCGGAGCCTCGATCGGACTTTCCCGATATTACTGCCCCGAATTTGTCTGCGATTTTATCTTATTTCCGATCAGATTGGGTCGAGAAGTGTGACGATCCTGCGACAACGACGGAAGAAGCATTATTTATTCAACAAAGATAAAATCGGTGCTCGCAACCGTTCGAGGAGTCTCAATCGGACATTTCTGATATTACTGCCCCGAATCCGTTTGCGATTTTATCTTACTTCCGGTCCTCGCATAGTCTATACTCCTTACCGCAAACATAAAGCTGCTTAGTCCGTGTATGTACAGGGTGCGCCAGAGAAACTTACTTATTTGAAAAAATTCCCGCGCGGTCAGTTCGGCGGGTAGAGGGGGCGCATCTAGAGGGGGAAGTTCCCAAGTTTGTTTCTCCCTCCAGTCAGTTGCCATCATGCTCTGATCTAGAGAGCAGCGGGCCTTCGCAGTCGAGAGCTTCTTTTCTAACGGTCGCTCACTTGTTGCTACGCAACGTGCCTTCCGCCCTCGCTTTGAAATTCCTCCTCACAGACTCGTTCCTGGCCGTAATTCGATTCTGTCGGGGGTTACCTCATTTCGGGAGTGTGGAAGTGTCGCTGAACCCAGAAATGGACTTCAACGGACCATCAGAACTCCGGAAAATGTCGAAAGAGTGAGGCAGTCAGTTGTGCGTTCTCCCCGGCGTTCGGCTCGCAAACACGCAGCTGCTATGGGAACTTCTGACACCACTGTTCGACGAATTCTCCACGAAGACCTTCAATTTCATCCCTATAAATTGGCTGTTGTGCAAGAATTAACTGAACGCGATTTTGTTGCCCGTCAAAATGCATGTGAAATGCTGGTTGACAACCTGCCTGAAGACGCGGTCGTTTTTTTCAGTGACGAGGCTCACTTCCACATTTCCGGCTGCGTCAACAAGCAAAACATGCGTTATTGGTGTGGTGTAAATCCACGTGAGCTTCACCAGAAGCCACTTAATTGTGAGCGAGTTACTGTCTGGTGTGCGATGTCGGTAATGGGAATAATTGGTCCTTATTTTTTTGAAGACAACGACCGCGCAGTTACCGTGAATGAAGCTCGTTACAGGAACATGATCGAGGAATTTTTTCTTCCAAGACTCGAAGAAATGAACGTTAGGAACGTGTGGTTTCAGCAACATGGAGCCACAGCACACACAGCACGAGACTCAATGAATTTGTTGCGACAACATTTCCCCGACCGCCTCATCTCTCTCAGAGGCGATCTCCAATGGCCGGCACGCTCTCCAGATTTGACTACATGCGATTTCTTTTTATGGGGTTATTTGAAATCTCTGGTTTATGTCGATCGACCACGGACCATAGCACACCTCAAGAACAACATTCGCGACGCCATTGCCAACATACCGATTGATATGCTGCAAAGAGTGGATACGAATTTCAAAAATCGACTTCATCCGTGTATGCGCAATGGGGGTCGCCATTTATCCGATGTCATTTTCAAGACTGCATGAAAAAAAAAATTGGGATATTGTATTCTCAAAAAAAAAAAAATTTTAAACAATAATTGAAGTACTTTTGTTTTTATTGACCTTTCAAATAAGTAAGTTTCTCTGGCGCACCCTGTATATGACTATTAATTAGTATATAAAAATCGATCTTTATCTTATTTGTTACTCCTTTTTTCTCATTGCTCAATTCATGTTCGTTTACAGTCACCGTCTCCAACATGAACGTGCTCAATTCATGCTCCTCTACTGTCGTCGTCTCCAACATGTATTGAGCTTATTTCATGTCAGATACGGTGCAGTCAACGGAGTTTGTACCGATTCATTTATCACTGTCATCATGATGACTGCGGGCGCTCTGCCGTACTACATTTCAGAAAAACCGAAAAAATATCACAAAAATCTTCTTTGGAACGACGAAATTTTAGGACGACTTGTGATCGGCTTGTGCGAGGATCATGATCCTGGTGAAAAAGGGATTTCGGCAACGTCATTAAGAAAAATTTTGCGTTTCGTATTCGCTGCATTACTGCCTGAAAAACGGCACATTTATTTGCGAAATTTCGTAAACAGACATTGCAGCTCGATCACGAACTTAATCGATGTCCACGGGATTCGGAGAAACGGGCCCGAAAGTTCCAAATTGTAAGTAAGGAGCCATACGCAAATGACGTAACGAATTTGGGGTTTTCACTTTTTAAATTCAAGTTTGATTATTCAAAACTTATTGTTTAGCATACATGAAGCGGAAGCTCTTATTATGTTGAGAAGTATAATGCATATGAAAACCCTTCATATCGCCCTCGACTTGATAATTTAATGTAAGCATCAATATTCTAGAAAAAAAACATAATTTAATATCAGAAAAGACGGAACGAAAACTTCGTTCGCGATTTTCTCGAAACTACTTTCTTCTAATGTGTCTCAGCGAATACTGAAAAACTTGTCAACCGATTTTCAATTTTTTAAAAACATTTGTCTAATCGCTGTGACTGAGGTTGTACGAAGCCGATTTTTTAAATTTTGATCCGAACTATTTTTAAAGATTACTTGAGTACATTAAAGGGCGTCGAAGATAGAAAAAAGTCCAACCTGCCGGCATATTGTAAAGAAAAGCTAAAATAAAATAACGGTTACGCATAACGATCGCTACATTCGAATAGATATCGATAAATTCAATGGGGCAATGAAGAGACTTTTCTTCGTCCCCACATCAGCGTTTATTTTTAGATATTTTTTGTAAAGATTGGTATAAAACTAAAATAATCGGTTGTTTCATAATAAGTCACCGTCCCGGAACTGGCGGGTTCAAGAGGGTCCCCCGAATAAACTGCAAAGAACACTTTTCCGTCAAATAGTTCTTATTTCGGAGCGATTAGAATTTCGGCGTTCCGACAGATGCCTAGCTGCCTTCCTCGCTGCCTCCCACTCGAGTGGTGTCGTTGCTAAGGGCAGACGGCTGCCCTACAACAGTCAGCCGAACGCCTCAATTTGAATCGCTCCCATTTAAAATCTATTTGACCGAAAAGCAAACGTCTTGGCAGTTTTACACGGGGGACCGTCCTGAACCCGCCAGTTCCGGGTGTCACTTATTATGAAACAGCTTCTATACTTCATAAACTGAGTAGAAAACCGTTCCATTCATACTTAGTTATTTATTTTTTTAAAACGCATATATTGACGACAAAGCACTCGTTACGTAACGGAATAGAGGGGGTGGTGGGTCAAGCCAGGCGCTACGGTTCGGTTCGGTGCGGGGGGCGGGGGGGGGGGGGGGGGGGGGGGGGTGCAAAAACTCGGAACTTGTGCGTTACGTAATTCATGTACACCCCCTTAATGTAAGAGGTTATGTATACTTTTACTCCAGTATTAATGGGCCTTCTCACTTTAGACGCTAAAAAAGGCTATTTTTATGAATTTTTTGGTAGGTTTATATTATAGAAATTGATATACTATAAAAGTTGTTACACTTAATACATACATTTTCGAAACATATTTTAATAAAATGAATTCATTTATTTCACTATTTATAGATGAAAATGATAGTTAAAGAAGGTCCTAAAAAGTGGTAGGTCTGTGCCGTTTATAAAATCTCGAAGATGGATCATCTGAAACAAAAAAAATCGAACGGTCTTAGATTCAGTATGTTAATAGCTATAGCGCATATAAGCAAAAATGATGAAATGGCAGACGTTTTCCGAAAAAAAATTTAAAAAAGGTTTCTCACCGTTTTTGGGGTAGAATAGTAAATATGAAAATTTAAAACATCCCTTAATAGGCGCTACGGCTATAGTTGCAACGAATATGTGGTTACAATTTCATAAGGATCGGTTCAGTAGTTTCGAAGATGTTATCATCAAGCCGTCGAAAAACGTTGTTTCGGGAAAAAAAAACGGTTAAAGTTTGTTTGGGCTGCATAACTACATAGTATATATTTTTTGAATGTATTTCGAAAGTGTATTTATTAGGTGTAATAACTTTTATATCAATGTCTATAATATAAATTTATCTAAAAATCGATGAAAATGGCCTTTTTTAGCGTCAACAGTGCGAGGACCCCTTAAAATAGAGTATGTTGATCGACAATCATTTGTTGAAAGTTACAGTTTCGGCGACATCGGACGGGCATTGAGAAAAAACATTTCAGGCAAAACGGATACGAACATCATACCACCAAGGTAGTGATTTGTAAATATTCTTATGCTATAAACTTATGTTCACATCCAAATGACAGACGCCTTAATCTTCGCAATCATTTGTAATTGTGGCCACACCGACATAAGAGTCTCGTTTGGGGAACAAGAAAGCAAGAAAAATTTGAAAGATCGGATCAACGTCGATGGTCAAGAGGTGAATATACGAATCCAAAGATTGCTCACAGCGATGGAAGGCTTCATTGATATGAAAACATTACTTCATACTCGTGAGAATAACCACTAATTATATATAAATTATTTTCTAAATCTAGAAAATTCGGTAAAGGGTATGCGTAACTTTGAAGTTAAAATAACAGATCGATTTTCAATATTTCTTTCGTCTCAGGCATTGGGATGATCGATTTTTCGCTCACAGATAGTACATAGTGTCGACATGTCACCGTTTTTTATTGCAAAATATATATATAAACTATTTAAGGAGTTAGGCAACAGTAACGGGTATAAAATCATGTGCAAATTGAACAATTTTTGTTCGTATGAATCGGTTATCCACTTATAAAATTAGTTACACATCTATTTAACACGAATATCAAGCTGTTGGAATTTTTTTTTTTTATGTACAAAATGGCCGATTACTAATATTTTCTATTATCTTTTTTCCAATTGATGTGACAAATAACTTCAACAAACTTCATTCGATTTACTTCAATTTTGAAGGTTATGTTCCTAATTAGGTTTCGCATAGAAGTACGTACCGAATCCTGATTAATCGAAAACTTTTCATTTTATGAGCAGTTTTATACGAAATTTTTTACTGAAAAATCGTTTCCTAAGTTCAAATACCTACAACTGTTGAATAAGACAACATTTTTTAAAATTCCGTCCGTACTTCCCTGGGTATTGTAATGTAGATTGACGAGAATTTTCGTTTTTTGTTCTAGGTAAAAAATTATGGTTGCTAAATGTCACGCCGCGGAGAGCCTAAAAAAAGATAACAAAAGAAAATATTAGTAATCGGCCGTTTTGTACATCGAAAAAAAAACAACTTCTGACAGCTGGATATTCATACTAAATAGATGTGCAATTAATTTTATGAGTGAATCACTGTTTCATACGAAAAAAAATTGTTCAATTCTCACATGATGTGATACTCGTTACTTTGACCTAACCCCTTAATCATTGTTATTTAATCTCAGGGTTGTAGGCTCCGCACGGCTGGATCACATACATGATTTCGGTAAATAGAAACATTCAAAGCAAAAATAAAAAAATATCTCTTTAGACCAATGGTAAAGCTACAACCTCACCATATACTTCATCGAAATTTTAAAAATTGCATAAATTACACTGTTTTTAAAGAAAAGGTCAATTTTCGACGAAAAATAACGACTTTAAACGTTTATTATTACCAATCGGAGGACCATATGAAAAATGCATGTGGTCAAATGATTGAATATGTTATAAAATATGTCCAATCCAAATTTGAAGTAAATCCAACCATTAGATTTTGAGATATGACGTACGCCAAATTGTGAAGTATACTTTTGAGACAAACGGAAGAGGAGAATACGTACTAAATCGACTTTTACCGTATACAATTTTCGTATAAATGTTTCAGTCTGCTCAATATCTTCGGTGGTTTTTTATCGTTTCGGGTACGGGCAATACGAATAGGACATTTATTTTATTCTAGAATCGCTTTTTTCCGTTATAAACAATTTAATTCTTATAGTGACGATTGTGACGAACCAGTACATTTTGTAGAAAAAAGTTTGAGATAAAAGGAGTTTCTTTTTAAATTGACGATAAAACATGTTTCTTTCCCTTTTTGCTAGCTCTATTGGTAATGGAGATATGAACAAGGAACGTTTTTATGAGAAAGACGGAATGATCGATCAAAGGGACGAAACGATGAGTGAGAGGTGATGCGATCAATTTTCGTTGCTTATATTACCATTAATAATAGAGCTAGTAAAATGTTTAAAGTGTTTTATTTAACAATTAGTACGAGTAGTGTGCGGCCGTGTTGATACTACGTGTTGTTCAGGAATCGGTTTCGATTCGTCGAAGCCGATTCCTGAACAACTCAACAACACGTCTTTTATTTAAAATTCCCATCTATGAAATACACTCTGTCATCCCAATTGTTATTTGAAAAAATTTTCGTAAGCAAGTTCCTCGGTCTACATTCTAATTGCTTGAGATAAAATCACAATTATTTTTCGTACCTTCAATCTGCGATTCCTGCACCATATAACAATCAAACAGCCTGGTTGGGCAAAATCATATCAATGCCCCTAGAAAGTACACAACGCACCGCGCAGCGCAAGAGCCATAACGCATCAGGACGTGCTGACTTGCTCCACTATAATTGTTATAACTCGGTCAGTTTGTGGAATTTTTATGAAATCTTTGAACGAAATTATAGTCAAGACTATATGCAACAAGACAATAAAATAAACTAAAAGTCGATGTTTTGAAATCTCAAGGTTATCTATATCCTTTATGCGGTTAGGCCACAGTAACGGGTAAAATCATGTGCGAATGTAACCATTTTTTTGTATGGAAAAGTGATTCACTTACAAAATTAATTACACATCTATTTAGTATGGATATCAAGCAGTTAGAATTTTTTTTTCGATGTACAAAATGGCCGTTTAGTAATATTTTCTGTTATCTTTTTTTAGGCGCTCCGCGGCGTGACATTCAGAATCTACAATTTTAGACCTAGAACAGAAAACGAAAATTCTCGTCAATCTACATGAGAATACCTAAAGAAGTACGTACGGAATTTGAAAAATATCTTGTTTTATTCAACATTGGTAGGTATAAAACTGCTCATAAAATTAAACGTTTTCGATTAATCAGAAATTCCGTACCTGCTTCTCTGCAAAATGCAATTAGAAACATAACTTTCCAAATTGAAGTAAATCGAACGAAAATTCTTGAAGTTATCCGTCATGCCGATTGGAAAAAAACAAAACAAAAGAAAATATTAGTAGTCGACCATTTTGTACATCGGAAAAATATATATATATTTTCTGACAGCTTGATTTTCATACTAAATAGATGTGTAATTAATCTTATGAGTGAATCGCTTTTTCATACAAAAAAAAATTTGTTAAATTCGCACATGATATCATACCTGTTACTGTGGCCTAACCCCTCAAGTGCATTATCTGCCACCGTATTGGAGAAAGAAAAAAATAAGAAAAAAATGTTCGCCAGTTCACAGGATTCCATCTGCCAGGAATTTCTGAGGCACTGAAGACCCTGACAAAAATGATAACAATCGAAGAAAACAAAAAAATGTAATACATATTATGTGTAGTTCGAAATAAATACAGCCTTGGCCAAAAGTATTAGGCACTCTGCAAATTTTCTATCCGGACAAAAAATCGGAAATCTCGGCGGGAAAAATTCGCACACCAACTTACCAAACGGGGATTTGAAGATGACAAAGCAAGCTTCATTGCGCTTTCGTATTTTGTATTTTGGAAAAAAATTGTACCCCGAACGTTATTTTAAAAATGCCAACTTTTCACGATTTTCGTGCTTCTCAAAATCGCATGCAGTACTTTAAAGAAAAACGATTTTAGCATCTACGGTTTTTTTTAAACAACACCTTTAGCTTTAATTTCGTTTTTGAAAAAAAAGTTTGCGATTTTGCGAAGGGCATTCCGTTATCATAATTATACACAAGCGCACGGTTATTGATCAACGAATACTAAAAAAATTGAGGTTTGGAATAACTGGATGCAGTTGCAATTTTCCGTGAACAATGATTTTGACAAATTTTTCTGTTTTGTTTATTATACACGATCACACATAAGATACATAAACACACACACACACACACACACACACACACACACACACACACACACACACACACACACACACACACACACACACACACACACACACACACACACACACACACACACACACACACACACACACACACACACACACACACACACACACACACACACACACACACGCACGCACGCACGCACGCACACACACACACACACACACACACACACACACACACACACACTTATGATCCGAATCACAATCTCACGCATGGCCCACTGAAGCACCGAAGGTCTTAACTAATCGTAGTGGCACCATTCGCACTGACGACGATCTATCCGTCTTCTTGGACAGAATGCGAATATTCTTCCAACAATTCGGTCAAGTTGCGTCGCTTCAATCGCAACCATTCCTTCACGACATTGCGAACAAACGACAACCTGACGTCGTGGGTATTCTGGATTCGATGTAGATGGGAGAACAGAGTAGAGTAATGTAGAAAACATTGAGATCGAAGATTGCAATCAATGTAGGCTGGAACAACGATTTTTTCTCTCTGCGTCTTCAGCGACGTGAACGATTACTTTTTCTGTGGTATACTTTTTTTATTTTGCAAATTTTTTCCTCGCGTTTTTCACGAAACGTCTCAAACTGTAAAGTCCTCAAAAAAGCAACAAACATGTTCGCAAATCCTTCGTATCGAACATTTTTTAAAAACCCTACCTATTTCTTCCAACCCTTTCCTTCCTATACGAGAACAAAGGGCTCATTGGGGAACGGCTTTCGCCCAGTTTTTGCTGCTATGGCGGAACTTAATGTGCGATCATTTATTAGAATTCCACGGTAGAAAAATAGCGACTATTATGGATTGGGAGTTTCTTTAGGATCTTTATTTTTCTCGACTTACTGCTGAAGGTTTTCTGAAATTTCTGTTGTTCTTAATTGTATTAAATTTGTATTCACAGTTTAAAAAAATTATAATTTCACACATACACAACATTTTCTAATGTCCAATTTTATGATGCTTGGCTACCTCAAACTTTCATGGTTTTCGGTCTTTTTGGGATCTCAAGCCCTCTAATTTTCACAAATATTCAGTATTCTCGATAATCTGAAACTTTTATCATTTCTAATGTTATCAAGCTTCTATGATTTTCAATCTTTTAAAATGTTTAGAATACCTAATTTTCTCAAATTCTGATCTGTCTCAATGATCCCGAATTTTCATAATTTCTCATTTTCTCAAAAATTGATTATTCGTGATTTTTTAAAATTACATGGTATACAATAATCGAATATTTGCATCATTCTCAATTATTCCAAACTTTTATGATTCTCGATCATTCAAAATTTCCAACACTCCTGATTTTCCTAAATTTGTATAAAATCAAATTTTCTCTAATTTTTACGATTCTCAATTTTCCCAAATTCCTATAATTTTTTATGTTTGTTTATTTCGAGTGTTCCTGTGTGGTGCATGCGTTGTATAGTTATATAATGGTGATATCAATTTTGTGTTATAATAATCATTCTTTTTTTATTGAAAATGAAATATTTGGAAAAATATTATTCCAAGGGCTTAACAATTTTGTGTATAACATTCCTAATAAACTTACTTGGCTATTTTATAAAAACTTATTTCACTTTTTTGTACATTTAGATTGAAAAATGTTCTGAGTTTAATCAGCTTTTTTTTATACTACCACACATACAATTTTTTGGGTGGATTTTTATTACTTGGCGTTCTTTTTTTTACTTTTTAAAAGTTAAGAAATACCTAAACCATCAGTGTTTCAGAACGCATATCACTTCACTGCACTATAAGAAGGAATTAATCCAATGTTTGCTAAATGATTTCCAACTGAAAAGTTTGTTTGTTAAGGAGCAGTACCCGGGCTTGGTCGATATAATAGATTGAGATGGTAGATACCCACGGATTGCCTAAACGGCTCTTCGAAATTTCATTAAATTTGACCATACAATGTCAAATTAATAAACGGATGGCTATTTTATCATAAAATTTCGTGAATAAAAAAGGATGATTGTATTACCATGCTGAAGCCCTGATGATAATGATGGAAAAAAAGTCTTCTTAACACACAATGTGACCGAAAGTGAAAAGAAATCGAAGACGAATTTGGGGTAGTTATATTGGGAATGTTCGATTACGGCTCCGAGAACTCTTTGTGAGCACCGATTTTATCATTGTCAGCTTGGTGCTAGTTGTTATACGCTCAAGCTTCGTTTCAACGGCCTGCCGTGATTCGTTGTTTTGATCCCAGGCGAAATCGATAACCGCTACAAGGAAAGTCGAAGAGGATTAATCGTCACGCAGAAACATCAAGCTCTATGTCGATTTTATCTTTTTTTACGTAAACAACGATTCTGTAATCGTTCTGGCAGCATCGTCATACTTCCCTACTCAATCTAACCGGAAAAAAGATAAAATGGGCGATCCATTTGTGGTAGTCATATCAGGAATTGAGACCATTCGTAATTTGATCTACGGAAAAATTATCTAATCGCAAATGACATAACTGATATAACAATTTTATTGTTGAGATGTTTTTGAACTATTTCGATTTGAGATAACAATTTTCTATGTACAATTTTCTATGTACAATGTTTTATGTACAATTTTTTATGTACAATTTTATATGTACAATTGTCTATGTACAATCGGAATGACAATATATGATCGACAAAAACTATACAATCAGAGCAGTCAATTATCCGTACAAGTAACAAAAAATACGACAACTGGATTTTAAAGCATCATAAACGCAGCAAAGATTATCGCATTTGGCTGTTAAACATCTCTGCATTATACCAATTTGATTTGGAATGTACTATCTACGAAGGAAGCCCTATTTACACTGCAGCGAACGATCAAGCACCAAAACGTGTGGATCCCAGAAAATACTCAGTAAACTTCAAAGTTCTGACAAAACAAAAGAAGAATTAGAATTAATGTATAGGCTCGAATTCTGTATGATAAAACTAAGCATTCAAAGTTTTCTAATGGGATAATGGGTAGCGATACATGAAAAGATTTTTAGATAATATTGTACTGTAATATTGAAAGGGGTACCTACAGATAATGGGCGAAGGTACAGACCTCAGGATAGTTACCCCTTACACGGCGAGGAAACTGAAAGAACTTCACAAACGATAGCTGAATCGAACCATCGGAATAAATGTTAGGGGTTCGGCATCGAAGGAACCGACGACACAAGATACCTCGCGAGAACCACGAGGAAATTGTACAAATGCTGCAGCATGCCAGAACCAACATATTCTATAACATATTGAAAATAATAAAGCGTTCAATCCAAGAGAAAACTGGTACACTCTACAGCGGTAGAAGAAGTCGATTTTTTAAATAATAATACATGTGACGAATAGACCATTTATTGCATACCACAAATGCAACGTACCGTATACCTCCAAGGTTACTTCTTCAGACGGGGTTCCACCTTTTCAGCAAATGCTCGACGTGGCCCCCTTCCTGTTCAACGCAAAGCTCCAACCTTTTCTTAATGTTGGCCCTGGTATGCTGCAACATTCGCCCCGTTTTTGTGGCAAACGCAGCCCTGATACTTTCCCGCATATCTTCCGGTGTTGTCGGTTCAGTCTTGTAGACTATGTCCTTGATCTTTCCCCACACGAAAAAATCGAGTGGGGTCAGATCAGGGGATCTCGCCGGCCACGGAACCGTTCCACGTATTCCGATGATACGATTCGGGAATCGTTCGCGGAGCATCGTTAACGGGATTCTCGCCATATGAGCAGGGTGACCATCCTGTTGCCACCACATCCTCAATCGTGCATCCAGAGGTACATCTTTCAAAAGTACCGGCAGAATATTTTCTAAAAATTCTGCGTATGATGCGCTATTCATGTTCCCGTTAAAAAACCATGGGCCGATAATTCTATCGTTCAGGATGCCCGCCCATACATTCACTCTTCAGTGTTCTCGTCTCGGCACTTGAATGGTCCATCCAGGATTTTCAGGTGTCCACTGTCGAACATTTTGCCGATTGACCGTTCCCCGCTTAGTGAAGCCAGATTCGTCCGTACATAACACATTTCTAAAAAAATTGGAGTTACCTTGAAGTTGTTTAAGACCCCAGGCCCAAAATTCTAGACGTCGTTTTGTGGCTTGTATGGATAATTGACACTCTTCACAATTCTTCGCACAGTTTCTCGATGCATATCTATATAACGAGAACGAAAGAAAGAATTGTTAACGCGAGGTGAAAGCTGTACCACGTGAGATGTGAGTGTGAGAGAAATAGTCGAAATTTTTAAAACGCGATTTGTCAAGGATGAAACATTTGCTTTAAAAAAAAAATTACTGGCCTATTCTTCATAGTATACGCTGTCTTCGCGCTTCTTGCCCTTCCCCGCCTGTATTTTCCGAATCAGGCGGGTATATTCCCACTTTACATTTCCCGACTGTGTTTCCTGCTTTTCCCACTATAAACCCCTTCCTATTCCCTCTCGGATTACACACCCTTTTCATCTCCCCACCCGGATTGTGCCAATTCGAAGTAACCGCTGCTGCGTCCACAGCCACAGTCTTATGCGACACACCAGCGTCGGTCAAGAACGAAACTTTTTTACGGTAAAATAAAAGCATCAAGCTCTGCGACTATGAATTCTACAGAGACTGATCCTTTTAACTTGTACGGATTTTTTAAAATTTAAGGGGGGATTGTCTTTTTTTTCGCAAAATTTACCGCTTTTTGAGATTTTTTTTGTGAAGAAAGTATACAACGGAAAACTTGTGAAACTTGGCATATAGTTTTATTGATCTGTTAACTACATACAAAAAAATTTTTAAACAATTTCATCAAAAAATCCGCCTCCCACCACCCCTCGACGCGCGATGGTCCTTTTTTGATGGTGTGCACGATTTCTCAAAAACTATTCAACCGATTGCCTTCAAATTTGGACAGAATGCTCAGCTGACATCCTTTTATCGTTTGATGAAGCAAAAAAGCAATACGTTTAATAGTTTTTTATTTATAACAAAAAAACGATCAATTTTTTTCGAAAAATCGATACTTCAAGTTCAAAACGTCACCAAATCGTCAATTTTTTTCCCTTCATCGAACGATAGCTATATGTGTCTAAAGTAAAATGCTTTTTGGGTTTTTGTTGCAGGATGAACGTGAAGGCTGTAATCGTGCACACCATCAAAAAAGGACCATCGCGCGTCGAGGGGGGTGGGAGGCGGATTTTTTTATGAAATTGTTTAAAAAAAATGTTGTATGTAGTAAACAGATCAATAAAACTATATACCAAGTTTCACAAGTTTTCCGTTGTATACTTTCTTCACAAAAAAATTCCCAAACAGCGGTAAATTTTGCGAAAAAAAAAGACAATCCCCCCTTAACGGACGATAGGCAACCGGGTATCGAAAATATTTGAGGTTATGTCGATATTCTACAGCGTGTTTCAAAATTACTGACCAACCCGGAACTGGCGGGTTCGGAGGGGTCCCCCGAGTATAACTATCGAGGGGTTTCCATAGGACAACACTCGACAACGTCACGACGAGTTCGCCATCAATTACAAAGATGAATCAATGATTCTTCTAGTGTCCGTAGGACATAATCGAAGCCGTCATGACGAGTTCGCCATTGATTTCATCTCCTTTCCGATGATATTGAAACGAGATAAATTCATCTCGTTCCCGATAGCGATAGGAGATGAAATCAATTCGGACAACGATTCGTGCATTATCCATAGGACATACTCGACAACGTCACAATGAGTTCGCGGTTGATTTCATCTCCATTCTGATAATATCGCAAGGAGATGATTTCATCTCGTTCCCGATCGCGGACGGAGATGAAATCAATGCTGTCAATGATTCTTCTAGTGTCCGTAGGACATACTCTAAGCCGTCACGACGAGTTCGCCATTGATTTCATCTCCTTTCCAATGATATTGAAACAAGATAAATTCCTCTCGTTCCCAATCGCGACAGGAGATGAAATCGATTCGGACAACGATTCGTGCATTATCCATACGACATACTCGACAAGGTCGCAACGAGTTCGCGGTTGATTTCATCTCCATTCCGATAATATCGCAAAGAGATGATTTCATCTCGTTCCCAATCGCGAATGGAGATGAAATCAATCTGTCAATGATTCTTCTAGTGTCCGTAAGACATACTCGAAGCCGTCACGACGAGTTTGCCTTTGATTTCATCTCGTTTCCGATTATATCGGAACGAGATGAATCCATCTAGTTCCCGATCGCGAACGGAGATAAAATCAATTCTGTCAGTGATTCGCGGAGTATCCATACGATACACTCAACAACGTCACGATGAGTTCGCCATTGATTTCATCTCCTTTTCGATAATATCGCGGCGAGATGAATTCATCTCGTTCCCGATCGCGATAGGAGATGAAATCAATTCGGACAACGATTCGTGCATTATCCATAGGACATACTCGATAACGTCACAATCAGTTCGCGGTTGATTTCATCTCCATTCCGATAATATCGCAAAGAGATGATTTCATCGCGTTCCCGATCGCGATCGCCGTCACGATGAGTTCGCTATTGATTTCATCTCCATTCCGATAATATCGCAAAGAGATGATTTCATCTCGTTCCCAATCGCGAATGGAGATGAAATCAATTCTGTCAATGATTCTTCTAGTGTCCGTAAGACATACTCGAAGCCGTCACGACGAGTTTGCCTTTGATTTCATCTCGTTTCCGATTATATCGGAACGAGATGAATCCATCTAGTTCCCGATCGCGAACGGAGATAAAATCAATTCTGTCAGTGATTCGTGGAGTATCCATAGGATACACTCAACAACGTCACGACGAGTTCGCCATTTATTTCATCTCCTTTTCGATAATATCGCGGCGAGATGAATTCATCTTGTTCCCGATCGCGATGGGAGATGAAATCAATTCGGACAACGATTCGTGCATTATCCATAGGACATACTCGACAACGTCACAATAAGTTCGCGGTTGATTTGATCTCCATTCCGATAATATCGCAAAGAGATGATTTCATCTCGTTCCCGATCGCGAACGGAGATGAAATCAATTCTGTCAATGATTCTGCTAGTGTCCGTAGGATATTCTCGAAGCCGTTACGACGAGTTCGCTATTGATTTCATCTCCTTTCCGATGATATTAAAACGAGATAAATTCATCTCGTTCCCGATCGCGAACGAAGATGAAATCAATTCTGTCAATGATTCTTCTCGTGTCCGTAGGACATAATCGAAGCCGTCACGACGAGTTCGCCATTGATTTCATCTCCTTTCCGATTATATTGAAATGAGATAAATTCATCTCGTTCCCGAACGCGATAAGAGATTAAATCAATTCGGACAACGATTCGTGCATTATCCATACGACATACTCGACAAGGTCGCAACGAGTTCGCGGTTGATTTCATCTCCATTCCGATAATATCGCAAAGAGATGATTTCATCTCGTTCCCAATCGCGAATGGACATGAAATCAATTCTGTCAATGATTCTTCTGGTGTCCGTAGGACATACTCGAAGCCGTCACGATGAGTTCGCCATCGATTTCATCTCCTTTCCGATGACATTGAAACGAGATAAATTCATCTCGTTCCCGATCGCGATAGGAGATGAAATCGATTCGGACAACGATTCGTGCATTATCCATACGACATACTCGACAAGGTCGCAACGAGTTCGCGGTTGATTTCATCTCCATTCCGATAATATCGCAAAGAGATGATTTAATCTCGTTCCCAATCGCGAATGGAGATGAAATCAATTCTGTCAACGATTCTTCTAGTGTCCGTAAGACATACTCGAAGCCGTCACGTTGAGTTTGCCTTTGATTTCATCTCGTTTCCGATTATATCGGAACGAGATGAATCCATCTAGTTCCCGATCGCGAACGGAGATACAATTAATTCTGTCAGTGATTCGTGGAGTATCCATAGGATACACTCAACAACGTCACGACGAGTTCGCCATTGATATCATCTCCTTTTCGATAACATCGCGACGAGAAGAATTAATCTCGTTGCCGATCGCAAAAGAAGATGAAATCAATGGCGAACTCGTCGTGACGACTTCGAGGATGTCCTACCGACACTAGAAGAATCATTGACAGAATTAATTTCATCTCCGTTCGCGATCGGGAACGAGATGAAATCATCTCTTTGTGATATTATCGGAATGGAGATGAAATCAACCGCCAACTCGTTGTGACGTTGTCGAGTATGTCCTATGGATAATGCACGAATCGTTGTCCGAATTGATTTCATCTCCTATCGCGATCGGGAACGAGATGAATTCATCTCGCCGCGATATTATCCAAAAGGAGATGAAATCAATGGCGAACTCGTCGTGACGTTGTTGAGTGTATCCTATGGATACTCCACGAATCACTGACAGAATTGATTTTATCTCCGTTCGCGATCGGGAACTAGATGGATTTATCGCGTTCCGATATAATCGGAAACGAGATGAAATCAAAGGCAAACTCGTCGTGACGGCTTCGAGTATGTCTTACGGACACTAGAAGAATCATTGACAGAATTGATTTTATCTCCATTGGCGATTGGGAACGAGATGAAATCATCTCTTTGCGATATTATCGGAATGGAGATGAAATCAACCGCGAACTCGTTGCGACTCGGTGTCCGAAACGATTTCATCTCCTATCGCGATCGGGAACGAGATGAATTTATCTCGTTTCAATATCATCGGAAAGGAGATGAAATCGATGGCGAACTCGTCGTGACGGCTTCGAGTATGTCCTACGGACACTAGAAGAATCATTGACAGAATTGATTTCATGTCCATTCGCGATTGGGAACGAGATGAAATCATCTCTTTGCGATATTATCGGAATGGAGATGAAATCAACCGCGAACTCGTTGCGACCTTGTCGAGTATGTCGTATGGATAGTGCACGAATCGTTGTCCGAATTGATTTCATCTCCTATCGCGATCGGGAACGAGATGAATTTATCTCGTTGCAATATCATCGGAAAGGAGATGAAATCAATCGCAAACTCGTCATGACGGCTTCGATTATGTCCTACGGACACTAGAAGAATCATTGACAGAATTGATTTCATCTCCGTTCGCGATCGGGAACTAGATGGATTCATCTCGTTCCGATATAATCGGAAACGAGATGAAATCAAAGGCAAACTCGTCGTGACGGCTTCGAGTATGTCTTACGGACACTAGAAGAATCATTCACAGAATTGATTACATCTCCATTCGTCATTGGGAACGAGATGAAATCATCTCTTTGCGATATTATCGGAATGGGGATGAAATCAACCGCAAACTCGTTGCGACCTTGTCGAGTATGTCGTATGGATAATGCACGAATCGTTGTCCGAATCGATTTCATCTCCTATCGCGATCGGGAACGAGATGAATTTATCTCGTTTCAATATCATGGGAAAGGAGATGAAATCAATGGCAAACTCGCTGTGACGGCTTCGTGTACGTCCTGCGGACACTAGAAGAATCATTG
Organism: Ophion ellenae; assembly: GCA_963210295.1. Classification (NCBI taxonomy): domain Eukaryota; kingdom Metazoa; phylum Arthropoda; class Insecta; order Hymenoptera; family Ichneumonidae; genus Ophion; species Ophion ellenae. The sequence continues at coordinate 7,953,146 of OY723391.1, forward strand.
ACAGAATTGATTTCATCTCCGTTCGCGATCGGGAACGAGATGAAATCATCTCTTTGCGATATTATCAGAATGGAGATGAAATCAACCGTGAACTCATTGTGACGGTGTCGAGTATGTCCTATGGATAATGCACGAATCGTTGTCCGAATTGATTTCATCTCTTATCGCGATCCGGAACGAGATGAATTTATCTCGTTTCAATATCATCGGAAAGGAGATGAAATCAATGGCAAACTCGTCTTGACGGCTTCGATTATGTCCTACGGACACGAGAAGAATCATTGACAGAATTGATTTCATCTTCGTTCGCGATCGGGAACGAGATGAATTTATCTCATTTTAATATTATCGGAAAGGAGATGAAATCAATAGCAAACTCGTCGAGACGGCTTCAAGAATGTCCTACGGACACTAGAAGAATCATTGACAGAATTGATTTCATCTCCGTTCGCGATCGGGAACGAGATGAAATCATCTCTTTGCGATATTATCGGAATGGAGATGAAATCAACCGCGAACTCATTGTGACGTTGTCGAGTATGTCCTATGGATAATGCACGAATCGTTGTGCGAATTGATTTCATCTCGTCGCGATCGGGAACGTGATTAATTTATCTCGTTTCAATATCATCGGAAAGGAGATGAAATCAATGGCGAACTCGTCGTGACGGCTTCGAGTATGTCCTACGGACACTAGAAGAATCATTCACAGAATTGATTTCATCTCCGTTCGCGATCGGGAACGAGATGAATTTATCTCGTTTCAATATTATCGGAAAGGAGATGAAATCAATAGCGAACTCATCGTGACGGCTTCGAGAATGTCCTACGGACACTAGAAGAATCATTGACAGACTTGATTTCATCTCCGTTCGCGATCGGGAACAAGATGAAATCATCTCTTTGCGATATTATCGGAATGGAGATGAAATCAACCGCGAACTCATTGTGACTTTGTCGAGTATGTCCTATGGATAATGCACGAATCGTTGTCCGAATTGATTCCATCTCCTATCGCGATCGGGAACGAGATGAATTCATCTCGCCGCGATATTATCCAAAAGGAGATGAAATCAATAGCGAACTCGTCGTGACGTTGTTGAGTGTATCCTATGGATACTTCACGAATCACTGACAGAATTGATTTTATCTCCGTTCGCGATCGGGAACTAGATGGATTCATCTCGTTTCGATATAATCGGAAACGAGATGAAATCAAAGGCAACCTCGTCATGACGGCTTCGAGTATGTCTTGCGGACACTAGAAGAATCATTGACAGAATTGATTTCATCTCCATTCACGATTGGGAACGAGATGAAATCATCTCTTTGCGATATTATTATAATGGAGATGAAATCAACCGCGAACTCGTTGCGACCTTGTCGAGTATGTCGTATGAATAATGCACGAATCGTTGTCCGAATCGATTTCATCTCCTATCGCCATCGGGAACGAGATGAATTTATCTCGTTTCAATATCATCGGAAAGGAGATAAAATCAATGGCGAACTCGTCGTGACGGCTTCGAGTATGTCCTACGGACACTAGAAGAATCATTGACAGAATTGATTTCATCTCCGTTCGCGATCGGGAACGAGATGAAATCATGTCTTTGCGATATTATCGGAATGGAGATGAAATCGACCGCGAACTCGTTGTGACGTTGTCGAGTATGTCCCATAGAAAATGCACGAATGGTTGTCCGAATTGATTTCATCTCCTATCGCAATCGGGAACGAGATGAATTTATCTCGTTTCAATATAATCGGAAAGGAGATGAAATCAATGACGAATTCATCGTGACGTTATCGACTATGTCCTTTGGATACTGCACGAATCATTGACAGACTTGATTTCATCTGCGTTCGCGATCGGGAACGAGATTAATTCATCTCGTCGCGATATTATCGAAAAGGAAATGCTATCAATGGCGAACTCGTCGTGACGTTGTCTAGTGCTGTCCTATGGATACTGCACGAATCACTGACAGATTTGATTTCTCTCCGTTCGCGATCGAGACCGAAACGAGGGAGAACGAGATACCGTTTTACCTCTTTTTACATGATCCATTCTCCTGGATCAAAAAGGAGATGAAATCAAAGACAAACTCAACGTGACGCTTTCGAATATATCCCATAGATGTCCGACAAACTATTGAGACTATCGACTTCATCTCCGATTGTCAAGTTCCATCGATGCTAGTAAAATGATTGAGAGAATCATTTTCATGTCTTTCCGCTAGGCACTGTCTAACACTCGTCCGAGCTCCATTTTAGCGATAGACCATCCACTTCCTAAGCATCGTTTTCTGAACCAATGATGACATCATAAAAGTCAAAATTAATATCACGGCAGCGAAACTTGTCCACTTGCATTAAGAGGAACTCGGTCAAACGCAATTACGCAAGTGGACGAATCTTTTCAGAAATTTCCGATAGGGCGTCCAGAAATCATATGAAGCATTGATTTAATATTTGCTCTCGTACCAGCATGCATTAAGATAAACAAAAATATCGAATCTTTGTTATTCGTATAACGATGTAAATCCCCGACAACTTGACAATCCGAGTCGCCAGAACACAGGTCGCAATTAAGTAAATTAAAAAAAAAAACAATTCAAAAACACGTGTTGTAACGCTGTACTCGAGTTTCGACATGCATCGAGTAATTGTCGGTTCTTTTTTTTCTTGATTTAAAAAACAGCATGAAATCTGAATTGACGACTTATTAATTATTTATCTTTTATGACCGCCTAAATATAACGATAACGCTAAGCCTCGATGAATAATCTCATAGAGCGCGATGATCTTTTCTCATCATCGCTCGTACAAAGAAATACATTTCTCATGGAACTTGGCAAGCTTCATGTTTCGGCACGACATTCGTGAAGTGAATAAAGACGAAGCTGGAAGTGACAGATCGGCCGGCCTGTCACGGATGTCAAATCCGATTGGTTAACAGGCAGCCTAAGCGATCGATACGCAAAACGTCAAATAACGCTTGCCATCATCTGTCAAACGGTACATTTCAGTAGAATCTTACAGCGCGGTCTGAACTTATGCACCAAATATGACAGAAATGTCAACTCGCTCGGGCCAGCGAGACAGACACCTATCTTCCTGACTCGTAGCCTGCTACGTCTCTCGCGCTCAGATTCAGCACTTGAGTGTCGTCGTTGTTAAGGACAGACGTCGGCCCTACAACAATTGTCCGAACTCCGATATTATAATCGCTCTCATTCAGAAACTATTGGACGGAAAAAAACGCCTCGATAGTTATACTCGGTGGACCCCTCCGAACCCGCCAGTTCCGGGTTGGTCAGTAATTTTAAAACACGCTGTATTTGCTCTTAATGATCTTCCACACTACTTGAGCTTGACGTCTCCAGTTTTGACTCCGAGCAATTCAAATGCCTGATAATTAACATCTTTCGTGACATCAAATAAAAAATGTCTCTACCTTTTGAGTAACAAAGAGGAATGTAACACTTCCTCAAGGCCGTCGTCTACTGTCATAAGTCGGAAAAATAAATTGTTTTTTGCATTATCTAAAAATATAATTTCTTGAGAACATTTTCGTTTTTCAGCAATTAAAAAATTCCTATCCTTAGTCATGTTATGGCCCTTTGTCGGGGTCGCGGCAACAGGATTAACCGACTGGCGGACCTAAATCGAAACAAGAGAGGCCAGAATCGCGTGAAAATCGTAATGCTCAAATATTAATGAGCTCTTTGAGCAAGGAGAAGGTATGATGTATGTCCGTAGGAACGCAGATTGCGTGAAAGTTGAAGCTTTCATCATATTTGCGCATGTACCGTCTCCAAACTTAAATGCGTTTCTCAAAACTATATATTTATCAATTTTCTTAGGAAGGTATTTTGGAAGCTAATCGACCCATTTATACTTTATCGTTAGTCGGAATGGAATTCCTGCGATCTACTCTAATTGTAAGCACAGAAATTAAAGGATATTGAAAAATGCGAAATTTTTCACTGGATTTCAAAAAGCTCTGTAATTCTGTGAAAAATTGTCTAGAGCTAAAATAAAAAAAAAGCAAATCGAAGCTTCAAGTCTCTGATGTTGAGATCCTGAGACCAAATATTTTTATCGCTGACAATTGTAGAGCAATCTTTTACAAACCAGCGGAAGTGTTTCCAAATTTTTCGTTCTCCTTTCAAAAGGTGCACGAGCATAAATGAATTTTTTCAACGATTTCATGCAAAAAATCTCTGACGATTAACTTTATACTTCCGCTTCAATTTGAGCGGTCGGAGAGCTCTGTCCTATGATTTTTCGCCGAGTTATCGGTGTTCAGAGCAAAAATGACACTTTTGACTTCAATAATTAATAACTCCCGAAGTAAAGGTCGTATAGAAAATAACGGTAGTTTTCTGAAAAAATAAGAGTGTTTTCTATAAGTTGGTTTTCTTCTTTTTCATGAAAAAAGTCCATTAAAAAATTGGATTTAAAAAAGTTAAAAAAGGCTTCTTAACGAGTTGTCGCTTGCATGGGATAACTTTGCAAATAATGAAGAGAAATATCATTTGCATGTTTTTTTCACCGTCAAGTAATACGACGAAACCTTATTAATAATTAATAAATTTTCAATATGTGCAAACATGTGTTCTTTATTTCAGGTTTAATAAGCCATGAAAGCCCGTATGTCCGGTGCCTGATGATTCTCGAAAAAAATTCCAAAAAATGACGTTTCTCTATCTCCACATCCGACGACGGCCTTAAACGGAATCGAATATTAAAGAGATCCACCTTATCTCTTCTGTAAATTGTGGACACTCACTCATTTCACGAGCAAGACCGCGTGCGCTTTGCATCGGGTTGATCTCCATTGCCCGCAAAACGTCCGCCGACCTCGGACCGGCAACTGTCGCCGTTCGGGGCCTTCTTGGTGGTTTTAGCACACCGTGCTCATGGAGTGTGTGGGCAAGGCTATAAATTGTAACGGGTGTTAATTCGTTACAGATAAATTTATAGGTTCGGGGACTCGAACAGGGAAGAAATTAATTGAAACTCAGGTGTTTTGGGTATTTTAACAAAAAGTGCGATTTATTCAAGTTTTTATGGCTCTATATAATGTAATAATAATAATAATAATAATAATAACGCTATGTATAAGTGTGGTGTGTTGTTTGTGTTGTCTTTGTATTTTCCGCAATGTTTTTCTCGGTCGATCAATTACTCTTTATTCGCATGGTACATTTGGTTCGGCGTGGTCAGTTATCATGGATCGATATTGATTACTCGCGATCTACGGGCCGTGCGCGCGCGCTCTCTCTCGTCACGCGCCGCGATCTATTTCCCTACTATAGCTCGGCCCTTCGCGCCGCGGTGATCGATGCTCTCTCCCGATCGCTTATCGCGCGTCGATAATTAAACGCTCGGTCCTTGATCTTGGCGTGCGATGTCGCCACCGACTGGTCTAGGATAGTCTAATCGAGCAAGGTGCCGCGAGCACTCGACTGACCCTTTTTTTGTATAGATTTCGGCGCTCTCGTAATTTAGGAATACCTCCTTGTCCTTTCTGTAATCCTGATCCATATAACTCGATGATCACGGTGTGTGTGTGGTTGTGTGTCTGTGTGTGTGTGTATGGGTGTGTGTATGTGCCTCGTATAACTATAGCGTACTCTTCCTTATTTCCTAATATAATATTTCGTGTATTTTCCCAATTGAATATTTTTCCTTATATCTATTCGTACGCTCGCTCGTTCTGATACCTTCTCGCTTCCTATTGTCTCCTGATATACCTGTCCTACCTATTTAGCGCTAATTGTTTGCTATCTTTAATTTATTAACCTTCCTTATTTTATTTTTCTTTGATTTTCTGATATTTTCTCTTTTAAAATAAATTTATCTCAGTTCTGCTTCTAAAGCCTTTTAGGCGCGACTCCGTTTTTTTTTGTTTCTCAACGTTCCATGTACCGGACGTTTCCGGTCCTCAAGGGATGTACTTGGTCCAATCGTACTTGTCGATCCACGGGGAATGAAAGAAGTGCTCTTTCAACTGTTTTTTAAGCGCGACTCCTTGTTTCTCTCGTTTCTCAACGTTCCATGTAACAGACGTTTCCGATCCTCGAGGGATGTACTTTGTCCAATCGTACTTGTCGATTTCCAAGGGACTCAAAGAGCCCCTTTTCTCCAAAATCTTGTCCTTTTATACCCCGATTTTACCGCTTTTCAAATCCCCTTCTTCTCCGTCTTTAACTCAATTAGTTGGTTTGTCCGGTTTCTGCCGGTTTCTCTTTCCCCTTAATTCGATTAGTGTAACGTCTGAATTTATTTGGGTGACCGTTAGTCCTTCTCTGTTCTTGTCTGCCATTAATTTAATTAGCGTTGGTTCGACCAACATGGCGGATCTCTTGGTCTGTTTTTCTCTTTTACCCCTTCCTTTCCCCGAATTCGGTTGGTTCCTGAATATCCTTGGGGCGATAGTTTCTTGGTTGGTTTATGAGACGGTCTTTTTCGTCTCATTGTCCCCCTTGACTCTTTGGGTTTTGGATCGCTTCGTCAGCGATCCAACTCACGAAGAGTAAAAAAAAAATTTTAAACCAAGGTCTATACTTCTCTTTGTTTTGAGTTGCTTCGTTCCTACCGGGCTATTTCTTGAAGGTCGGCCTTTGGTCTTCTTCTTCATTTCCCCTTCCCCTTTAATCTAACCGCTCGCTTGTTGATTAGGGCCGCTGCCCATCGCTCGCAAAAAAAAAAGACTTTTTCCTACGCATATTTGGTTTTTAAAATTTTTATTATATCGATGCGATGCTATTTTCGTCGTCGCTGGATATCTCTTCCTCCACCTCCTGGTGGAGGCCAATTTCTCGCCAAAAACGGTCCTCGTCGCTGTCGTAGTTTTGATCCAAGACGAGGGTTTCGTCGTCGTCATCGTCGTCGTCGTCGTCGTTGTCCTCGGTGTCGTTTGCCTCTCGGTCAATGTTTGAGTCGGCGGGTTGGTTGGTGGGTGACGGTTGTCGGTCGCGTCGGATCCACTCCTCCTCTATTTCCCGGATAATGAAGCTGTCCCCAAAACGGCTGCCCTTTGCCTCGATCCTTGGTGGGCCGCTGTTGATGTCCCGTGCCGCCACGTTAAAATACACGAACATTTCCGCTAGCCGCCTCCCTTGATTTGGGCCTTCGTTTTCTAAAAAGAGGTCGACCAGCACGACGTTGCGATTCGTGGCTTTTCCCCATATTTTCAGCGTCCAGGTGGCTCCTTCCGCTGCTGATCGGGCAAGGTGGAGTTCCTCCTCCGTCCACAGTTCGTCCCGGGGCACGAGATCTCCGTGTGTGGCGGTAATCGCTTGATAGGGGCATGCGAGTGCCGCCGGAGGGGCCGTAAAGCACTCCTCTTGGTTTGCGGTCACCCACATACCCCAATCCCCGAGCCACAGCTGCCACCTACCATTTTCGACGTATTCGAGGGTCGCCCGATGGAAGTGCCCTCCTTCCCGATATAAGAGAGCTCGTCCGGGGTATCCCTCCTCTTCTAATACCGGATGTATTCCAGGCTCCTCCATGGACATTTGTTGGAACGATTTAATGATGGCGCTGTCTCTCCCATTATTCAGATGAATAAAAATCTCATGTGGGGTTGTAACGCCCGCCACCGTTACGCCTTCGTAAGTATCTCGCAGTGTCTCCGTGGGAAAATTTCTGTACATCTTGTCGTGTTTGACGGTTGACTGGCGAGCGATAGCGTTGGTCTTCGAGAGGTTTATTCTCCCCTCCATTTTACCATCCCGATGATTTTCCGGGGTACCATCCTTTAATATTCTCATCCGAAGCCAAGAATATTTCGAATTCATCGACGTCGGGCGCGCTGTATCGATTCTGTTTTGCCGATCGATTTTCGTTAATTTCAATTCTTCTGTCTCCGGTTGCTGATTCGTCTCTTGCATTTTCCCCTGGAATTTCTGTCTGTTTTCTCTTTTTGTCCGTTTTCTGTGACTTTGACCACCGTTTCCTCTTCTCAGGTGTATTGCTTGAGGCCAGTTTAGTAGTTTTTTGATTTCCTTCCATTTTCTTCGTTGACTAATTATTCGTTGGCGCGACATCTCTTTATATACTCCTCGCCCCGTGACTAATTTCTCGTAAGACTCTCCGCTCCCTTCGAAATTATTTCTGTCTCATTTTTCTTTTCTTCCGCTAGATACCGCTTTAAGAGACTTGCGTGGAATTTTCCTCTTTCTTTTTTGTTTTGTGTATCTTCTAAGAGGTATGTCGCAATTCCCACACATTTTTTTATTGTGTATGGTCCTTCGTATAGGGGCATAAATTTCGCGGTTTTTTGTTTTGCTGGGTCCGATACATTGAGTGCTCGGACCAGTACCCGCTCACCAATTTTGAACGTGACTGTGTTGTGCGTGTTATTGAACCTTTCGGCCCTTTTTTCCCCTTTTTTCTTTATCCTTTCCCGGACTAGTTCGATTTTTTGGTCGTAGGTGAGAGGTGGTTCTTGTTCCTTTTTTAGCGCGAGGACCCATTCTTTCCAAATACGATAAGGCTTCTTTTTTAATTGTAATTCGGTCGGCGTGAACTCGGTGGTTTCATGCTGTGTGTCGTTGATGCAATCTTGTATTATGGGTACCCATCGATACCATCCTGAGTGTTTTTCAGTGAGGAAAGTTCTGAAAAATCGTCCGAGCTCTCTGTTTACCCGCTCGACCATATTTCCTTGGGGATGTCGTATCGATGAGAATACCCCTTGAATTCCTTCCTTTTTTAATTGTTCCAACCAAATTTTGGAAGTGAATTGTGTTCCATGGTCGAATTGGATTCTTCTGGGCTTACCATACTTTGGGATATAGTCCTTGAATATTCTGTTAATGGTCGCCGCCGTATTTGCCTTTTTTAACGGGTATAATTTGACGAACTTGGTAAATGTGTCAATGGTCACCAGGATGTGTTGCACTCCTCCTACAGATTTTGGCAGGGGTCCGTAAAAATCTATGGAGACGAGGTCGTTTGGTCCTTCCGGGATTATATTTTGCATGTTGGCATAATTTGTTTGGACTGCAACTTTTACCCTTTGACATACGTCACACATAGCTATTGTCTGCCGTACTTTTAGCCACTTTTTACCTACACGTCAAGTCTTCACTTATCAGGTGGAAGATCTTTCGTGTCCCCTGATGACCATAAATCTCGTGGCATTCTTTTATGAAATTGTGAACTAATTCTTCCGGCAAGATGACTTTCCATTTGCCGGTTCTATCATATTTTTGTAAGCATCCTTCGTTGATCCGGTATCTCTTGTTTTCTTGCTGGTTTTGGCAGTTTTTCCACGTCTCCTGGAGATTTTCTTGGCTCTGTTGTATTTGTCCAATTTTCTTAAACTTTTGTTTAATTTCGCCCGACGGTTGTCTAGCAAGGATTGCCGTGAGTACGATCTTTCCGGGTGTATTTTTGTGCTCGTCCCCCTGGAAATCGTACGGCCTGCTTAAGGCATCGGCGACCTCATTATTTTTTCCAGGGCAGTGCTCGATCTCCAGATCATAGTCTTGGATTAAAAATGCCCATCTTAGCATGCGATCCCCGATGAATCGTCCCGTTTTCAAAAATGTCAGCGCCTTGTGATCGGTTATTATTTTGATCCGGGCGCCCAACAAATGGTTTCTGAATTTTTGAAGCGCCCACACAATCGCCAGTAATTCTTTCTCGGTTGTTGTGTATCCTATTTCCGCCCCTTTGAATGTGCGGCTGGCGAAGGATATTACCCCTGTGTCATCCGTCGCATCTTCCTGGCTTAGGACGGCTCCAATTGCGTAATCGCTGGCATCGGTTGTCAGGGTGTATTTTTGTTTCGGATCGGCATGTTTGAGCATTACTGTCTCCACAAAAAGTTGCTTAACTCGCGTAAATGCCCTTTCTTCTTCCGTTCCCCATTTCCAGTTTTGACCCTTTTTGAGCAGTTCTAGAAGAGGTACCGTTTCCCTCGCGTGTTTATCTGTAAACTTGCTGTAGAAGTTGACTAGTCCGAGAAATCCACGCAATTGTTTTATGTTCCTTGGTGGAAGGTAGTCCCTGATTGCTTGAATTTTTTCTGGTAGTGGTCGTATTCCCGTGGTTGTTAGAATATGTCCCAGGAACGATATTTCATGCTGGAAGAATCTTGATTTCTTGAAGTTCAAGGTCGTATTGTTGTTGCTAATTCTTTCGAACAATTGGTGTAGATGTGTCAGATGGTGCGTCTCGTCTTTTGACATACACAGGAGGTCATCTACGAAATTTATTACCGAGTTTCCAAGATCCTGAAGTACGATATCCAAACCTCTGATAAGGCTTGCCGTGCTCGTCTTTAATCCGAAAGGTGTTACCGTGGATTGGTAACATTTCCCGTCGTGCTGGAAAGCGGTATAAGGTCTCGATTCCTCCTCCAGTGGTATTTGCCAGAAACTACTCGTCATGTCCAAACTCGACATGATTTTTACCCCTCCGCATCTTTGAAATATTTCTTCGGTTGGTGGGGCATTATCGTGATCCTCTACAAGAAACGTGTTGAGTTGTCTGGCGTCCAGGCATAGTCGTACCGATCCATCTTTTTTTATAACCGTTACCAGTGGATTAATGAAGCGACTCCTTGCCCGTTCGATAACGCCATGGTCCAACATTCGCTGGATTTCCTCTTGTACTTTTTTGCGATATTGTATTGGTACGGGATATGAGCGATGGATGTATGGCTCTGGATCCTTTAGTACCAATTTGTGGATGTATGCGTGCATCCGTCCTGGTTTTTTACTGAAGATGTGCCGGTATTGACCGATTAATGCCTTGAATTCGTTTTTCGTATTCTCAGGTATATTCAGACAATTTTTTAATTTCTGATCGACTTCGTCTTCGGTCAGTTCATACTCTGTGATGCTTCCGATTTCCGAAATTTTTACCAATTCTTCATTGTCCTTTTGCCATACCCATCTTCCTTCCTCAAATTCCGCGACGATTTTGTTTTTTACTAAGAGGGTTCCCTGGTGTGCGTCGACTCCTACTTGTAATTCCAGCATCCCGTCGACGCCTAATATGGCGGGTCTGCTCATTTTTGGGATTACTAACAGTTGTAATATTCCTGTTGCGTCGTAGAGCTTTGCTTCGGATATTATTTGTTTCTTTATACGGCCGGATTTTCCTCCAAATGCTCCGATGGCTTCTGTGCTCCTTACCGGTACTTCTGGGCAGTGTTTTAAATCTTCCTGATGTTGGTTGTAGAATTCTTCTGAAATACAAGATACTTCGCTCCCGCTGTCGACCAATATTTCGGCGGTAATTCTGTTGGCGACAAAAAAAACTCGGAATGCGGGTTGGTCGGAATTATTTTTATTATTCCGCGCTTGTCGCGTTCAACATTGTGTCTTCGGGTTGTACAAGTTAATAACCAACGGGATGGGCGACTTTCCGGTTCCTCTACGATGGGGGGGGGGGGGGGGGGGTTAGAGGGGGATACCCTTAATCCTCGGCTCCGAGGTCGGGCTGGTCGTGGTCCGAGGAGGTAGTTGAAGACCCAGTTTCCGAAGGGGACCCGGGCGGGGACCAGATGGGAGAAATGTTGTACTCCCGTAAGGCCGCCGCGAACCTCTCGTCGAAGTCGGCCTGACTCGTAATGTCCGACGGGGAAGCTGGATGGTCGGGCGAGGCGGGGTTTGATCGCGGGGCGGAAAGTGTGGTGGTAGGTTCTGGAGTAGGATGAGGGGGAGGAGGAGGAGGAGGCGGGGGGAAAGAAGCGAGTGCGGGGGGTAGTGGAATGGCGTCGAGCGGGAGGGGGTGCAGAGGGCCCGAGGAAGGGAGAGGGGGAAGGGGGGGAGTAGAAGGAGGAAGGGAGAGCGCGGGTGCAGAGGTCCCGGAGGTAAGGGCACCAGGAACGTGGGTTCAACGGGGGAGGAAGGAGTCGGTTTCTCCACTTTCCATCGGAGCGTGGCCAAATTTTTCCACTTCCGCGCCTCGCCTCGCGGATCGGGACCCAGCCGAGTCACTCTTACTCCGCCGCTAGGACCGCTATTTTCTTTATCTCGGCGCTTCCGTCGTCTCCTCGCAGCGGGGTCTTGTCGCGGCATTTTTTTTACTCGTATTTCGATGATCCGGATTAATCTCGTAGTCCAAGATCTGTGAATTGGGAGGGGAAACCAAGCGAACGAAAGCCAAAGGGTTAGCCATGATAGACAGGATTCTTTTATTTTTCCCAAAGAATACTGAAAGATGAGTTTATAATACAGGAACTATCTACGTGGTAAAATAACTGTTTACACTTAATGAACTCGTATCTGTGTGATTGATTTATTATAATTAACGTTCTACTTAAATTAAGGTGAGGGGAGGTGCCTACGCAACGGAGAATTGAAAGAACCGCTTAATACCGGGGTTAAAGAATTATATGGTTAGGCCGCGGTGAGGTGGGAGCGGGGTCTCGTCCCTTCCCTGGCGTTACTTCCCCGTGAAGGTGGGAGAGGTTTACCACTTCTTCAGTGTGTAGGAGGGGTTGTCGCTTCTTCAGCGGCAGGGTATCGCTTTTCAGCGTGGGGGGTAAGGGGGGGAACCACCTTTCGGCGATGAGGATCCGCTTCTTCAGCGTGTAGGAGGGGTTGTCGCTTCTTCAGCGGCAGGGTATCGCTTTTCAGCGTGGGGGGTAAGGGGGGGAACCACCTTTCGGCGATGAGGATCCGCTTCTTCAGCGTGTAGGAGGGGTTGTCGCTTCTTCAGCGGCAGGGTATCACTTTTCAGTGTGGGGGGTAAGGGGGGGAACCACCTTTCGGCGATGAGGATCCGCTTCTTCAGCGTGTAGGAGGGGTTGTCGCTTCTTCAGCAGGAGGCTTACCTTTCGGGAACGGGCCGAAGAGAACTAAGCGAAATTCGGTCCGCGCTCCGAGTCTTATTGACTAGCGCGTACCAGGAGGAAAGTCCGGCGCCTCGAGCGCGGCGGCTAGGGCCCGAAACTTCGGCGAGTTAAAGCGGGAACCGGAGCTTGCACTCCAGTGCGCGGGTCTCCCACCGCGGCGCTGGAGTGCTCGACTCTTCCGGAAAAATTTGCGCTACGCGGATATCCCGCCGCGGCGCTGTAATCGCTTGGGTACGAAATAACACGAAGTGTCGAGTCTTATCCCGCGTAAACTTTGCGTCGCGTTTGACAGCTCGACGATCGCGTATTTGTTATAAAGTGTTTTTATGTTTAAATTATTTATAAACGCGAGAGTTTAAAGTGGTTAACGGGGAGATGATTTTCGTGCGATCCCGACCGGGAAAATATGCATCGGGGTCCTCGCCTTACTCGGCCCTCGCTTCATGATCTAGTAAGTGTCAATCTGGACAAATGTCGCTTGTCCAGATTAAAAGAAAAATATTTAAATAATAATGAAAATAGATGAAATAAAATACGTGCATGAAGCGTACGTCGATGGGTATAATATTTTTGTGTGCACCGGAGTATTTTTTAGGTTATCCCCGGCGAAGTATTCACTCGGCGAGGAGTTGGGCGAGGACCTTACAAATAACTCAGGTAAGACTTAGCGACTATGTTAAAAATATATATATATTTTTTTGCCTGTACGTACCCGGGGCCTTGAGCTCCCTGCCCCGGTGTCAGAGGCTTCGTCAGGGTTGTTACCTCGACGAGTCTCTGCGTCGCAGCATTGGAGCTCACATGCACCGGAGGTAGCATTTGGTGCATAAGAGTAACGCGTGGGTGTGAATCGTGTATAAGTGTTGTGTGCAAGGTGCGCGGACGGTGTGCAAGGTGTGTGAATGGTGTGTGAGTGTACGCAAGGTGTGCGAATGGTGTGCGAATGTTGTGTGAGTTGTACGCAAGGTGTGCGAATGTTGTGTGAGTTGTACGCAAGGTGTGCGAATGTTGTGTGAGTTGTACGCAAGGTGTGCGAATGTTGTGTGAGTTGTACGCAAGGTGTGCGAATGTTGTGTGAATGTACGCGAGGTGTGCGCGAGGTGTATTTTATATATTTCATGAAAACTAATGGTTTGTATGTTTTTCAGGTTTCAAGAAGACGCAGGAGCGAAGACGGCAGCATCAAATTGAGTGTATGCCAGGATGGCGTACAACAATTCCTTCAAGGTCGATTGACAGGGTAGAGTATCGTGGGTGAATTTCTCGTATTATTCCTCGTTGTCCGGGTTCTTCCATGAGGAATTCCTTTGGATGCTCGTATGTGTCGTTTGTTGCTATTTTATTATTTTTTGATGTTTGTTGTTTCTCTCGGTTTCCATTCTTCCAGATCCCTTTTTCGATGTGGTTATTATGAATTGTTCTGATCATCACCATCGTTATTGGTTGCTCAGGATTTTTATTATCTCCGGGTTCCAGTTTCTTCTTCCTTCTTTCCTTCTTCCTTTTGTTTCGACGCATCCTTTCCAGAGCTTCTTCCATGGCGATTTGTGCATCCTCGTCTTCTTCCGTTGCGCCTCGTGATATTTCATCCCGTGGTATCTGTACGGGCGCAACGTTTACTCGTTTCCCTGGTTCTGTTGGCTGGTCCTCGGTGTTTCATTTTGTGCTGGGATATTGCTGCCACTCAGACCGCCCTGTGGATGCGGAGTCCATGGTGCAGCGGCGGGGTTAAGCGGAGGTCTGTTATTCCCGTATCCCGTCTGCCATGGTTGTTGTCTGGGAAATGGTGCTGGCATCGCGTTGTTGTTCGCGAATCCTCGATTTCCTTGTTGTTGATATTGGAATGATGCTGGTGGTCCCTGATACCCTGGATTCCCTGGCCTCCATGGCTGGTTGAATCCCATTGGCCGTGGTCCCCCGAACGTTCCAAACTTCTGGTTTTTCCATGGGTTATTTTGTTGCCATGATGCACCGATGGTTTCTTGCCGATGGGGCAAAGATCTTTTTGCATTGAGTGGTCCTGCCCCATCCATGCTTTCTAACAATTCGAGGAATGAATCGATCGTCTTGATTCCGCTGACGCGTACTGCCATTCTGATTGATTCGTCGAAATGATTAGCGAGTTTTCTGATTATTTGTTCTTCTGCAGGCCCTTCACTCAAATCCTTGGCATTTCCAAATATCTGGGTGGCATATTCGGTCGAGTCATCCAGTGTCCGTCCCATTCGTAAGCCCCGAATTCGAGATTTCGGCGTACTTTATCCTGAATTTCTTGGCTCCAGTAACGCCCGCGAAATTTGTCCTCGAATTCGTTAATCGTTTGAACCCTCTCCTCGACAATTCTCCACCAATCTTTGGCGGTGTCTTTGAGAGATTGGCTGATCAAATAATGTAGGTCAGTGTTTCCGGTGATTCTCCAAAATTCCTTGAAATCTTGCAAAAAACGCATAGGTCGTTCTCTGCCGTCGCCATTATACGTCGGTGGTTTTTGTTTCGCCGCGTATGCTTGGCTCACGTTTAATCCCGCTCCCCAAGTGGTGTTGCACAATGTATTTGAGTTTTGTGCCCGGATATTTTTTTCACACTCCGTGATACGTTTAGAGTGCTCCGTGACCACTTGTCCCACATCCTTTGAAGAATGGAGGAGCTGAGATATAGTTCGCCGAATGGCTTCCATTCGAGTGTCGAAATCCTCGATTTTATCGTCGTTTTCTTTTCGCAGTTGATTATGGCTTTGCTCTATTAATTTTTGAGCAACCACAATCTTGCGTTCCGTGCGCTCCTCGATTTTATGCACTTCGTTTGTAATTTTTGTGTTGACTTCCTCGTGCAGTTGTCGTGACCTTACGATGCAGTTATCGTTTTGCTGCTTGATTTCTGCTTTGGTCGTTATGCGCTCCCGTCGTTGCTCATTGCGGATACTATTCATTGCCTTGATGAGTGCTTTAATTGTGTCACTCTCTTCCGCACCTCTCTCATCAGTCTCGCCTGACTCTCCGCTGATGTTAAATGTCTCTTCGTTCGGTGTTTCTATCGGTCTGGGTCCGATCGCTGACAGTCGCCCAATATCTCGACGATCCCTTTGACGCGCCTCTTCTAATAATCCATCCGCAGTAGTTGATTCCCAATGAAGGGAGTTATCCTTGTTTTGTTGCGCCATATTTTATTCTATTTTGCTCTTTCTTATTCGATTTTGGTTTATTTTATTTTATTTATTGATTTTACTTTTAACCGATTTATTTTGACACCTTTTTACGAGTTTTTCTTTCTTATGTTCGACCCCCACGTTGGGCGCCAAAATGTAACGGGTGTTAATTCGTTACAGATAAATTTATAGGTTCGGGGACTCGAACATGGAAGAAATTAATTAAAACTCAGGTGTTTTGGGTATTTTAACAAAAAGTGCGATTTATTCAAGTTTTTATGGCTCTATATAATGTAAAAAAAAAAAAATAATAATAATAATAATAATAACGCTATGTATAAGTGTGGTGTGTTGTTTGTGTTGTCTTTGTATTTTCCGCAATGTTTTTCTCGGTCGATCAATTACTCTTTCTTCGCATGGTACATTTGGTTCGGCGTGGTCAGTTATCATGGATCGATATTGATTACTCGCGATCTACGGGCCGTGCGCGCGCGCTCTCTCTCGTCACGCGCCGCGATCTATTTCCCTACTATAGCTCGGCCCTTCGCGCCGCGGTGATCGATGCTCTCTCCCGATCGCTTATCGCGCGTCGATAATTAAACGCTCGGTCCTTGATCTTGGCGTGCGGTGTCGCCACCGACTGGTCTAGGATAGTCTAATCGAGCAAGGTGCCGCGAGCACTCGACTGACCCTTTTTTTGTATAGATTTCGGCGCGTGTATTTCGGTGTGTGTATGTGTCTCGTATAACTATAGCGTACTCTTCCTTATTTCCTAATATAATATTTCGTGTATTTTCCCAATTGAATATTTTTCCTTATATCTATTCGTACGCTCGCTCGTTCTGATACCTTCTCGCTTCCTATTTTCTCCTGATATACCTGTCCTACCTATTTAGCGCTAATTGTTTGCTATCTTTAATTTATTAACCTTCCTTATTTTATTTTTCTTTGATTTTCTGATCTTTTCTCTTTTAAAATAAATTTATCTCAGTTCTGCTTCTAAAGCCTTTTAGGCGCGACTCCGTTTTTTTTTGTTTCTCAACGTTCCATGTACCGGACGTTTCCGATCCTCAAGGGATGTACTTGGTCCAATCGTACATGTCGATCCACGGGGAATGAAAGAAGTGCTCTTTCAACTGTTTTTTAGGCGCGACTCCTTGTTTCTCTCGTTTCTCAACGTTCCATGTACCAGACGTTTCCGATCCTCGAGGGATGTACTTTGTCCAATCGTACTTGTCGATTTCCAAGGGACTCAAAGAGCCCGTTTTCTCCAAAATCTTGTCCTTTTATACCCCGATTTTACCGCTTTTCAAATCCCCTTCTTCTCCGTCTTTAACTCAATTAGTTGGTTTGTCCGATTTCTGCCCGTTTCTCTTTCCCCTTAATTCGATTAGTGTAACGTCTGAATTTATTTGGGTGACCGTTAGTCCTTCTCTGTTCTTGTCTGCCATTAATTTAATTAGCGTTGGTTCGACCAACATGGCGGATCTCTTGGTCTGTTTTTCTCTTTTACCCCTTCCTTTCCCCGAATTCGGTTGGTTCCTGAATATCCTTGGGGCGATAGTTTCTTGGTTGGTTTATGAGACGGTCTTTTCCGTCTCATTCATCCGTCGTATAATTTTATAATTATTGACTGCAACGACACCTTATAGAAATATAGTAGACTAAACAATTAAAGGAACGGAACATTTATTCAATTTTTTGACTATTTTTCAAAGCGCTGTATATCCGTGAATAAAGGTCGTATCGAGACGGAAAACAAGCATTTTAAAGCTCCAAGTTCCGAGTTATCACATCTTTCGGAAAAAAAATCTTATGACCTACCGTTATCACGCAATCATAAGGAATAATAGAAATAAATGTTTCCCAAATTTTAGTGTTTTTTACAACAGTCCACGGGCTAGGGAAAACTTTTTCCAGCTACATCAATACGTAGCTCAGTTAGTCTGTTTGGTTAGCTGCAATCAGGCGTTTTTTCATCTCTACGGCAATGTTTCACTGATATATCTGCCTTTGAATGCAAGAAGTTCCTTTCGTCTTTTATCGTCGATATCTCAGCAACCAATAAGCGTACAAGACCTTTTAATTGATTTTTGAGAATTTTTTGTACACACTCAACGGTAATTTTTAAAAACTACAGAAAATGACTTTACGGTTTTTCAGTATCACTACTTTGCAAATATCGATGGAAAGACTAATGTTGACAGGTTTTTTTTCAGCATAAGGCAAGGTTACCGTTCGTGACGATGAAATTGTGGGGTCATCCGGAAGCGATTGTTGTCAAAAAATAATTTGAATGTCTTCTTCGGCCGGCAAAGCAAAAAAAAATGAGTTGTTTTTAAACGGATGTCATTTTGTGATACAGTGGTTTTTCAGAAATCAGAAAACGTCAAGGCCGCCCAAATTTAGTCTAGTTTAATAATTTTTAAGCCGTTTTTATTTCAAATAACCTGGCAGGGCTGTGGAACGCCCCAGGCAGACCAAAGCATGACGTGCATGGTTTCATTTGATGGGAGCTGGAGCCGCAGTTTTGGATTTAAAACAAATAAAAGCATTGGAATTTTCTTTCCATCGAATTAAATACGTTGAAACCAATTGCCAAAAGTATTTATTTTGTATTAAAAAAATAAAAAATGAATTTCGTGTATTCTTCGTTCCTCAAAAACGGCAACCTCATCCTAATTCGTCCCCAATAGCCCTGTAAACTTTCAAATTAATCCATCTAACCGCTTTCCGGCCAGATTGAACAAAGTTTTACAAAACAATGAAAAGAAAAAGGTCATTGGTCGTAAACATCGTGTAGTCATCATTAAAATGTAAAGACCATTGTGTGTCGACGTTTTCACAACTTCGTACTAGAAACTTGTTAGATATGAGAAGGATAATTTCAAAAATGTTTGCCAATCAGAATCGTTTAAAAACTTGTCAGTATGGATTCGTAAAATTGTTTACAAATAAAAAGAAATTAAATCTAATTTTTTGGAGAATAAAATGAAAAATATTCAACATATATTTTTCTATTTTACGGCTTTTTTCTTCATATTTAACAAATAACAAGTGCAAAGTCATGAAAAAAGTCGACAAAAAGTAGTCTTTTCATTTTGATGATGACTACACGATGTTCAGGACCAACGATCTTGTTTCTTTCATTGCTTTGTAATACTTGAAACGACAATAAAATTTACAGGGCTATTAGGGACACATTAAGCTAAAAAAACCTGGCAACAATGGTCTCTCCATCGATATTTGAAATATAACGGTAGATTTACTAAAAAATCGGAAAGTCATTTTTTCTACTCATTTCCAATTAATGTTAAGCAGGAAAAAATGTACTCAAAAATCAATGAACGAGTCTTGAAAGACTGATGGAAGAGAAAATCGATTCAAGTTTTCAATGTAGGCAACCTCTTTAGATGTTTCAAGAAATCAATTTTTTGTTTATTTCCTAAACCATTAGCAAAATATCTTAAGAATACACACTGAAAATTTCAAAAAGATATTGGGATTCCTACTAACGGTATGTATATAAATGTATAGACTCTCTGCTCGACTCCCAACCAATGTGACGGGTCAATGCATTCGATTTTATTTTACTTTTTCTCAGAGTGTACATATCGGAAAACAAAATTTCAAGTTAATAATATTGAAACGTGACAAAGTGACAGACGATTTCCGTATACTAAAACTTTCAATCGTGTATTTCTCGAAACATTTTTTTCAATTTGCGGGCATTATAACTGAAAAACTAATTGGTGGATCATCTTTACATTTTAAACACGTTTAAAACATATTCAGTATAGCCAAATGGTGGAGAAAAATGCTAAAAATCGATCATTTATTTCAAGCATGTTCCAACATCCAATTCTGGAATTTTCTTCCCAAATTTAGGTTCATATTCTCAAAAAACATCTCAAGAATCCATAAATAGTGGTTGGCCTATTTCGGCTGCAAATTGCGAGCTGCACAATTCCCGCAATGCGACAACGACGATAAGGATACGCCAAGGGATACAGGATTATACTTTCATTAAGGGGATAGGCCACAGCAACGGTTATAAAATCATGTGCGAATTTGCCAATGTTTTTTTCTATGAAAAAGTTATTCACTCATAAAATTAATTACACATCTATTTAGTATAAATATCAAGCTGTTAGAAAGTATATATTTTTTTTAATGGATAATATAGCCGACAACTAATATTTTATTTTCTTATCTTTAATCTAATTGGTGTAACCAATAACTTCAACAATTTTCACTCGATTTACTTAAAATTTGAAAGTTATGTTCCGAACTGCATTTCGCAGAGAAGTGCGTACGGAATTTCTGATTAATCGAAAACTTTTTATTTCATGATCAGTTTTATACGCACTTCTTAAGTTCAAATACCTACAACTTTGAATAAACCCATATTTTTTAAATTCCGTACGTACTTCTCTAGGTATTCTAATGCAGATTGACGTGAATTTTTGTTCTTTGTTCTAGGGAAAAAAATGTGGATGCTAAATGTCACGCCGCGAAGCGCCTTAAAAAAAGATAACAAAATTAAATATTCGTAGTCGGCCAATTTGTACATCGGAAAAAAAATACTCCAACAGCTTCATATTCATACTAAATAGATGTGTAATTAATTTGAGGAGGGAATCACGTTTTCATACGAAAAAAAAATTGTTGATTTCGCACATGATTATATACCCGTAACTGTGGCCTAACCCCTTTAAGCATAAAATAACTTTGAAAAATTATCAGAGATATATGAAAATATGAATAAATTCTTGTCAGAGGTGGAGAAATTGCCGTTTTTTTTGTCAAAATGGAAACAGCCGGAAAATTAACTAATTTGGCATTTCTTAAAGTGGACGCCCGCCTTGGCAGTGCCCTTAAGCTATCCGTACTATCATTGGTCGTTGAGATATCGATGATTAAAACCGAAAGGGACTGTTTTCATTCGGAGAAAAAAGGAAAAAATCTCCCCGCCTCGCGGACCCTTAAAAAAAACAGTAAAACTATGGAAAAATTTGCCTTGAAATTCTTGAGCTATTTACCGTCCGAAACTTTGCTGCGAAGGCGCAGGTCCGCGATATTCATCCCGATAAATCGCGACCGCCGCACTGAAGTTGTTCTCAGCACGGACTAGGCACGCGTGCATTTGAACGCGTCGTACATCAGCCATGATTGTCAAACGTTTGATAGAAAAATGCCGGGCAAAGAGTAACAAAAAAAATGAAGATCGATTTTTACATACTAATTGATAGTGATATACATACACGGGATATGCAGCTTCATGGTGGCCGTAAGGAATATGGAATATACGAGAACCGGAAACAATATAAAATCGGAGACGAATTCAGGGCAGTGCTATCAGGAATGTCCAATTGAGGCTCCTAGTACCGTTGCGAGCACCGATTTTATCTTTGTTAAATAAATGATGCTGCTTCCGTCGTTCTCGCAGGATCGTCAGACTTCTCGACCCAATCTGACCGGAAATAAGATTAAATCGGAGACGGATTCAGGGCAGTAATATTCGGAATGTCCGATTGAGGCTCCTAGAACAATTGCGAGCACCGATTTTATCTTTGTTGAATAAATAATGCTCCTTCCGTCGTTCTCCGGGATCGTCAGACTTCTCGACCCAATCTGACCGGAAATAAGATAAAATCGGAGACAGATTCGGGCCAGTAATGTCAGGAATGTCCGATCGGTGCTCCGCGAACCGTTGCGAGCACTGATTTTATCTTTGCTAAATAAATAATCCTCCTTCCCTCGTTGTCGAAGGATCGTCAGACTTCTCGACCCAATCTGACGGGATATAAGATTAAATCGGAGACGGATTCAGGGCAGTAATATCCGGAATGTCCGATTGAGGCTCCTAGAACCATTGCGAGCACCGATTTTATCTTTGTTGAATAAATAATGCTCCTTCCATCGTTCTCCGGGTCCGTCAGACTTCTCGACCCAATCTGACCGGAAACAAGATAAAATCGGAGACAGATTCGGGGCAGAAATGTCAGGAATGTCCGATCGGTGCTCCGCGAACCACTGCGAGCACTGATTTTATCTTTGTTAAATAAATAATCCTCCGTCCCTCGTTGTCGCAGGATCGTCAGACTTCTCGACCCAATCTGACCCGAAATAAGATAAAATCGGAGACGAATTCGGGGCAGTAATATCCGGATTGTCCGACTGCGGTTCGAGAACCGTTGCGAGCACCGATTTTATCTTTGTTAAATAAATAATGCTCCTTGCGACGTTGTCGCAGGATCGTCAGATTTATCGACCCAATCTGAGCGGAAATAAATAAAATCGGAGACGAATTCGGGGCAGTAATATCAGGTATGCCCGATCGAGGCCCCGGGAACCATTCTGACCACCGATTTTATCTATTTTAAATAAAGAATGCTCGTTCCGTCGTTCTCGCGGCATCGTCAGACTTGCTTATCCAATCTGACCGGAAGTGAAATAAAATCGGGACGAATTCGGGGCAGTAATATCGGGAATGTTCGATTAACGTCCTAAGAACTATTGCGAGCACCGATTTTATCTTTGTTAAATAAACAGTGCTCCTACCGTCGTTTTCGCAGCATCGTCAGATTTCTCGACCAAATCTGACCGGAAGTAAGATAAAATCAGAGACGAATTTGGGGCAGTAATATCGGGTATGTCCGATCGATGCCCCAAGAACCATTGCGAGCACCGATTTTATGTTTGTTAAATAAACAATGCTCCTACCGTCGTTCTCGCGGCATCGTCAGGCTTCATGACCCAACTTGAAGGGAAGTAAGATAAAATCAGAGACAGATTCGGGACAGTAATATTGGGAATGTCCGATCGAGGCCCCGGGAACGATTCCGAGCACCGATTTTATCTTTGTTAAATAAACAATGCTCCTACCGTCGTTCTCGCACCATCATCAAACTTCCTTTCCCAATCTGACCGGAAGTAAGATAAAATCGGAGACGAATTCGGGGCAGTAATATCGGGAATGTCCTATCGAGGCCCCGAGAACCATTCCGAGCACCGATGTTATCTTTGTTAAATAAATAAAGCTCCTACCGTCGTTCTCGCGGCATCGTCAGACTTCTTGACCCAATTTGACCGGAAGTAAGATAAAATCGGAGACGAACTCGGGGCAGTAATATCGGGAATGTCCAATCGAGGCCCCAGGAACGATTCCGAGCACCGATTTTATCTTTATTAAATAAATAATGCTCCTTCCGTCGTTGTCGCAGCATCGTCAGACTTCTCGACTCAATCTGACCCATTGCGTAGCTGCAAATGCTAACCCGCGATTCGCAAACTTGATTTTTTCAGATTTTTTCCACCGACAATTGATGGTTTGGCAGTGCAAAAACGAAAACGACCCAGTTTCACGGGATTAATGTGCCTGAAATACCTTTATGGATTGCGGTTCAAGATAATCGATTGAACTTGATCGATAGATTGCGAACTTTATCGAAAATAATGTCAATTTCGAAAATGTTTGTGGATTTCATCGTCCGCAAACAATACTCCTCATCATTTGCGATTCGCTCATAACTTTTGCAATAAATAATTCTATCAATACATTTTAAAGTAATTTCGCGTGAAATTATTATTTTTTGCCAAATTATACGAGCATTTTTATTTTTGACGTTTTTATAAAATATACAAAAATTCTGTAACTACAACATGTGAAAATAATTTATGCAACATCAAAAAACAAAAATCTCGTAGTATTTGGTAAAAAGTAAAAATTCCACGTCAAATTACTTTAAAATGAATTGCTAGAATCATTTATTCCAAAAGTTGTTAGCGAATCGCAAATGATTGAAAATCGTATTTGCAGTGCATTGAATCCTCGAACATTTTATAAATTGACATTATTTTGAATCAAGTTCTCAGATAGGAACACATTCAGATCCCTCCGCTCCACCGCGTATCATCGGACTCTGAACCAACTTCCTGTGACAGCCGACCATTCGGAAGTTGCAGCTATGATGTCAGCAGACTAGCACTTCCTATAGCACTGTCGTGCCTGACTTAGCTCGTTTGTTCCACGGATTAAATTCCGACTTATCCACTTTAAATCGATGACAAATAAAGTTTTTCGGGAGTGTTCCGTATTCGGATTTTTATAAACTTCATTCTCCTGCACGCAAAATGGATTTTTTATTCTTTTCCAGAATACGCTATTTTCTCTGGCAAATGCTATTCATGACAAAAATCCGATATATTTTTTTTTTCAAAGAAAGCGTGAAAGCCATTAAAATTCATATTGTTTTCAGTTGTAAAATCACCGCGCATGACCCTCAAAAAACACCTGTCCACCTCATAAAAGTCACCCTGTATGTGTGGTATCCCTCTTTCTTGCCTACGCCTAGCGCAATAGCACGGGATGCGAGTTAAAAAGGTGACGTGCTGGTGAAAGGGGGAAGTTTAAGGGATTCCGTGGATGATCCAATTATTGAAATAATGGTTGTGACACTTGTGTTCAATTGACTCGTAGTTTATTAGAATCAACTGAATGGGTTAATTCTATTATTTTTGAGGATACAAATCGGAAACGAAATATATAAGTATGTTCGCTTACATTGGTGGGCCTCGGTGTAGGCCCAGCCGCTTGGGTGTCGGGTAACGCTCGTAAAACTAAGAGCCCTGCGCCGGAGGGCCAGAAACGCTCGCAGATGGTGTGTGTGAGTGAGACGGATACAGATGTTCGATGACACTGATTCTAATATTTATGAATTTCACGAATCGAGAGTGAAATTTACAATAAAGTAATGCGCGGAATACAACGCCAAGGTTCTTATGGTTATCGCGTAACGAATACAACGCCAAGGTTCTTATGGTTATCGCGTAACGAATACAACGCCAAGGTTCTTATTATTATCGCGTAACTGTTACAGAAGTTCCGAAGTACAAAATGATCTAAGTTTGAATCCTATGACAACGTTCGCGTTAAAAAAAGAGAACAAACGTTTGACGCCATGGATATCGGTAAGAGAACTCTAAGTCCGAGCTCGTTGGATTTTAATCGGAGACTGCTGCGAGGAGAACTCTTTCGGAGTACCAGAAATCAGGGTGGGATACATTTTTGGAGGAAGAAATCTTTGAGAGAGTGAAACTTAGGTGACGTAGTTTTTTGGGACTGGTGGTCCGGACATAAAACATGACCTGATTCGTGTGGTTGGCCGGAAAAAGGAAGCGAGAGCGCGTTGTCGGTGTGTTATTGGGCAAGGGCGCATATAATCGAGATCAGTACTGCATTTCCGAGAGCTCAGCGCAGCTTCTCTTATCGAGTATATGGAAAACCGAGAGGAGACAAATAGAGCCTTGTTCGTGACGGAATGCGTCACGCGAGAGAGAAAGAGCCAGTTGGCCAGCCTGGGAAAGCGCGTGGCTTATGTCATCTAATTTTATTACTGCAAGAGTCAGACGCCCTTCCTCGGAAGAATGTATTTTTTTGTGCGTGTAGAGGAGTAGGCTATAGGAAAAGTTCAGCGATTACGTCGCAGGATGTGACACCTCCCCACTTTTGGATTGAGCGGCTCGCTCGATCAGATTAATCGGGGGTTGCAATCGGAAAAAAAATACTGGCACGACAGCAGGACTTGGCATCGCTATTGGTCGACTTACAATGCGACTTAAACTTATTCGAAGATTGGTGTGTAATATGGTTGCTGTCACATCCGGAAGGGATGAGAGCATAATATTTTCGTTTCCCTCTTTGTTGCCTACGCCTAGCGCAATAGCACGGGATGAGGGTAAAAAGGGGTAGTGCGTGGGAAAGAGTAGAATTAAGGAATTGATACGATGTTTCGAAATTGAGGGATAATTCGACAGACTTGGTGTACGATTGACACTATGTTGTTTATTGTACGATTACTAGACGGTTTGAAGCGATCAGGTTTACGATGAATGATACAAAAAGAAAAGGTAAAGTTAGCTTACATTCGTTGTGTTTGACACTCGGTCGTTCGCTCGCTCGCTCGCTCGCGTGGATGTTTGTTGTCGCTCGCGTTACAAGGGCCTTCGCTCTTGGCCTGGTGCGCTCGCTGGTACAATTGCTGGTAAGACGTTCGCAGGATTTTCGGCTGGTCGTGTGTATACTCGACGTGTTTACTACGACGGCACTACGCGTAGATAGAAATATGAACGGCGCGCAAGGTCGATGAATTGAGATTGATATTCACGGACCGATGATAGAAATTATACAAGTGTAAATAAAACTTCTGAGACTCGAAAAATGAAGACGGTTCGTATGAAGGATAATCGGAGATATTCTTTAGGCTTCTGGGTTAAGACTTGATAGAAGAAGTTGATTCGATGTTAGTTGACGGAAGACTGAGATTGAACTTGATGAAGATTATCGGGAGACTGAGATTTAGACTTGATAGAAGAACTTGAGTCGATGGTAGTTGACGGGCGACTGACTTCAGGAAGGAAGTCTTTCTTGATATAAAAAATTAGGAGAGGTTCAGTAGTGGAAGAAGAAACGTGGGAGAGTGTGGTCTTGGTCATCTAGTTCTTTAGGGATTGGACCATTGGTTGTGAAGATATCGGTTGATTAGCGTGATTGGTCGCGGTATGGTATGCGAATACTTTACAGATTCGTTAGGCACGTGCGTGGCCTTATTTCAGGCTATCGGTTCTGACTAATATGCGTATGAAGAGAAGGAGACCTTTGTCTCGTGTTTCGGCGAAAAAGCGCATGGGATATAGAGTTCGATATCAGAGACCTAAGCATTCGCATGGTTTGTGTTATGTCGATTTATGGCTATGGTGACTTCTCATATCGAGAGGTTTGTATATCGGACTACGCTGCGAGATCGGATGTCTTATTATTTAGTCGGAGTTATAAGCTCGTCGGAGCCGTCTAGTTTATGTTATGTTTAAATAATCTAGGGTCGAGGCTTTCTTGGTTCTCATGCAGTTGGGCCGGCGTAGATTTTTTTGGAGTCTGTTGATCGAGGTGATGGTTGGTTTTTCGTTGGACAGCTCTTCTTGGAATATTCGCCTGAGATCTTGTTCTTGTTGACAGCCGATGGTATAGGAAAAGGCGATAACTGACGGTGCTGCTATCATGCGTATATCGCTGTGGGTTGAATATGCGTGCGAAACGTACGCACGTTCCCTTTTACGCGGTTATTCATCTTATTCTTAGATTTATACATTTAATAATAAGCTTATAACGGCAAATGAGCATATTGGGAATAACCGAGAGAAGGCACATTCGCTAGGATGTAACATTGCATAACTTATGGTAATCCTACTCTTACGACATACGTATGAATTTGATTATCATCTTACAAGAAAGTGTGTGTGTGTTTTTCTATAGATTTTCGTGTGAGTTTTTTTTTTAAATATAATAATATATATACCTTGTATTTTACTCTAAGATGCATATGTATGCTTTTTCTCCACTTTCTTTTTCCTTAAGAATAGGTGCTTATTTACTTATTTTACCTGATCGCTTACTAGACAAGGCTAAAAGAATGATGACAACAACAAATTATTATCGTAATCAGAATTATGGTAAGTCTCCTCGTGCGAACTTAAGGGAGCTTTCCAGTGTGACAGCCCGAAAAATCGCTGTTTTTCGCGATTTTTTTTTTAAAGAAAAAATAATCTAATCGGTCTTGTTTTTTTTGTATATTAATTGGGTATTGAAGAATACAAAACAATTTTTTAAAGATCGATTTATTTATTAATTAATATCTATAAAAATGATGAAACAATTGTTGCAGAAAATGCACGTGGATGTGGTGTCCACGTTGGGGGTCACAATTTTGATCTGAAACAAAAAACACAAAAAGATTATTGATCGGTATATAATTGGCTTTCGTGCTATGGAGGCTTTTTTTTTGCAAAAATGGCGCCGGTTTGAACAAAAAGTATCGATTTTAGCATTTTTTTGGCAGTTTTTTTTACAAAAAAATAGGAAGATGTCAAAAAAAAGCTTCCATAGCACGATAAACAATGACGTTAAGAATATTGTGTAAAAAATTCAACTCGATAGCTTTAAAACTCTGCCCTCCAAGTTGGACACCGTTTTGAAAAATGCTGTTTCGAGAAAACGGCAGACGGCCGACGCGGCAGCTGTAGCGCTCCGTTGCCTTCTTCCAAGAAATGCTGTACAGTAACCGAAATAATCTGAATTTCGGCATGAAAATTTCAGGGAATATTCGGAAGAGTGTATACTATTCGATAAAGCAAAAAAAAAATAATCGATTTTTTGAAAATTTCACACTGGAAAGCTCCCTTAAGGGAAGGAACGCGGTTTCGAGGATTGGTTGCTTTCTGGATGATCGCAGATTTCGGGGTATAAAACATGTGTTGCAGCGTTGGTCCTGGCCCTCTGGTTCAGCTGGAGGGGCCGACACGAGTTGATGAAGTTCTTGACCGATCACTGCATCCGTTGACGTTTCCTTCTTGGATCGTTTAGCCAGGTGCATCAGGAGATACGTAACCGATTGTTGTACTGTACCGATGAGGCAGATCGACCAGCCGTACACAGGGTGTCGGCTGTTTGCATGGATCACCGTATCTATGAGGACTTTGATCGCTCGCACGACGAGTGAGGTTCGGGTGAAACCAGCGCTTGCTGTACCGAATTGATTTTTTTTTTGTGCGATTCCAGATAGAGTCCGCTTGGTGTTATTGATTGTTGTTATTCACGAGATTTAACAACTTTTCCCCTTGATTGACAGAGTTTTGACCACTGATGCCCCGTGCCATACTGATTACGACAGCGGGTTTCTCTACGGGAAATATTATGCGTTCCTGTACGTTGTCGATATCTTCTGTGAAATGGATCCCACATGATGCTCGTGATCCTGGGTTGGGGTACCGCCGCCAAAACTCCGTCGTCGATTTCGGGATTGCAGGTGGCGTGGCTTCGACCGGAACAGGGATGAGCTTGTACCAGGTGTCTCCGAAGAGGTTAGAGGGGGGAAGTAAGGAATTGCAGGTTGTTTGAGTTTTTTTTGGTAATATATGCGTTCGAGGAATAAGGAGATATATTTCGTTCCCACGAGTGACAGGCAATTGATCGTAAAATTCTTTTAACCTTATCAGATTTTCTTGTATCCTTATACATTGAATAACGTGTACTCTTTCGCCAGCAAGCACCGCCATCTAACTCGACTTCTTTGCTAAATTGTACACAATTTGTCTGAGGCTTGGATCGCTAATAATAAAGTATTTGGAGCATTCGGCGCTCCTTTTACCACTGTTGCGTAGGCATATCGTAACATAATGATTTTCTAATATAATATAGTGATTACGTATATGAATTTCGAATTGACGTAAGCGATTATTTCTAGGTTTGCGACTGGAAATCTTAGTCGAATTCTGAAACAGTTAGTTCGGCGAGTTTTGGATATACACAAGTTCGAATGTTCTGGACTGAAGATTCTGCAGCTAAAAATTTGATCTCATTGCAAGTTCAAGGGTGATATTGTTACTGAAAAGGTTAATTACGGCCATCTGCAAAACAGGGTAATTATTATGATTATTTATTAATCATGGACTGCCAGCAATGATAAGGTAGTAGTGTTCGATGAGCTCGATCCACAGTCATATCCCACCATGCTGACGACAGGGTTGATTAAATAAATGAGCCATATTAAATGGGTAAGGATCATCTGGAAACAAGGGAATAATTATGATTAATCGGTTACTTGTTAGTTTAAAATTCGGAGTCATCGACTCCGGTCGGTTTGGGTTTTCTTTTAGGCTTTACTTCGACGTTGATGTGCGAATATCGTAATCTATTTTCATGCACGACTCGCGGCTTGCCTTGGTATTGGATCTTTACGTTACCCTTATCCAATTTTTCCAGGAACTTATTAGGTCCCGTGTAATGATCTCCGAGTTTCCCTGGTTTTCTTCTGAAGGAAAACGAAATCTCCGATTTTGAAACTTTTGGGGTTCGCGTTTTTGTCATAATATCTTTTCGAGCGATGTTTCGATGAGACTAGATTTTCGTACGCGAGGGTTCTGATTCCATTTATACGGGTGATCAATTCGATTAA
Organism: Ophion ellenae; assembly: GCA_963210295.1. Taxonomy (NCBI): domain Eukaryota; kingdom Metazoa; phylum Arthropoda; class Insecta; order Hymenoptera; family Ichneumonidae; genus Ophion; species Ophion ellenae. The sequence goes on from OY723391.1 coordinate 7,983,138, forward strand.
ATATCCACGATACGTAAGTAACTGATCTGATTCCCTAAGCGCTTGCTTGATGGGATTTTTGCTAATTTACTGCAAACTACCTCGAAGGGTGTGTATTTGGTGCTTTCGTGGACACTTGTATTTGAAGAGAGCATAGCTAATTCGAGCCATTGGTCCCATTCGTTATCTTTATCCGTGTATTGCTTAAGGAATTCGGCTAGAGCGTGGTGAGATCTCTCAAGCGATCCATTTGATTGAGGATGAAATGCGGTCGTTCGGCATCGCTTAATTCGGAATCTTTTTGCTACTCACCGCATGAGACCGCTGAGGCAGTTACTCCCTTGGTCCGTCAGGAGTGCTTTTGGTGCGCCGAAAACGCAAATAAACCTTTTTATGAATGCGTCAGCGATTATCGTCGCTAGTGCATTCGGGAGTGGAATTACAACGCAATATTTCGACAGATGGTCTTGGATTGTGAGGATATATTCGTTTTTGTTGGACGTCCGTTGCATTGGACCTACTCTATCAATTGAAATTTTCTCGAAAACCGTACCTGGGGTGTCTGTTATTATCATCGGCTGCTTTGTCTTGACTCTGAATAGCTTCTTTAGCTGGCATTCCAAGCATTGTTGCACCCGTCTTTGAATATCTGATTTTAAATCTTCCCAGATATAGTCGTGTTTGATTCTATTGTAAGTCTTGGAAACCCCTTTGTGACCCCGGATTGGGGAATTATGCATTTCGTAAAATATGGAATCGCATTTTTCGACCGGTACGTAGCGCAAAGTTCCGGGACAGATCAATATCCTAACCTGGGTGTCTTTAAATACGTCCTTTACGATATTCAGGACATTAGGTGCTCAACGTGTTGGCAATGGCAAAAGCTAATCGACTGAAGGTTGAGTGTTTCGCAAATCGACTTTAATTCTTTCATGCTCTGATTAATTCTTTCGACTATTAGAGCGAGCGATGCAGACTGCTCTTCTTTGATGACCGAATCGATATGATATTTCTTTCCAACCTTTTTGCACGGCCTAAAGACAAATCCTTCCAGATGAGAAGTTTATTTGATTCTAATAGTTTTTGTCCTCCAGGGTCACAAGGTTTCCCTGTCGAGTCTATGAAATAGACTAGATTGTCGTTTCGAAATTGGAACTGTTCTTTCGTACTGACACAATTAGCGATTTTTAATTCTGACCTTCTACTTTCGTCGACGGTATTAACCGGTTAGGCCTAGGAATTGGCGCATGTTTTGGACGTTTTTGGGCACTGGAAAATCTTTTACTGCCAATAGCTTATTAGGATCTGGTCTCAGGCCGTCTTTTCCGATTTTGCGGCCGAGGTAATTGACCTCCGGCCTAAGGAATTCGCATTTGTCCGGTTGCAATTTGAGATTTGCTTTACGCAGACGTTCCATTAATTCGCGAATTTTCTTCTCGTGTTCGTCCAAATCTTTGGTGTATATCACGATATCATCTAAGTACTCAAAAAGCGATACCCCTTGGAGTCCGCTGAGTACAATGTCCATTAAGCGGTGGAATGCTGCCGTGGCATTTTTAAGCCCAAAAGGCATTCTCGCGAATTCGTAATGACCGTGTGGGGTCGAAAACGCGGTTTTTGGTTTGTCTTTGGGGTTCATTTCGATTCGATGGAACCCGGAAGCAAGATCAAACACCGAGAAATAATTTGCGTTCCCTAGTTGATCGAGGATGTCTGTGATATTCGGCAATGTATGAGAGTCGCCAATGGTTTTTTCATTCAATGCGCGAAAATCGATTACCATTCGCCAGCGTTTGTTTCCGCTGGAGTCCGGTTTTTTTGGGTACTATCCAAACAGAGCTGCCGGTTGGAGACTCCGAATGGTTTATTACCCTCGTCCCTAATAGCTCGTCCACTTGTCGCTGGACTTTGCCTTTGAGCGCCTGGGGAAACCTATACTGCTTTGTGTTGATCGGTAGGTCGTCGACCGTGGGGATCTTGTGTCGAAGAACATATGTTGCTTCGGGAAGCTCACCCTTTATGTGGAACCGGTCTGAGTATTTGTCGATGATTTTTTCGACGTGTTCTAATTCGTTGCGCGCGAGGTGCTCTAATCGTAGGAGAGATTTTATTACTTGGGAACGCTCCGAGTTCCTTCCGATTTTATCCGATGTTGTGTGATAGATGGAAATTGAATTTACGTTTTTACCGTTGTTTGATTCGACAATTTTATTTTCTTTTTTACTTGACCTCTTGTTTCGTTTTTTATATGTTTTTGGTTTAGATTTTTCCTCACTACTGGACATTTGTTTTGTTTTTCCTTGGTCATCGCTTTCGTTATAGCGATGGCAAGGTTTTATCTCGACTTGGTTATCGAAGGTTTTTTATGGGCCACGGAAGGACCCTGAAACAACATAGTCGTCATGCAATCTACGCTGCGAATAGAAGAATTGAAAGGATTTGAAATTTTCGAAGGATATGATTCGATCTCGTCTGCTGACAAGGTTTCGACCGTATCGAAAGGCTGTAGTCTTACGACTGGCACGATTAATTTTACGGCGTCATTAGTAGTATTATAAACCTTCCCGTTGACAGTTGTCACCAGGCAGTCGCCGGCATAGGCACCTTCACAGATTTTGAAAGGGGCATTATATCCCTCTTTCGTCGTGCTATCCACCACCGTCACATAGAAGGAAGTTTCCGAGCGTGCGGGGATTTCGATTTCCTCAACACGTTCATCTGGTTTTTCGAAAGGCCATAGATTATTTCCACACTCGAAAGATTCTATCTCGTAATTAATCTTGGATTTCATTTCAAAAAGGTATCTGGATCCCAGCAAACCTGGGTAAGGAAGTGGCACATCGTCTGGTACGATGTGAAAAAGTGTTGCAAAACCTAACACGCGGAACCACACACTACCTAACGCAAAGACTGGTAGTTCAGATATTCCGTTTAATCTTATGATATCGTTGTCATCGATTCCCGTCAAAGTTTTTGTATATTCCTTTTAAATTAAATTTGGAACGGCACCACTATGTAATAGCATTGAAATCTTCCCTTTTTCCGGTAGTGCTCCGATGCACACCGGGGGTAGCCTGACGAATTTTTCTGCTTCTATTGTATAAGTTGGATACCGCCGTTCGGTTGGGTTAGAGCTATTGCGTGGACCGGACGCTCTGTCGGGGACGGGCCACTCGGCACGTCCGTCCGAGTGGTGCTCAGCCCGTTTCCCAGCTGGCCTCGCAACTTATTGTTATATTCGAGAGTGTGACAGTTTACTATGGTGTGCCCTTCTCGTTTGCAATAGCGGCATATAAGTTGGTCAGGACTCGAAGCTTTGCTGTTCTTTAGTTTGAAACAATTGTCAGCGGTGTGTCCGCGATTATGACAAAATTGGCACTCAATGCTTGGAGCGCTGTTTGTTTTTAACTTGGGGCAATTATCTGCTGTGTGGCCGCGATTGCGGCAGAACTGGCATTCGATTCTTGGAGAGCTACTGTTTTTTAACTTGAAACAATGGTCCGCGGTATGTCCGCGGTTGTGACAAAATTGACATTCAAGATTCGCGGTGTTGGTATTTTTTAATTGGAAGCAATTGTCCGCGGCATGCCCACGATTGTGGCAATACTGGCACTCGGGAACGCTTCCAAAACGCGGAGGGTCTTCTGAAGCGTTGATAGATTTATTACGAGTAGGGCAATCAGGGGCCATGCGGCCTGAGGTCTTGCACAATTGACAGTATAATGTAGGGGACCGTTGTCCTAAATGGCATTTGTCCGCGCTGTGCCCGGCACCTTTGCACATCTGGCAGGTCAATACCTCCCATTCGTCCTGTTTCTTTTTGCATTAGTCGGCGCTATGACCCTGGTTTTTACATAATTGGCAAGTGAGCATTGAGAAACGGCAACTTTCCGACGTGTGGTTATCCTTTTTGCAGATATTACAGATTTTAGCTGATTTGAGGGGAGGGAAGTTTTCTAATTTGTTCGAGACTGATTGTAATTCCCGTCGTGCTTCAAGATCGCGTTCAATTTCGACTGCGTGATCGATAGCTACAGCGATGTTATCGCAATGGGGAAGTCGCTGCTCGATATCCTCCCTTAATCTGCGCTTGAAACACGACAGGAAATAATCGCCCATCCTTCTCTTGAAATACTCATTTTCTAATCTATTATCTGATGGTTTTTGTGTATCAAGTATTTCTTTTCCTTTCCTTTTAATTCTCATAGAAAATTCGGCTACGTTTTCGTTCTTCTTTTGACAAATGGTACTGAGTTCTCCGACTAGTTGCATTTCGGTTTTGTTGGGTGCATAGAGCTTTTTAAGATATCCTAATAAGTCCTGCACTTTCTCCAATTTTGTCGCGTGAATCATGTCCCGAGCGGGGTTTCTCAATCTATTCCGAATCATTTTCACCAGGAATTTTTCTTTCTTCCTTTGCGTCCTCACACCCGGTGACAAATTCCGAAAACGGAACATTTTTCCCATCGAATTCTGGGATTATCTTAACAACGTCTTTTATCAACATCAAGTCGTTTATACTCAACGTTGGGGTTTCTGGGTTCATGGCTCCGCCTTTTGGGTGTAAATCTGGTTGTTTTGAAGATCTACTGAGAGGTCCAAGACCAGGAAGTAGTGGAACGTTCGATCCTATCAGAATATAAGCTGAACTACCGGGGTCAATTGATTCGTTTGGTTCCGTATATGACAAGTCCTCAGTTAAGTTTAAATCTAGTGTTTCGCAAGTTGATTCCTTATCCATGAGGTTGCTTTACAAAGGCACATTCCCTTTTTAAATAATCCCGGCGGAGCCCCCAAAAATTAATATGTCACGTCCTGAGGGGACGTGGGCATATCTATATATATATATATATGTGTGGTATCCTTGAACATTTTATAAATTGACATTATTTTGAATCAAGTTCTCAGATAGGGACACATTCAGATCCCTCCGCTCCACCGCGTATCATCGGACTCTGAACCAACTTCCTGTGACAGCCGACCATTCGGAAGTTGCAGCTGTGATGTCAGCAGACTAGCACTTCCTATAGCACTGTCGTGCCTGACTTAGCTCGTTTGTTCCACTGATTAAATTCCGATTTATCCACTTTAAATCGATGTTTGATAATTTTTTTCTCCATGACGGGGAGCACAAATAAAGTTTTTCGGGAGTGTTCCGTATTCGGATTTTTATAAACTTCATTCTCCTGCACGCAAAATGGATTTTTTATTCTTTTCCAGAATACGCTATTTTCTCTGGCAAATGCTATTCATGACAAAAATACGATATATTTTTTTTTTCAAAGAAAGCGTGAAAGCCATTAAAATTCATATTTTTTTCAGTCGTAAAATCACCGCGCATGACCCTCAAAAAACAACTGTCCACCTCATAAAAGTCACCCTGTATGTGTGGTATCCCTCTTTTTTGCTTACGCCTAGCGCAATAGCACGGGATGAGCGTTAAAAAGGAAACGTGCTGGTGGAAGGGGGAATTTTAAAAGATTCCGTGGATGATCCAATTATTGAAATAATGGTTGTGACACTTGTGTTCAATTGACTCGCAGTTTATTAGAATCAACCGAATGGGTTAATTCTATTATTTTTTAGGATACAAATCGGAAACGAAATATATAAGTATGTTCGCTTACATTGGTGCCCCTCGGTGTAGGCCCAGTCGCTTGGGTGTCGGGTAACGGTCGTAAAACTAAGAGCCCTGCGCCGGAGGGCCAGAAACGCTCGCAGATGGTGTGTGTGAGTGAGACGGATACAGATGTTCGATGACACTGATTCTAATATTTGTGAATTTCACGGATCGAGAATGGAATTTACAATAAAGTAATGCGCGGAATACAACGCCAAGGTTCTTATGGTTATCGCGTAAAGAATACAAAGCCAAGGTTCTTATTATTATCGCGTAACTGTTACAGAAGTTCCGAAGGACAAAATGTTCTAAGTTTGAATCGTATGATAACGTTCGCGTTACAAAAACAGAACAAAGGTTTGACGCGATGGATATCGGTAAGAGAACTCTCGGTCTGAGGTCGTTGGATTCTATTCGGAGATTGATGCGAGGAGAACTCTTTCGGAGTACCAGAAATCAGGATGGGATAAATTTTTGGAGGAAGAAATCTTTGGGAGAGTGAAACTTAGGTGACGTAGTTCTTTTGGATTGGTGGTCCGGGCATGAAACATGACCTGATTCGTGTGGTTGGCCGGAAAAACGAATCGAGAGCGCGTTGTCGGTGTAAGGGCGCTTATAATCGAAATCAGCACTGCATTTCCGAGAGCTCAGCGCAGCTTCTCTTATCGAGTATATGAAAAACCGAGAGGAGACAAATAGAGCCTTGTTCGTGATGGAATGCATTACGGGAGAGAGAAAGAGCTAGTTGGCCAGCCTGGGAAAGCGCCTGGCTTATGTCATCTAATTTTTTTACTGCAAGAGTCAGAGGCCCTTCCTCGGAAGAATGTTTTTTTTTGTGCCTGCAGATGAGTCGGCCGGTTCGTTCGTCCGAGTCCTTAGTTTCCGTACGGGTTAAAATGGAGACAATGTTAGGGTCTGTTGGCGGGATGAGTATATTTTTTTGTTTTACGACTTTTCAGGGAAATCGGTCCTAGAACCATGTATTCGTCAGACTCGCGTGGATAAGAGGGGCTATAGAAAAAGTTCAGCGATTACGTCGCAAGATGTGACATTACCCTTATCTGGGTAACGAGTCATCCTTCGCAATGGAAGGATTTCGTGCGGAACCGGGTTCCATCAATTCAGGAGCTCTTACCACGGGGGCAATGGAGATTCATTCCGGGTCGGGACAATCCGGCAGATTGTGCTTCACGGGGGCTAACCATTCATGAGCTCGAGCGTTTTCAACTATGGTGGAACGGGCCCCACTGGTTAGCAAGGTCTTCATCTCATTGGCCGATTGACTGCACCCGGACGGAGGATTCAGCGGCGCTCGAAGAGCGACCAGGTCTTACCTTCACGATCTCGACAAAACCTTTACCGATTTAGGATCTCATTCACAGATATTCATCTTTCGCACGGTTGTTGAGAATCACATCCCTGCTTTTCAAGACGATTACAAACCTGAGAAGACCGGGACAAGGGAACACGGGTACATCGATTTCACCGGAAGAGCTGGAGCATTCAAGGCTATACTGGGTAAAAGCCATTTAAGGAATATATTTTTCAGCAGAGCTCAAACTAATTGCTTCGGGATAAGTTCTACCTCGATCGCATCCAATCACGCGATTGACGGGCTTCATTGACTCCAATGGGACGCTGAGAGTGGGAGGACGGTTGAAGAATTCAGCCTTACACCCTGAGTCCAAACATTTTGCCATTCTTCCTCAGCATTCACCTCTCACGCGACTGCTCATCGCAGGTGCACACCAGCGTACGTTCCACGGGGGAACGCAGGCGACCTTGGCATATTTGCGAAAACGTTACTGGATCATCGGAGGTCGGGCTCCTGTGCACTCATTTATTCTGAGATGCGTGCGATGTGCTCGCTTACGCGGCGTCAAAGCCCAGCAACTCATGGACCAACTACCAATCGCTCGGGTTACGCAGTCTTGGGCCTTCCTGTTGACGGGGGTAGACTATGCCGGGCCAGTCACCCTCAAAAGCTGGAGAGGACGTGGGAACAAACTGCAAAAGGGCTGGCTGTGCATTTTTGTCTGCCTTGCAACTTCGGCTTTACACCTGGAAGTTGTAACTGATGCAACAATGGAGACCTTCATTGCGGCGTTTCGTCGTTTCACCGGGAGACGGGGCATTTGCCATACGATGTTCAGAGACTGCGGGACTAATTTTCAAGGTGCGGATACAGAATTACGGAACCTTTTCAGAGTCGGAACGCGGGAGTCGGATCAGGTCGCTAAACTATTGGCGAATGACGGAACGAGATGGGTTTTCAATCCACCGGGAGCTCCACACATGGGCGGGAAGTGGGAGGCTGCAGTAAAATCCGTCAAACATCGTCTTCGGCGGACGATTTGAGAGACGAGCCTCACGTATGAAGAGCTTACAATTCCTCTTACGCAAATTGAGGCCGTTCTCAACTCCCGTCCGTTAGAACCACTTTCGGAAGATCCGAAGGACTTGGCCGTGCTTAAACCCGGGCACTTCCTCATCGGTGAGGCCCTTACGGCAGTACCCTTCAGAATGCCACCACGGTCAGACTATCACGGTGGCAATTCGTCCAAGCACGTCTTCAGTACTTCTGGGAGCACTGGTCATCGAGCTATCTTCAAGAGCAGCAGGCTATTTCAAAATGGCACCATCCTAACAATGAAATTCGGGTCGAGTCAGTGGTCCTGCTCACAGACGAGCATCTTCCTTCGACGAAGTGGCCTTTCGCACGGGTAATAGAAATTCATCCGGGACAAGACGGGCTCACACGGGTCGTGACCGTCAAGACGGCTACGTCAACCTACAAGAGACCTATTGCAAAGCTCGCTCCACTTCCGGTTATGCAGCCGGGTTCTTCAATCGACAGCACTGCTGCCGATGGCGGGGGGAGCGTTCGGAATTAGTCACTTCCCCTTGAGCAGCACCGATCGGCGGTCTTCGACATTCGATCACGCGTGCACCACGAGCGGTGCCATCTGTCAGCGGCCGGCTCTTCAGGCTGGTCGACATGAAAACGTAACGTCTCGCGCCGGGCTGGCGACGCTATCTGTCTGCATGCAAGCGCTAGGCTACGCGGCTGGAGCGTGCGCGGTTCTCTCGAACGCTCTCTCGACGGGTGTTTCCGTTTCTTTCTCTACCGGTCACTTCTTCACGGATCGTTGAATACTCAAGTGCCTATTCGATTAAGCTCGGCGCATCGCGGTTCGGCTCAAAAAGGTGGTCACGTGATCAAGTAACGGGATTGGGATTTACATTTAATTGCATCAGGAAACTGTTACAATTGCGCACGGGTTCAATTTCATTAGCGGGAGCTTAGGAGGAGGAGACTGACGAGCGTACGTTCTTAAGACACGCTCGTGGTAGTCATCTTCGCTACCCGCTCGCTGTGGATTTAGCGACGGGCAAGAAACCAAAACGAAATTTGTTCGGAAAACGGCATCGCTGCGAAACGCAATTTCATACGATCTGACAGAATAAAAACGCATCGTGTTTTTTCATTCCGGTGTTCACCCGTGTTAATAATCTTTCCACCAAAACCAGACTCCGCACAAAAAACATAGAATATAACTAAGAAATACCGACACTTTTATCTCGTAACTGTGATTTTAGTCACAATGGGATAGCTGTTTGTTGCAACAAAGAGGGACGGTTACGGATACGATCGGAAATCGATGGCGAACTGGTGAGCACACGAAACGTAATTTGCCCTAGAGCGATTAAACAAATCTTTGGTCGGGGATCATGACTTCGAATTTCTACGTATCTCGACGAAAAAAATCATTCTTTTTCAATTCTCAGGTTTTTCTGGAACTGGAGGGTGCGCAGCGCTGAAGGGCGTGTAAAATTATTAGCAAAAGAGGAAAAATAAAACACAAAGAAAATAAAACGTATTAAAAATGTTGAGAAAATAAAAGCATCCAGTACGCTTTATTCGGCGTGCCCGATGATGTGATTTTTTCCTATCGATTTTGTTTGGGGCATTTTTCGATCCGTCTACTCAATCTTGAGATCTTGTAATATTCGGCTGAATTTCTGAGAGACATTTTCCTACAAAAATTCTTCAACACTTCAGAACGTTTCTTTTATGTGGAAATAATCTGGAACGTGCATGGGAATAAGCGCCAAATGATCAGCAAGGTTTTACGAACGTTGACGGGGAAATAACCAGGAACTAACGAGAAAATGAAAAATGACGGATTTCAGCTTTTTTGCAATCCTCAAGGGGGTAAAATCGCAAGTTTATTGAATTTTGTATTTCGACAACATCCTTCATTATATCGATACACTCAATATAGAAATACAAATTGATGTCAAAATAATATAACATCAGCATCTCGTTTTCGTCGACCATCATAATTTATTCTTTATGATAGCATTGTCAGGCGTCGATTATTGTTGAAGAAAATCATATGATTATAAAACGGAGCATACAATTACAATAAACGCAATCATATTATTAGATTCAATTATTGATAGAACGATGCATAGTTATGGTCAGTGTTTTAGCCGTTTTAAATGTACAAAAAAATGCAATTCATGTCAAATTTAAAAAAAACGGAAGGTCGTAGTGGGTAATGTACGAAGCCCGCATCGGTATTGTACGATTATATTTGTGCGTGCGTAAATAGCCGGTGCGCGCGCATCTGCTTTATACAAATTAAAAGAGATTTCAGTTGTACGTTTTTCAAAGGGTACATCAAATATGACGTATAAATGAGAATAACGGAAAAGTGAATGTACAATACTATCTTTATGACCGGAATCTGCCGGGGCTAGAGAATTGTGACATCACGACATGATGATGACGTCGCGTTCCTGGACCTGGAAGCTATCGACGATGTTGACTTCACAGTGTTATAGCCGAAACTTATAGTTGGGGCTGGAACAAGAGATTCACAATGCATCTAGACATTCGGGATTGCGAACCTCCGTTTACAACTATTTAATAATTGCTATTAAATGCTATTAAAGCGCTTGGCGCACCTATCTGGTGTACAGAGCAAATAAGGTTAAGGAGGATGAATAAGCATCAGTTCTTCCTGCGATACTCTCGGCATATATTTGGATATAAAAAGGTTACAATTTTGGTTTTCTCGCAGTCGATTACTTATTTCTGATAGAATACAAACGTGACATCGAGTATTACGGAAGTGGGTTAGTGACTTACAGGTGAATGTCCTGCTGGAAATGTGAAGCGTGTTTACGCAGCGCGTTTGGTCTCGAAGACAGTGCGTATGAGGCGTCGATGCTAACACACACTCACGAATACAAAGCGCTCGGTAGACTCGAAAATATAAATCAAGCTGGTTTATTTTAGAGATTTACGTAACGAAAACAATGACTTTTATTCGTTGTTTTTATTGAGTTCCTTTCGTTTCCTTGTAAGCGATGAGCCGCTGCACCCCAGTGCCGCGATATCCCTCAGGCAGTGATACTTGATCGAGAAAGATTGAAGTCGCGTGCTCGGAAATGAACTTACAAGGACACGTGACGGACTCGACACACAGAGAGGAGTACTCTGCGGAGCTCCGCTCTATCCTCAGATTCGCGAAAGACCAACGTAAATTATTGCAACTCGGTGGTGGGTTGCCTCTAAATTTTGGTGCCAATCAGCAATTGTACTTGTCTCGAAGTGACGAATTTCGAAATGAGTCCGGCTGAGCGGGTTCCCGTGTTCTCGCTGGAGTTCTTTCGCGTTGCAAGTTGCTGAATGAGTCGTCAGCATTGTGTGGAAATAGGAATTCCGATTGCCCTCGGAACCCAAAACTCTGGGTTCCGCAACGTGAGGTGTCGCAAGTTAAAGGAATGTGGGATTTCCGAACGTAATGTATAGTTTGTACACGTATTAAGATTAACCGATTGAAAATAAGATACGGATGTAACAACAGACTACCTTCGTCTTGATGTTTTCCGGCGAAGGGTCGATACTGGAAAAAAAATCAAAATTCCTTTCGTTATTACTTTCCCATTCCAAGACCCTTATAATTTGGTACCGCGTAACTTCAGGTATACGATTTTTAATGCGTACATCAGTTTATGACGTATACATGAGAATAACGTAGAAGTCAATGTACTATCTTTATTAACGCGGTCCTCTAGTTTCTCGGCTGTTTTTTTACGGCTTTTTCAATAATTTTTTACGGGCAAAGCATCGAAATAATCAATCTCATTGTTTTTGCGTAATCTTTATTAACATTTAAATAAGCTTTACAAATTTTTTGAAGTCAAAATACATAATAGAATAAACGTTATAGTGGCCGACAGGAAGACATCAAGTAAAAGAGGTGCTTGATGGTGACCAAGATTGCGGCTGTTCTGCTTATCTGAAATCAAAAAACCAAACGGCATTTTAATCTTCATATTTAAGACTAGCGATTGAACTCGAGTGAATTCTAAATTACAAAAATTGACTTTTTTATACACTTTTGAAAATTACATTCTATTTTTTACTCATTTTTTCTTAAGTTTTTCGCTCGTACAAAAAAAACTATCGAAGCAATCATAATAATCCTAGTTCAATCGCTGGCTTATAACATATTAAAGATGCTGTATAAATTTGAACAAGATCGGTGCAGTAGTTTCGGAAATATCGTGGTCACCGTTTCGGAAAATGGTGTTTCGAGAAAAACGCGTTTGAAAGTTCGCGCTCCCGGCGCGCGCTCCGTATACCTGCTCCGTTCCAGGGCCGTAACTTGTGAACCACTTCGAATATAGAAAAATCCTTTGGCACACATTTTCTACACATGTTGTAGATGTGATTTATGAAAAGAAAATCGATTTTTTTTACCCGAGAAACTAAAGGACCGCCTTAACGGAATCTCCCGGGGCTATAGAAACTTGACGTATAAGTGAGAAAAACATATAATCGAGGCTTCACTGTATTTTTTTCCGCTATTTGTTCAAACGAAGAACCTTACCGATCCCGAATTTTGCTTTTCATTGGTGTTCCTTTTTGTGAGGCGTTACTACCCAGATAGAACAAAACGTTCAATAAACGTCTAATGGACGTATTTTTTTGGACATTCTAATATCCAACGGACATCTATGGGCGTATATAAATCGACCATAGAAGGTGCGAATGTGTTGCAGTTGTGCGTCTTATGAACGTTCAGTGATCGTTATAGTGTACGTCCAAAGAATGTATCGTGTACGTCTATTGATCGTTATGTTGTACGTCCAAGGGATGTTTAGTGTACGTCCATTGATCGTTATAGTGTACGTCCAAGGGACGTAAAGTGTACGTCCATTGATCGTTCTAGTGTACGTCCAAGGGATGTATAGTGTGCGTTCAAGGGACGTATAATGTACGTCTATTGATCGTTTCAGCGTACGTCCAAGGGATGTATAGTGTATGTCCGTTGATCGTTATACTGTACGTCCAAGGGATGTATATTATATGTCCGTTGATCGTTATACTGTACGTCCAAGGGATGTATAGTGTATGTCCGTTGATCGTTATAGTGTACGTCCAAAGGATGCACATCGAACGCTGTATGAATATTCACAAAGGGTAAAAAATACGAGGCAAAGTTTTTCATTTAAACAATGTTTATTATTATTATTATTACAAATACATTTATCATTAGGATGAAGAATATTATCATTAGAAATACAATTACATGTAGTAGTAGGACGTATTTTTTATATAGTAGTTATATTTTTGGTCACATTTTTGGTATTTAGGAACTTTATTTACCGGAAGAGGTAAAAAAAATAAAGAAGTGAAATGAGCTTGTGAAATGAAGTGGAGTTACGCTGGAAGTGGATTTTGACGCTGCTTTTGCGCGTTGGCAACACGAGCTGGAGCATGCCTGAACCACTCTTTGAGTCTCGTCTCAAACTTTTCTTTGGTCATCGACGGGACATTTTTAACGGCAGCTAAATGATTAAGTTTAAGCTAAATGAGTAAGGTTTGTAAGTGATTAAGGAGGATAGAGAGAGAGAGAGGAAAGGAAGAAAGGATAAGGAGAGTTAGAAAAAGATAGACATATACCATACATAACTCCTACGATCGTCATGGACGACAGATCTTTTTTTCCTTTTCTGCCCTTCCACGAATACTCGCAAGCGAGTTCATTGCTGAATATCTCTTTTAAAACGCGACGAATGGAGTCGTCGACACTTGTACCACCACATTTAGTGAGTAGATGAACCTGTAAAGAAATAATTTTGTGACAATATACTAGATGTAGTTACAGAAGATATCAAGATTGTAAATTTTTTATGAGCATACTAGCAAGTTCTCGTAGCTTTTAAGGAGGGTGGTGACTCAAATCATTGTGTAGAGAATAAAATATGTAAAAAATTGTTCGTTTAGATTTTTTTTTTGATTTGCGTATACTTTTTTAATTTTTATATGAAATGGCTATAACATATTTAAAAATTTGGCTGTGTAAAAACTGAGATAATTATTGTTAAAAATCGTTACTTTTAACATGGGCTTTTATGAAGTCGCGAGTTACGATTTTTAACAGTAAATATCTCAATTTTTACAAAGTTAAGTTGCTATAAAATTCACGCGAATTTTCATTTGACGCTGAACAATTGTCCGGCAAATTCGAAGAATTTTTATGGCAAGATATTATCGACCATAAGATATTTTATGGCAAGGAATTACCTCAAAAATGGTGGTATCAAAAAAATAAGTAAAAGCGAAAAGACGATTATATAAATGTGATAACAGATGCATAGAAATAATATATAAATAATCACTGAGATCAGCAATGCGAATTGAGAAAAGTTATTCTTCGAAAAGTATAAATTATTATAAACATGAAATAGATTAACGAAATATAGAAAATAAACTTCGGGGTAGAAAAAATCTATTAAGCAAAGGACAAACAAATAATGTAGAGTAAGACAAGTATACACATAGTAAGAAAAGCGACGGATAAACGGGTCTTAAAATTCAATTTTGTGGAAGCAATAATTGTACAGCAGACTAAAAGAAAACTGAAAATCTTACCAACTGCTTCTTCGACTCTATGTTCTTCAGAAGTTCCTCCACTTCATTGACATCCGCAGCGTTTTTTGCAGGCAATATGTGATGCCACTCGTTCTGATCGTTCAGAATATTTCCATTCGTTGCCGATGCCAAGTTTAAATCGTTTAAACGTTGATCAATTTTTTGTAAAAATCCGATGCAGCGTTCAAGAAGCATTGTATGGCGTTCCATATCCCTCTTAATTTCTTGAATCGTTTCTAAAAGTAATTATGAAAAAAAAAATAGTGTAAGGTATTTACGTTGCAATAATAAAATTTGAAAATGTATTTTACACAAAATTTTCACACAAACTTTTGCTTAGATCTCAAAGATTCTTTAATGTGTAAAAAATATATAAAATTTTAAATGCTGCGATTTTAAATTATAAATATCCCGATTTCTATAAGACGAAGCCTCCTGAAACTTTTGAAAAGTTCCGATATGTCTTTGAAAATAGTTAAGAAAACTTAGAAAAAATTTACTATACAACGTTTAGATCAACAGACGTATAGAAGTATACTAAGCAAAAAAGCGTATTAATGATGAATAAAAGGTCTTATTTACCGGTGTTGGAATCATTCGGCAAATTATTCAATATGGATTCGGCTCCAATCGTTGGTAGCTCAATTACAGTCGTTTCGCGTGGATTCAAGTCGTCGGTGCTGTTATCCGAGGAAGCTGCGGCATCACCATGTCTAAGCGATTCACTATCGTCAGTGTCGATGTCCGACATCAGAATAGCTTTGTTGAGCTTTATTTTCGCTCTTTCAAAATCGTCTGTGGATTAAATATTATAAAAAAACATTTTCGAACAATACTATAATGCAGTGAAAATCCATTTTTAAAATAAATATTATATAAATATTCGTCAAAACTTACCATATGTTCCAAAGGTGCGCACTACTTTGTATTTCGCCCATTTGGAAGTCGGTTTGAGATGGGTCCGCACAGCTTCATCATACGATACTGGTAAATCCCGAGGATATTTCGGAAACCTGCATAAACCCTTTTCCACTAGCCAGGATTCAGACACTAGCTGAATACCATCTTTGAATTCAACCAGCGAAAAGGCGAATTTGGTGCTAGTTGAAGCCATGGCAAAAGTGTTTTACGAAAATCTGTAAATAAAACATGTAAAAAGTAAAGAATAACATATATCGAAACATGTAAAACATAGATAATAACGTGTATCGCATACAACAAAAGTTTAGAATGGGGTGAAAAGTCAACGAAAAATATCGACACGTTACGGGATTAAATACTAATTTTTATTAATCTTATTACAAGTCGGTGTGAATCATTGCCGTAACTAAATAAGAATTTTTACGTGGTATTATAAAATATTTAGTTTTTAGTTCGGAAATAAGCCAGATTTTTAGAGAAGATAATTCTTGTACTTCAAAAGAAGAAATTGTTGAAGATACACAGGGCTTGTCATACGAATTTGAAATTTTTTTGAATTTTCGGCCAACCACGTAAATTTTCTGTGCACTTTTAATAATGTTTTCAATGAAAACAATATCGCCATCGTTTTTTAAATCGAAACAATTATCGGGCATTTTTTTTCCGACAATAAATTTTCCGAGGATAGCTTTCCTGTATTGCAATCCATCATGAGATGCAACAGTAGGCCCATCAACATGCAATCCTTTCAAAATTATTTCATTTTTACAATTTTCTGTTTTTAAATGGGTTAAGAAAGCGAATTGTTCGTTATATCGCTTACTCAATTGTTCCAATGTCTGGTTCCCTTTTCTTATCAAGTTCTTCATTCTCTGAAGATGATTTTCGAATGGAAAAGCGCTATAATTATCTAGGGAACCCAAACGGCGTACATCATCGGGAACGTGAATAAGCCCATGGATATTATGTGAAATAAGTTCTCTTCCATATAAAAAACTGAAGGATTTTACGAATCCTTTCAAAAGTAATTCCGCTAAGTCAATATCGTCAGGTCGCGCCATTATCAGTAAACGGATTGCTACATGAAGTTTTTTAAAATGTAAAAATAATTTCGAGGGTAAATGTTTTTCGAGAACGATTGGTCCAATATATAACAGAAACATTCGGAATTCTGTAGCTTTCCAGAATGCTACCTCGGTTAGTCCTCGAGGCTTGCGAGAAAATTCGATGGGTGTATATTGCTTGATCTCTTCGAGCTCTTCAGAGATTTTTAAAATTTCATGGGTCGGTAATCGAACTTTTTTTTTTATTGGTCCGGATATCCAAAGCTTAATCAATTTCTTTACAACACCAAGACAGCACAAATGCATGTAATCGAAGGGAATTTGGGAAACGAATCCAAAATTCGGAATGTCCTGTAGTATACTGACCCCCGTATGGTAATTTTCATCTGATTGTGTTTTAAATGTTGCATCTGTTCGTTTTGGCGCATTAATTTCGGGGAACGTCATACGACCGGACACGTAAGATCCTTCAGTTATACATTTTGTACAGCTATTATACCCGGTATAACCTTTTGTAAGGCAAGCAAATGATTTAGCTGGCGCATCAGCAATAAAACAATGCAATTTTATCGAGTAAGTAGTATCGCGACATGACAGTCCTTTAAGCATAAGACTACTAATTTCTTCCACAAATAACCCAAGAAATTAATTGGCGGATCGAGGCTTGCTTTTTCCAGAATAACAACCAATGCAAAATACATAATGAGTACCGAAAATTCGACATAAAATGGGCCATAGTTGAAGTGAACTCGATTTTGAGATTGGAAGGCCATCAACGCCAATTTGTAACAAAAATGTTTTTTCTGAAAAATTACAATTTGATTGTAAGAACTGGATTAGCCCGAGACGCAAACCAAAATGACAATAATAGCCTGGATCCATAGAGACAGTATTGACACGTCTTGGTGTCGATAATAATGTTTTGGACGACTTCGGAAAATTCTGAAAACACTTATGAAGCCTTATCAGATTAAGCAGATGATCTGTAGCTCGATGGCTTATATATATATATATATAGAGTTTTATTTGCATAACTTGGAATACAAGTTTTTTACAAACTATTTTCTTACATGTTGTTCCTTATTTCTAACTTAAGCCTACTATTCTATCCTTCACCTGCACTTCTCTTTCTTTTTACCTCTACTACTTATCACTAACGCCTCCGTCCTCCTCCTTGCTCTTTTTTGCGCACAGTACCTCTATTTCTCTAAAATACCGGCAGATTCCAACATTTATTTTTCCGCCTAACATATTAATGATTTCTCCTTTTATCGCGATCTCATCCACTCCCTGCATCCACTCCTCAGCTTCTTTTCTTGTTTCCTTTGGCATTAAAGCCCATGCTTTTCTGCACACTATGAGGTGTTCCACGGTCTCATTTTGTTCCTCACATATCCTGCATCTCCAGTCCTTCACCCCCTTTTTTTCCGCTCTCCAGACGTTTCCACACCTTAATCTTGCCCACAATTCTTTGTCCCTACCCTTCACCCCTTCCTCCTTCCAATACTTCCACGGGCTTTCCTCGTTCTCCACCAAATATTTATAGATGCTATTGTACGATGATTTTTTTATTTTTTCTTCTTCTTCCTCCAATATTTTCTTTTTTAGGTTTTCTAATCCTTCTTCAATCTTTTTTTCTATTGTTCTCTCTTCTTTCTTCTCCCTTATCATCGTTATTATTTCCTCTATGCCCATTTCCCTTAATACTTTTTTCAAATCCTTTCCCCACTTCGACGGTGCACCATTCGCTATCGCCCTCATCTCCTCTCTTACACATATTTTTGGCCATCTCTCGTCCTCCATCTTTAGCACCTCTCTGATGTACCTCAGTACGCGTTCTCTAATTACATATTCTATAGTGGGCACACCCAGCTCCCTCCTCCATATGTAATTTGGGGTCTCTCTGTTTACCCCCAACGCCATTTTACAGTACCTTCTCTGTATTTTTTTGATCACTTCTATTTCCCCTACTCCCCAAATCTCTACCCCATACATCACTCCTGCTTTTACGATCGTTTCCATCAAGTAGATCCGCTCCTCCATGATATCCCTTCCCGCTCTCTTCCATATTCCCCATACCCTATTCATGGCTTTTTGCGCTTTCCCCGCCGTTTTTCTGCCATGTGTCCAACTTGAGTTTTTCGCCGTGAACCAGTATCCTAAATATTTAAACTCATTCACTATTTGAATCTTTTCCCCTTTAATCCCCCATTCTTCATTCTTTTTACCTCTTCCCCCATTCCCAAATATCATTATTTTAGTTTTCCTAGCATTTATTTCCATTTTGTTACTTTCCGCCCATTTTTCTAAGTCCCTCAGTATGCTGCTTAAACCTTCCCTCGTATCCGCTATTGCCGCCACGTCATCAGCATATTTTATGGCAAAAATTTTTTCCTTCCCCACTACTGCTCCTCCCTCATTTCTCCTCACCCACATATCCTCCAAATCGTCAACGTATATATCAAATAAGACCGCACTTAGTGCACACCCCTGCCTTACTCCCTTCCCCGTCCTAAAACTCTCCGTGATTATTCCATTCGCCTGCACTTCTGCCCTTGTGTCCTTGTAAATTACCTTTATCATGTCTAGCATTCTTCCCTCTTAATTTTTTTAACATTCTTTCCCGGCTCACCCGATCAAATGCTGCCTTGAAATCTATAAACGCCACATATAGTTTACCGCCCTTCACTTTTAGTTGATTGTTTATTACCGCGTTTAACGTGAATATTTGATCCCTCGTTCCTCTACCTCTCCTGAACCCAGCCTGACTCTCCTTTAATTTTTTGTTTCTCTCTATCCATTTGTTCAGCCTCTCTGTCATCATTTTTGTCAATAATTTGTAACCTACATCTAATAGTGAGACCCCCCGATAATTTTCTGCCTTATCCCTCTCTCCATCTTTATATATTGGGACTATCCTCGCGATTTCCCACCCCTTTTCCATCGTTCCTTCTAGCCACATTTTATTTAAGACCTCTTTCAACTCCTCCTTTTCTTCCCTTGGTAAAGCCTTTAAAAATTCGACGCTAATTCCGTCCTCCCCCGCCGCCTTACCGTTTTTCATTTTTTTCAGTGCCCCTTCCATTTCCTGCAACCTGATCGGCTCATAAAATTCCTTTTTTTCTTTTCTTTGCTCGTCACATATTTCTGTCTCTTCTCTCTCCCATACCCCCTCCTCATTTTCCTTTTCTTGATCGTTTTTTCCATTAAGCAATCTTTCAAAGTGCTCCTTCCATTCTTTCTTAGTTACTTTGCTCCCATTCGCTCCTCTCCCCTTATTCCTGAATTTATTAATCGCTTTCCACCATTTCGATAGGTCCTTTGCCTTTCCAACCTCCTCCCAAATTTTGCTCCGCCATTCCTCTTTTGCCCCTCTATATACCTTTTTCAATTTCTTTCTTTCGTCCACCAACTCTTGTTTTTTGTCCACGCTTCGTTGTTTTGTGAACGCCTTTAATTTTTCCCACACTGCCTTCCTTTGCTTCTTACATTCGTTATTGAACCACTTCGGGAGCCTTTTGTCTCTCCTTGTTTTTTTGCCCTTCCTTCTTAGCCCCGCCTTTTCTGCCACCCTCACGATTTTTTCTTTCAACCCCTCCCAACTCTCCCTCCCTTTTTCCATTTTCGTCTCTTTTTGCATTTCTTCCATGAACCTCTCTGCTTTTTCCTCAACCCACCATAGTCTTTCGCTATCCTGTGTCCCCTTCTCTTCCCCCCCTTCATCCTTTCCCTTATTCTCCTCCCATGCCACACATATTGGCAAGTGATCCGATTCTATTCTTTCCACTACTTCCATCCATTTGAATTCATCTCTTTCTCCCCTGTCTAATATCATTATGTAGTCTATGACCGATCCACAACATTCTTTATCCCCCCCTACGAATGTTATTTTACCCTCCCTATCACCTTTCACTCTTCCATTCATCACCTTTAAACTTACATCCTCGCATAATTTTAACATTCTTCTTCCCTCCGTATTCAGTATTTTGTCCTGGGATTTCCTTATTTCGCCTCCATCCCCTTCCGCACCCCCCTCATTTATTGCTTGCATCCCTCCTATCCTTGCGTTCATGTCGCCCACAATCATTACTCGCTCCTTTTCCTTTGCCTCTTCAATTATTGCCTCTCTCAGCTTTTTTTCTAACTTTTGCACGCCGATGTTATTATATACTGAAATTATTGAGGTTTTTTCCTTCATTATATGATTGTTCATTATTAAACCAAATTCCCATTCCCTTATTTCCCAGTCCTCTGCCCATTGCTTTTTTATCCCTACCGCCTGTCCTCCTTTTGCTCTTCCCTTTTTTATCCCTACTTCCTTGTGGGCCGCTTTGAACGCCCATTTAAATTTGTCACTCATTTTCAACCTCACGTTCTCCTCATCCTTCTTTTCAACCCACGTTTCTTGTAAAATTACCAAATCCGCTTTTTCTAAAAATCCCCACGCTTCTCCAATTTTAAATATCCCCGCTATATTCCATAGTGTTATCTTAAACTCGCCCCCTCCCTCTACTTCTTTTTTCTCTCTTTGCTGGTCTTCTCTCTTCTTTCTTCCATTTTCTGCCAGTCCGCATCCTTCAATATCGTCCTCTCCGCTCGTTCCGAAATGTCTGCCGCCAACCATCATCGCCTCCCATCCTTTCGATGTCTCCCTTCCGCTCGTTCCATCTCCACCATGCTCCTTCCAGCCAGATTTTCATGTACTTCACCTCAGCTTGTTTTCCGTATTTCCTCTCGTGTTTCGCTACATCCCGCATCCATTTCTGTACTTCTTTCTCCCTCTTGGTCAGGTCGTCGTTGATCCATATATCAGTTCCCCTCAGCTCCTTGCTTTTTCTGAGTATTTCTATCTTGTCGGTCCAGTTTTTATACTTCACTACCACCGATCCATTTCCAGCAAACTTCGTCGTTGTCTTTCTCCTTATATTCGTGTTGCATCTTTCGTCAACCTTCGCCAACACCTTATCTTTCTCATATCCCGCCTCCGCGTAGAAAGAAACATTTATGTTATTTCTTCTGTTTTCCCTCTTCATTCTTTCCTCTCTCCACTCCCGGTCACTAATCGCCACGGGCTTCCTCCGCAAGATGTTTTCCCGCTTTTCTCTCTCATCCTCCTTCGTAACGTTATTATTTTCATCCGACCTTTTACTTCCTCTCCTCCCATTTCCTACTACTCTCCAACCTTCTTCCGATACCCCTCTTTCACATTCATCCTCCTCCTGCCTCCTCCACCTCTCTCCGTGTCCTCCATTTCCAGACATTGTTTCCGTCCTTACGATTTCCTCTCTCACTCTTTTGGCTGCCACTTTTACTCTTCCTCCGTCATATGCCCCGTTTTCGAAACCCTTCTTCACCGGTTCTTCCTTTTCCTTTCCTTCGATCTTATTTATCACGTTCATTAAGCTTTTTCGCTCCTCCCCCCACCGCATCCTGTCCTGCTCTGCTTTTCTCTTCAGCATTTCGACCTCTTTTTTATATGTATCAATCTCCCGACGCCTTTCCGCACATTCCTCACATTGATCCTCTCCATCTGCCTCGCACTCTTCCTTTATTCTTTGTAACTCCTCCTTCCACCACTGCTTCATCCTTCTCTCCGATTCCGCCACGCTGTTTCTCATCGTGTGTTTCATCCGTATCTCGGCCTCCCTTATTCCCTTCATCCACGTGTACACACAATCGTTGTTGTCAAACTCCTTTTCACCCTCGCACCATGTTTCATTGTCCCCTTCCTCCTCATCCCCTTCGTCTTCTTCCCCTTCTTTCTTCTCTCTTCCGTTATCCTCCATTTCCTCTTTTCCACCGATCTCTTCTGCCTCCTCTCCGCTGTCTTCTCCGTTGCCGCTGTTCTTATGCTTTTTCAGCGGCGGTGACGCCACATCACCCCCTGCCCCCGCCACTCGTGTCGTCGTAAAAAAAAACTCCCTGACATCGCGACTCGTCTCCTTCTTCTTTGGTCGTCCACGCTTTCTTTTCTCCCCCTCCGTTGTTGCAGCGATTCCTTCTTTACCGACCGCCGTCTCTACATAGTTCCTTCCACTCTCACGGCGCTTCCGCTCCCTTTCTCCTGCCACGTTCCCGCTCTCATCGTTCCCTCTCTCCCCGCCGCCGTTCTCTGGCCTAACCTCTTCTTCACAATCTCCGACTTTATTTCCCCCTGACTCTCCCATTTCACTATTTTCCACTGAGCCCATTATCACCTCAATTTCCACTGATTCCTCCTTCACTCCTCCACTACTTTCCTGACTTTTTTCTCTTCTCCTTTCACCCAAACTATCTGATTATTCACGTCCGATTTCACAACGCGTGCGTTTGCTACTCGTACTCAACCGGAAGTCTCGATGGCTTATATTATTTGCGACAGCCCATTCAGCTAAAGTTTTCGCTGAAAATTGTTTTTCTTGGGATTCTTCGTATTCTATGGTTAAATCCTGCTCCGATCTATTTGAGATATCTGCTGGTAACGGAAGTGGATCGTGGTTAGAAGAAGTCGAGGGACCAGGATTTTCAACGAGAATCTCACTAGGCTGCTGATTACTGCCCGTCGTAATCGTCGGGATCGAAATATTAACAATATTTTTGGGTCTCTGAGTTGGCTCTGTTCGGACGCAATTTTTTTTTGAAATTTGTCGGAAGTATCTGTCGGACATCTCACAAAATTCCTTCCGTTTTTTATTGGATGAAGCCATAATTAAATCTGCAATGTTAAAAATGAAAGCGAAAGATTTGAAATTCAATTATGTGACAAGATTCGCAGAAGAACTCATATTAAACAGATGAAAAATAATACATAAATTGCTGTAGAAACATCTAAAGTTTGAATAAGGCAAGACGCGAGTAAAATTGTACACAATAAAAATTATTTAGAGAAAGAAGCAGAACAAACTTGTAGACGTTTCCACTTCGATTTTTTTTTCTACGAGAAAAATATTTTCTTCAAAGGTAGTGAACAAATATGTGAAAAACTCATTCGAAAATCCGTACAATTATTTAATGCAATTCATTGAAAAGATTATTCGAAAATTTTCCATAATCTGTCTTTGAAATCTCTAGAGAATCCTTCCTGGTGTTCGAAAAAGTGATTTTCTTGATAATCTGAGGATGCCTCCGGAATCTTCAGAAAAAAAACTGAATTTTATTGAGCCATAATCATGCTAATATTTTCTGCAAAAAGAACTACTTTTTGAGGGTGCGAAGGAAATTATCTAAAGACAGTGAAAATGGAATGCAAGAGTATTCGTTTGAAGACGATGAAGATAAATTATAATGCAATTTTCCAATAGCCCTGAAAATGGATTGCGAAGACTATTTTTAATAGACACAGGAAGTGGACAAAAAACAATTCTTCGAAGACACAAGAAGTACACTGCGAAAGGAACCCTTCGCATGCACTAGAAATATTTCCAGAGGCACTGAAAAGGGACTGCGAAGACAATTTACAAAAGACGCTGGAAGTAGACTAAGCACAATTCTTCGAAGACACCAGGAGTACACAGCGAAAGCTACCCTTCGCAGGCACTAGAAATATTTCCAGAGGCACTGAAAAAGGGCTGCGAAGACCATTTAAAAAAGATGCAGGAAATAGATTGAAAACAATTCTTCGAAAACGCCACAAGTACACTACAAAAGCCTCCAGGGTACCAGAAGTATTCGAAAAGTACTATCTAACAATCTTTTAAACAAATGTTTATAAAAATTGTAAACGTAATTAATTAAACGGAAAGTAAGATTACAATTAATGTTAAAGTATTAAAATATGTATATAAAATAAATAAGATAAGAAGTGAGACTCACCAAGATATTCGATCACCGGTTATCTGTTCAAAGAAGCAACAGAGTCGAAGACCAGCGACAGCGAAGGTAGTCAAGAGTGAAGGAAACCTCTATGAAAGAAATACATTTTTTTAGATTTTTCTAGAAAAAACCCAGCACAAGCAACACGTGGCCACATAACCTCAATATAGAACAAGACTTGTTTATTAAATCATAAAATATTGTTTATAGTTGATAAAATCTTTTGAAAAGAGTCAAGTGGCAGCCAAGATGGCCAAGAGTGAAGAAAAACTATGCAAGAAACATTTTTTAAAGATTTCTCTAGAAAAAAAACCCAGCACAAGCAACACGTGGCTACATAACCTCAACATAGAATAAGACTCGTTCATTAGATCTTGAAATATTGTTTACAGTTGATAAAATCTTTTGAAAAGCGACATTAAATGCAAAGTTGAATATGTTTGTACGATAAAATAAAATAAAATGGAAAACTTACCTTAATACACAATTTTAGACTTGCACGATACGTAGCAGTACGGCTCTCGGTAACAGTGAGAAAGTTCAATATGGCGGAATTTTTTAACTTTCTCTACAGGACACTACTGGCGCTGTGGTAGAATGATATGATTGGTCGAAATATCGAAATTCGTTAAAGATAAATGAATTGAATTTTTCAAATCGCGTTTCGTTTTTATCACATTTGGCTTATGTGAAATAATTTTGCATAAGTAGAGTCGTTAATATTGATAAAAATAACTTATGAGAAAAATTAAAAAATACATTTTTTTTCAAAAGAATTGTGGGCACGGGAGGCGGGAACAGATGTTACTAGGTGAGGATACAGTTTAATTTTTAGAAAATAGTTGAAGTCACAATTTTGGCCACACGTTTATTGATGTTTAAAAAACGTATACAAAAACTGTCAGATCGAATGCGTGATGAAACGTCGTGGCCAGAATCGATTACAACTCATTAAAATGAATTAATTTTCACAGGTTATAGTTTTAGTTCAGGGTTCTTTCTGTGAGAGTAAATGAAACGCAGACTGCCAATAATGTTGTAATTAAACAATTATAAACAATGGAGGAAAATGGTTTAGACACAAATTGAAAGTTAATTTACCTCTATTGTTTATAATTTTTAAGTTACTGGCAAAGGTATCGATTGAGGATTTGTATTTTTTTTTTTTTTTTGTAAATGGGGTGAACTAGCGACTGCAAACTTTTAGAGGTTCTTCTATAGAGTCAAACAGACCTACTTTCAAAAAATAAAGCTTCGTCCAATTTTTTTATGAATTCAAACCTATAATTTGAATGGACTAGTCTTTCTATCACAGCGCGTCAGCTAGGTCGGATGTTCCATCCTTCTCTTACTCGTTCAAAATGAAAATCCGATCTTGTTTCGCCAATTTCTCGAATTTTGACCAAGAAAAAATATTGCATAACATATTTTTTGAATTCTAAAGCACTCAATATTTTTAAATAAGAAGGGTCTCTCTCCTGATACTTTAGCGCAAACTTCATCATTTAGAAGTTTGAGCCACTTCAATTATCAGAGATTCGATTAAAAATAGTGGAAAAAAATCTTGAAGACAATTTTGAAAAAAATCTAGTTGATTCAGCATGATTGTACGCAACTTTTTTGCCTCTCGACATTTTTTTTTAAACCTCAAAGTTATTTAGTTTCGCTGACTTTTTCAAGAATGGCCTTTTTCAGGAAAAAAAATCCTAACTCCCTAAAAAAAAATCGCACGAAACTTTCTAAAAAATGAAATTAAAGATATTGATCACCATTTCAAATGCATTTCAAAAAAATTGGCGCACAAATTTTTTGGAAGTTTTGCAACTGAATGAAAACAGCCAAAAAATTGCCTTTTTCAAAAAGGTGCACCGGACTGAAAAGAAATCGTAACATTTTATTTTAAAGCAAAATGAAGCCTGATCCATCTTTTTTAAAACGCCGCTTCGGAAATTCGAATAGCTCTTTTTTTCACCAAGCCATCAAACATTTAGTGCGCTTCGGAATTTCGTAGGATGTATCCATACTTTTGGCCGGCAGTGTATGTCCATACATATAGACATACAATGAATGTCCACTTAATGTAATCCGAATAAGGTGTTAACGTAGCCGAAAGGTGGACGTCCAATGGATGTATTCCATGCATGTATATTATATGTCCGTACATGGACATCCAATGAATGCCCAATTAATGTATTCCTAATAAGGTGTTGACGTAGCCAAAAGATGGACGTCTAATGGATGGATTCCGTGAACGTATATTATATGTCCATACATAGACATACAATATACGTCCAGTTAATGTACACATAATAACGTGTTAAAGTAGCTGAAAGATGGACGTCCATTGGATGTATTATCGTGAATGTATATTATACATTTATACAAAGGCTTTTTTAAATGTAATTTAATGATCCAGTTAATTTGATAAAATATATGTCCTTGCATAGACATCCAATGAATGTCCAATTCATGTATTCCTAATAAGGTATTGACGTAGCCAAAAGATGGAGGTCCAAGGAATGGATTCCATGAACGTACAGTATATGTCCCGGTATTCTACACCTCATAACGTGTTAAAGTGGCCGAAAGATGGACGTCCATTGGATGTACTGAATTATTGTGAATGTATATTATACATATATTGTAACGGTTCGGCTATAGAGGTAAGCCACCGTCACACAAAATACGATAGCGTCTGAACATTCCCGAGACACCTGCGTATTTCTGGCCAGCGTTCTGAGCAACCGGCCCTGCCGCCGGCAAGGCGTGTCTCTCACGTCAAGAAATCGGAGCGAGCCGCGACGCCTCGCAAGGGGCCCCGCCCACTGCGAGGAACGAGACTTCCGCGGACTCGCGGAAATTACCACCTTCCGCCGAATTGCTCGTCCCCGTACTCCGGGACCATGCCCACAATATCAAGAACATGACCAATTCTCTTCATGACGCCTCTTCACACCGCATGGTCGCCTAATATCCGAGAGAGTGATATCGGGTATACTTTGTCCCTCGAGATGAGTACAATGAGACAAGGTCCTCAAACTAACGAAAGCAACCAACCCCACCATCGGAGTGTTCCTCGGCGGAGTGATTTCCCACCTAGATCTCAAACGTCGCGGGAGAAATGGAATTTCTCCTCGCGGCCCTCAGGCTATTTAAGGGCGAGCACGAGCCAGAGCGACACTCTTCGCAAATTCTCTCAACATTCTACGTGGAGTCACCTGTATCCGTCAACGCGGATCAAAGGATGGAGGCCTTGCTGCCGCTGCCCTGGCCCTCATCCTAGAACGACCTCAGCTTCGGGGTAGATACACTATTCTCTTGGGAAGCCCCAGCATTGCGCTGGAAGTCCTACCTCGAGAATAGTGTCTTCGTGGTGATTGCTAGACAGGGAACTCTTACTTAACATCGATCCGTTGTCCCTTCGACAATTGGATCATTATTCCACTCAACTCACGCGATCTACTCGAAGTGTACAGCCAGGAAGGTGCCGGACGCGCCTTGCTGTACACCGAGGCCCATTCACAACCGGCTTCTCCGGTTTTTCGTCCTCCTTGCTTGGCACCAAGGAGGCCAGCCGTCCCTTCCGGACGGCCCCGCTATGTGCACTCGGGGGGATTAAATCCGCCTCGAGCCAGCACATTATTTTCACGCTAGTTAACTAGCGCGTGAGCTTCGCGGGTTGGCAACCGTGAGCTTCGTTGCACTTTGCAACTAGTGCCAACCGATTGTAACGCCACTGTATAACCGATATCCGAAATTGAAGGGCTATCGCATTCTGTTACAGAAGCGACCCCGAATCCGGCGTAACGCGTGCGCGGCGACGCTCGCGGTTTGTGCGAGCGCGAACGAGAGAGCGAACGAACGAGAACGAGAGAGCACGTACGAGAATCACGCGCGCGCGCCACCTCACAGATTCTCCCTGTCTTTGTCATACTAACACGACTGCGCTTCTCGCAATATGCTCCTCATCCCGGTAAACGCTGTTACTCAGAAATGACCTATTCAAAATCCCAGAAATAACACACTAACGAAATAATTGTTCTTTTCCACACTCATATTATCAAATATCCGAAACATCAAATGCCGATGATGACGGATTCTGACAGGTGTCCCTGAGACCCTCAAAACCACTGAGGCATCTCCTAAAAAACCTTCAAATCCCAATCATCAACTCCGGCACGCACCTCGTACATCGTCCTTCAGGAGGCTACGGGAAACCCACATTAAAATCCTACGGCAGAATATTCGCTGTGCTACGTCGTTTTCCTCAGTAGACGAGGAAACACGAATAAAAGCATTCGCGGTAAAACGCGAAACGTTTCAATATACAAAGGCTTTTTAAAATGTAATTTAATGATCCAGTTAATTTGGAAATATATATGTCCGTACATAGAAATCCAATGAATGTCCAATTCATGTATTCTTAATAAGATCTTAACGTAGCCGAAAGATGAACGTCCAATGGATGGATTCTATGAACGCATATTATATGTCCGTACATAGACATACAATATACGTCCAGTTAATGTACACGTAATAACGTGTTAAAGAAGCCGAAAAATGGACGTCCATTGAATGTATTCCATGAACGTATATTATATGTACGTATTTAGACATACAGTAAACATCCAGTTTATATACACCCAATAACCTGTAAAAGTAGCCGAAAAATGGACGTTCAATGAATGTACTAATTGTGACTCGTGCTTGGCTGTTATATGAACTATGGTTGGATGTATAATATACATTCATTTAATGTCCCGTATGGTCTTAGACGTTTTCGGGCTCAATGGATAGAAAAAGTACGTCCATTGGACGTTTTGTTCTATCTGGGTATGCCCACCTGAACGAGTAATTGGGCTTTGCCCAGCTTCGAACGTGCCGATATCGTGTAAGAGACATTGGCCAAGAATTGCGCTTCATCCGTGTTGGAAAATTTTCTCGTTGTCCTGGGTGAAATCGAGATTGATGACCTTGTAAAAGTGAAACATATAATTTTAAAAATTTGCAGCGTTCTTCAACGCTCCGCTGTAGAAAAATCGATTCGGCCATTGAGCTACCGGCCAGGACAATCCATACTGCATTTCCAATCGAATTATCGGACTCTTTTCTTCTCTTTTCTAACGACGGCGTTGTGTATCCGAGCGAAGAGCGATTGATCGAACCCGTGCTTCTCCGCATTCTGCTGATAAATACGGTTCAATGCAGGATGAGACAAGTTCGACGATATTGCAAAGCATTGACCAATGATGCAAAGGTCAAAACATTTGTCAACTGGCCTACAAACTGATAGGCGGTTCATTCATCCGCGAAATCTCACGGATGAATTTCAGTGATTTTTCATGATCCCTCTGAAGGAACGTATTTGTTTTACTGTATGGACGGCAGAGCTGCGGCAATGCATTTCAATTAATTGGATGCATGACTGGGGCAAACCTTACCCAAAAATCGATTCCATCAAACCTGTATATCAAGGTGACAGGGTGCACATGATTATGTCAGTTGCCATCAATAGCGTGGCGTCGGCACCTCTCTCCAGCTCCGCAAACTATTTTCGATCCATTCTCTCCAGCTGCGCACACGAATCGCAAACTTTTAATTGACATGAAACTCTTGGATACTCAACCGTAATGCCCTTTCCGAATAGGATTTTCACCAACCGGACTGTTACACAGGTCCTTGAACATCTCTAATGCTATGAAAATATCATTACCGGTCGCCGATTCGCCAGTAAACCAAATCTGGATCGGCGTTCATCAATGGCCGTCGACAAATAGTTTGCGTCTAGGGTGTTCCTGGTTCTAGGCGGCCATAAAGGCGAAGTAGAAGCCGTACCACGTCACATGTGAGTGCGAGGGAGATAGCTGCAATTGTTTGATCGCGATTTCTTATAGATGAAACATATTCAAGGTTAAATAAAACAACCAACCTCCGCGTCTACCAATTCTAGAGATCCTGATGCTTTGTTCGACCAACATTTTTTTAATGTTGATGACAAAGCTGGTTCCGAAAATTCGTGAAGTTATGTGGATCTTCTACATGTCCTTAATATGAGCGTTTATTTTTTAGGTCACGAGCCGTTTCCGGAAGCTGGTGGTGCTATCATGCCACCGGAGCCATCTGAACGCATTTACAACAAGAATCGTCGCTAAACATTAATGAAGTTGTTGTTTATTTTTTGCCACCGTCTCCGTGTACATCATGAAAACTTACCGCCAACTTAATTACAACAAATGTTCGAAGTGGCCTTCATTTGCCTGGATGCAGCAACGGGCTCGGCGCAGAAGGCTTCCCAGGCAATTTTCCAACATATCCGCAGTGACGGTACGGACCACTCCTTTGAAACAAATCTCCAGATCGGCCCGATCACGCGAGGCTTGGAGATATTCCTGGGATTTTATATGGCCCCATAGAAAAAAATCCAATGAATTCAAGTCCGGGGATCGCGCTGACCAGTCGCGCACCCTCTTCGACCGATAAATCGTTCACCGAATGTTTCGGCCACCGGCTGTCTCGCGATTCGGCTTGTGTGTGCCGGTGCACCGTCGTGCTGGAATACGGCATTTCCTACCGCTACGTCCTCTGTATCCGCACGCCTGTACAGTCGCAGTAAATGCGTATTAATGAAGTATGCGTACTGCACACTTCCCAAATTTCCCGCGAACTGAAGCGGTCCAATGTGAAAGGAACAATATCGCATGATCGTTTTGTTGAATTTTTTTTTGTCGTCAAGTTTATTTTTCTCGATTGAGAAATGTAAATTCTCATGAATGTACAGCCTTGTCTGAAAGTATAGGCACCCTATAATTTTTCTATCCGGGCAAAAATTTGCATATCTCGGCGAAAAAAAAATCGTAAACCAATTTACCAAACGGCGTTTGGAAGAGTCTAAAGCCAGCTTCACTTTGCTTTTTATTTTTGCGAATTTTTTTTGTAGTCAGTACGACATTTCGAGAATGCCGGTTTTTCCATGCTTTTCGTACTTAGCAAAATCGCGCGGTGAACTTTTAAAATAGTGATTCCGCTATTTAGCTATAATATCTTCGAAAATGACACTGTTAGCTTTAGGTCCACTTATTCCACTCATTTTGGCGATTTTTTCGCACAGCTATTTAGTTTTTTCTTAAATAAATGGCCCGTTCTTGAAAATCCGACATCGTGCGGCGTAACTTGAAAACGATGAGGTTTAGAATATTCAGTCGAAGAAGTAAAAAGTTGTTCTTTGTTATTTTGAAGCCACTAAATTTTTTGTAGATTTTTTTTTAATTTCTTTTTACCGCTATTTTTGTCGACTATTAATTTTTAAAAAATTGCGATGCAGAGAAATTTGAAAAAACATCTTTAAAAATTCAGTCACTCCAAAATAACAAAATACAATTTTTACTTCTGAGACTGGATATTCCAAACCTCATTGTTGTCAAGTTACGCCGCACAATGCCGGCTTCTCGGAAACCTGCATTTAAAAAAACCCGATAACACGGCGAAAAAAGCATTGCAATTTTTTTTTTAACGAAACTAATAGTAATGATGTCCTCCTCAAAGATCTTGTCACTAAATGGTGAGATTACTACTTTTCAGAGTCCAGCACGCGATTTTGCAAAGTGCGAAAATAGTTTAAAAAACGGCATTTTCAAAATGACTACAAAATAAAATCGCGAAAATGAAAAAGCAAAATGAACTTGGCTTTGTCCTCTTCAAAAAGCCGTTCGGTTAATTAGTTAGCGATTTTTTTCGCCGAGATATTCAATTTTTTGTCCAGATAGAAAAATGATGGGGCGCCTAATACTTTTGGCCAAGTCTGTAGTATGTATTTTCATTCTCAACAATGGTAAAGGTTGTATTTTGTTATTTTGGAGTACAATTTTTAAATATGTATTCGCGCCATTTCTTTGTAACGCTATTTTTGGTTAATAGTCGATTTGTCTCATTAATTTATTGCCGTTACTTTGAAACAAAAATGTTTTCGTGAAAGTATCGAGAGGAGAAAAGGTAGATAATTGGATAGCAGTATAGCTGTGACAGTTTTAACCCAAGTCCTCTGAGGGGTGGTGCGGAGCGGGGAGTTAACGCGGGCGGGGTGTTACGTCCAGAAGGGACGATTTTATTTTATGTTTATTTTACCTTTGGGTTCTTTAATATAATTTCTTTTTAGTAGAAGGGATAGCCGCACGTCCCATACGGGCCCGGCAAACTCTCCTGTGGAAATGGGAGAGGGGAAACAAATTCTAACGAATGCTATCTAGGGGTAAATGGTTATAAATGATTATTTTATTATATTACGTTAATTCTACTTACAACGTTCCGTGGGTAATCACACCTTTGCGCGGGGACAGTTTCCCCCGCGTCGCTCTCGCCCTCTTGGTCTAGCACACTCTTCCGCGGGGACAATTCTCCCCGCGTTTCTCTTCCGCACACCGCACGTTGAACTTATAGGTCCTCTATTTTGATCGGGGTTTTAACGTAGGCCCCGCACCTTTATCACTGATTCGAAGGTTATTTTGGAAATGAAGTAATGGAAGTTAAAATAAATAGTAATTAGTAGACTGACGTCTCTGTGCGGGTCCGCCGGGTCTAAGGCCTGGACTTATTACACCGTCGCGAGGACTGCTGTTACTAGGAGTTTTCTCCGACTCCAGGAGCGAACCGTGGACAAATCGGAACTAATCATACGTACCGCCACCGGACCGACGTTAGCTTGGTCGCCATTGGCATGGTGGGGTTTTTGGCAACGTCCACGGAAACTTGTTCGCTCTCGGAGTCCCACGGTCGAACCCTGCGGATCAGGCGATGCTCGATCAGCGGAATTCGATCGGGTACATCCGGTCTTACTGTCGGCGTGTCGTACCGGACACCGCACAGAGACACGAGGCACAGAGTCGTAGGAAAATAATTATATTTATATTAAACAAAGAAAATGTTACGGGACGTGACAACTCCCCCCCCCCCCCCCCTTAGGGAGATCGACGTCCTCGTCGAACTATTCTAGCGTGGGAATTTTACACTAGGAGTCCTCGCGTAGCAACGCGTTGGCGAGGGCAGCCACTAGCTCTCCGAATTTCTTCCGTTGATCTCTCATTCCTTGACGGGGCAGTCCTTCCTCAGCTTGTTTTCCTCTTTTAACATTCCTTGCTTCGTTAGGCGACGAGTAATTCTTGACGAAGGACGGGGCGGGGAAGAGGGTCCACTCGTGCCGGACTCGAGGTACTTATCGGCGGGCTAGGTGTCAAGTTGCCTTCTTGAGAATTTCCTCGGGCCGAATGTTCGTGCGAGTTCCCTTCAGCTGGGCGAGAGCTCTTTTTCCGCGAGCACATCCAATTCCAAATGTATCCGAGAGAGAGAGATAGCCGATTCCGCAAGGTATAGATTAGGAATAACAACATTACTCCCGCTTGACTAGCAAAGCTGGCCAGAGTGAGAAAATGTTGTTTCTTTCTCTCTCTTTTATGCTTGCCTATGGCATGAATTTTTTTTTCCTCAGCGAGCAGCGATTCCCCGTCCTCGAGCCTCAGATCCGGGTTTTCACCTGCGGACTGTTTGTGCGCCTGAGCGAATAATTCCCCGAAGTCCAATGCGATATCGCTATTGGCCAAAGTGGGAATTACGATGGATACATTGAGCGTTATTCCCGGCTCGTAGAAGAACGTTTCCTTGCCCGCATATGCACGAAGACTTGATAAAGTGGTAGTACGGGTTGCTCCAACACAGTTAGCCTCCAACTGTAGAATCCCCATGTCTTGTAATGTTATGTCAACTACCGGTGTGTTTAGACACGTCACCCGCAACTTCGTGGGCTCGACAAGGGAGAAAAGCCAACCGCCGTGTGCGGGCACATATTCCCAGAAATCTTCAGGGTGCAGATGTAAGCGTATATTGCACCGGCGCATGGCCTCCTGAGATGGCATGGTAAGCATGTGCAGCTCGCAGACGCCTGCATTTGTGTCCCGAACTGGAACATTTCCTGAGCAAATCAGTCGTCGATCGGCCGCCTTGCATTGATTTCTGTATGCTTCGCTAACTAGGAAGAAGGTTTGGCGACTCCTTCTCAAAGCGATGTAAGGTGAAGTGGGCACAATGCTTGCTGAGCCGGTCCCGTTACCGAGTTGTTGAGGAACAGGCCAGACGATTATCCGGTATAGGTCGTATATCATTGGATCCACAAGCGGTATCTGCACGATGATCATTAGCCGCCCATCGCTTGTCGTCATGCCTGTCCAAACAAGAGTCCCAAGGTACTCTGGGTGGATATGTTCCGGGGAGTAGGGAAATTCCAGCCCCCCCGCGTGGTGTTGTGCTTCCTCCGCTACGATTCGCAGTTGCGTTGGTGATATGGCCGCGGGATTGAATTTCCCGCTGATTGCTGAGCTGATCACAGAGATATACTTCTCTCAGGCACGTATGTAATTGTCGATTTTGTTTGCGACTTTATTTCCGTAGTTAGCGAGCGAGAAATTGTAATAGGCCACGGCGGATACATTAGCGATCGTGCTGAGGTCATCGTGCATGCGCGATACAGTTTGGTATATAGCGTCCACTCGTTTTGATTCCTCCAAATGTTCGTTATGTAGCGTTTGCAATTTTGAGCTTAAAATATGCATTTGTTGTTCCTGGAGGTGAGTTAGTTCCTGTTGATCCTTAAATAGACGATCTATTTGGGAAGAGAGGTAATTCGCGTCATCCTCGGTGAGGGTTCCGAATATGGATTTACTGATGCTTCCCACAAATCCGAAGGGCACTGAACGTCTCTTCATTGTTGTTAAGGGCGACGATGTTTCGAGATCCTTGTGGTTTCCGATACTCCATAGATCACTAGTTAGCTCGTGGCCGTGCCGTAACCTCGATATTACATAAGGTCTACGGAGCAGCTCCTCACAACCCGGCTCCGAGTTATATTTGAGGCATTCTGCTTGAATTTTTGGCAGGTTTCCGCCGTCCTTCGGGGAGGACGCGATGAATTCGGCAAGGTCGGCGAATAATGTCAGTCTCCAATCAGCGCGTTGTAATTGCACCGGCGTTTGTAGCTCGTAGTATATTCCAGCGTTATCTTCGAGTTTGTTGATGACGTAGGGGTTCCTGGGTGTTGAATTGGTCATTCCACGGCCCGCGAAGACAAGGACGCAGATAATCGCGATCATCATTTTGCTGTCAATACACATACAGTTGAAACTAACTAGAGGTATGCTAATTTGATTTTATCAACATGTTTAGCGAACCGTTCACCTCTTTCAGTCCCGTGGACGACATTATTCCTATCAGTAATCGATCTTATTTTATAGGGACCGTGATATTGAGTGTCGAATTTTCCCTCAAAGGGCCGGCATTTACGGTCGTAGTATAGTTTTCCTCGGCCATCTCTCGAATTTAATTCTGTCGCTTTATGAGCTGAACAAGGAATGAACTACTTGTAGCTAGACGGTCTTGGGTCAGAAATTCGCTAGGCTGTCGGGCTGTTTTTCCATACACAACCTCATGAGGCGTAAAATTTGTCGCCTCGTGAACGTTTGTATTGTAGAAAAACTCGGCAAGGGGCAGTAAACGGTCCCAATCGTCGTATCGGTCCGCGTAGTGCTTGATATATTCTGTTAGAACGATATGACTCCGTTTCAACGCACCATTAGCTTGGGGACGGTAACCAGATGTCGTCGTTTGATCTACTTTGTAGATTTTGGAAATTTCCCTCAATAACCCGTTCGTGAATGAGGTTCCACGGTCAGTTAGAATTGCCTGTGGAGCTTCGAATTGGCTGTACAGCCGACGCACGGTGGTGGCTTTCAGATCGAAAATTGGTTCAGCAAGACAATATTTTGATAGATTATCTTGCATCGTAAGTATATGCGTATTCCCGTGAGGAGTAATAGGCAACGGACCAACGGTATCAAGGGATACTTTATCAACAGTGTCTCCTGGTGTATCGATCGAGAGCATGGGTTCGCGGGTCTTCGCACGAACGAGTTTCTGCTCTTGGCAACCCTTACAGCAACGGATGTAATTTTGGATGTCGTTTTTAAGCGTAGGCCATTAAAAACGCTCTCGAATTCGCCTATAGGTCTTAGTAACGCCTTTATGGCCACCTATAAGGCTCGAGTGCATCTCTTGAATTATGGCCTCCCTCGACTCCGGGAAAGGGACCTGAGTCCTGTCATCGGCATCGCTGTCTCGCTCGCTCCTACGCGAAAAACGGGGCCCTATAAGGCTAGTTCTCCGTAGGAGCTCCTCTCCAGTAAGCCGTTGGAACCGTTCAGACAATTTCTCTAATCGTTCGCTCAGTACGTGATCATCGCTATCTATGATAGGATCTAAATCGTCGAGGACTTCCCGGACAGTCAGCGATACCTCAACCATATCGGCTGATTGTTCTCGCCCTTCGCAAAATTCCTGGTCGAGTTGTTTCAGTGACTCGTCGGCTAGCTGTGGCGGACGTTTGAGAATTCGTCGTTTCAGGGGAAGGAGAGGGGTAGGGAGCATGCTGCGATTTAGCCGCCGTATGGGTCGGGCTTCCTCTCCCGAGCTTGTCCCCGAAGACCTTGCATAATTGGGTCGCCCGCGTGCTGCATTTGGATCAGCTGTTTGTCCACGCGTACGGCGAGCGATAGGGCTCCGAGAGTTAGGATCGGGGTGCCTTGGATTCATCGGCCCCACGCAACGTTCACTCGAGGCGGAGCGCAGCAGGGGTCTCCCGCTATCTGTAGGAAGTACCATTGTCGGCTGGTGCAAATCCTCCGATTCGCTCGATTCTGATGATAGTGGATTTTTGGGGTTACGGGAAAGAGGGTCCGCATTGATATTTAGCTTTCCAGGTTTGTAGAAAAACTCATAGTTATAATTTCGGAGGCTCAGTCTCCAACGTACCAACCTCTTTCCTGGATCACTCATAGAGCCAATCCATTTAAGAGGCTCGTGATCGGAGACGAGTTTAAATTTTTGGCCATATAAATACGGCTGGAAATGCTCCACAGCTTTTATGACAGCGAGACATTCCTTCTCCGTTGTACCTTAATTTATCTTGGCGGGAAGAAGTATGCGGGAGAAGTAGGCTATTGGAAAGTCAAAGCCATCGTGCTCTTGACTTAACACGGCCTCAACCGCGTAATCTGACGCATCTATGGTAAGCATAAATGGTCGGTTAAAATCGGGAAATTTGAGAATGGGCTCCGTACAAAGGGCCTTGCGCAAATCACGAAAACTTCGTCGCTGCGTGCTTCCCCACTCGAACGGCTTACCCTTCTTCAAGAGATCCGATAACGGCTTGGCACGACTGGAAAAATTCATGATGAATCTCCAATAGTATCCAGCCAGTCCGAGGAACTGCCGGATATTTTTCGCCGTTTTCGGGGTCGGGAAGCGCTTCACCGCCTCAAGTTTTAGGGGATCGGGCCGTAAACCATCTCGCCCAATTATATGGCCGAGGTAGCATACCTCCCTTTTCAGGAACTCACACTTGTCGGGCTCAAGCACGAGACCTGCGTCTCGCAACCGAGCCATTAATCGACGAACTTTTGCGCCATGTTCCTCCAACGATCGAGCAAATACAACAATATCGTCAAGGTAAACGAACAATTCGGCACCTTGGAGACCTCTAAGTACACTATCCATCAATCGCTGAAAAGTCACGGGCCCGTTCTTTAACCCCTCGGGCATACGAACGTACTCATAATGGCCGTTCGGTGTCGAGAAGGCGATCTTGGCGCTATCACGCGGATCCATTGGAATTTGCTGAAAACCGCTCGCCAGATCGAAGGTCGAAAAGTACTGAGCCTCGCCCAACTGGTCCAATAAATCAAATATATTTGGTAGTGGGTAGGCGTCGGAGATAGTTTTCTCGTTCAGTTTCCTGAAGTCTATCACCATCCGCATCCTCGGCTGACCTTGAGAGTCGGGTTTTTTGGGCACAATCCATACCGGAGAATTATACGGGGATTGCGATGGTATGATTACTCCATTCTCGAGTTTTTTGCCGATGTGTGTTTCGCCTTCGCGTCGATGAATGGAAGGGAATCGGTATTGGCGAGAATTCACTGGCAAATCATTTTCCGTTGGTATCCGGTGTGCAACGTGGCTTGTACTGGGTAGTTTGTCGTCAGGCAATTTAAATCGCATAGGGTCTTCTTCCACGATTCGACGGACTTGAGAACGTTCGACGTCATTCAGCCCGTCCAAGCGCAAAGCTTCCAGCACTGCCGCAATGCGATCCGGCGGCGGCAATGTTTCATCGTCTGACGAACCACTGTCCTCGCTTGGACCAGCCTGACAATATTCGAAGGGCAGTATTTCCTGCGGCGTGACCTCGATGTCTACGTCATGAGTTAACGTATTTATTGCGAGAACATGACATATCCCGTTCTTTTGGGATACCAGAGCGTTGCCGATGTATAAGCCTGGTTCAGTCTCGATTCGTGGCAAATAACCCTCACGAAGGTCCGGATTCGTGACTGCGACTGCCAAGTGTTTCCGTGTCCGAGCTTTGATGGTAAACATTTTCTTACTCGGCGCGGAGATCGTTTGCGGCGAGCCGCTTGTTAAAAACGGTCGGGGATAAATAGGATCGCTCGTCATCACGAGAGCATTATGACGAAACGATAGCTCGGCCTTTTTGCGGCGCATAAAGGGTCTGCCGAGCAGTCCGTTGCTTTCTGTCACGAATTCCTCGACAACGTGAAAGGTATGGGGTTAATCATTTATCGTTAATTTTACCGTCCCCAACGACCACACCTTTCCGTTCGTAGGACGGACATATTCACGCGATTTCGCGGGATCATACGTGACGTTATCGCGGAGGGCATGAAGTTTGATGAAATTTAAACTCGACCCTGAATCACAATAAAATTTCTGGACTCCATTGACAAGCTCCGATGCAAATAGTGTAACAACCGGAGACTCTATCTCATCCTTGGTTTCTGACGAGGAATCTTTTGTCCCGATTTTGAAGTCGGATAGGGGATATTCCCGTATTAACGTCTGTCCTGAAATTTTACTGTGCGTTTGTCGTGGGTGGTAAAGGAGGGCTGGCTCGCCGTGTACGGACGACGAGCCCCTTTCGAGTTTAAAGGCTCGGGACTCTGGGGTCGCGGGCCACGCTGATCCGCGACGGGCGATGATGTTGAGCGTTCGCCGCGCGTATATCTTTGGGTGTTGGCGGTCCAAGGACAGCAATTGCACCCACCGGTATAGGCCCAGCAGTACCGATGGTTACAGACACCGCCTTTGCGATATTGGGTAGGGGTTCGCTGGTTCCAAGGGCAGCTCCCACAACCTGAACCGCGCAAGCAACAATAGCGTCGCTCGCATCCACCTCGGTCATCGGGTGACCTTGGTCGATTTGATCTAGCCGGCGAATCATCTTGGTGCTTCAGTATTCCCGAGGGTCGAAAATGTTCCGACCTTCCAGGACTACTGAATCGGGGCGCTGGCTCTTTTTGCCGCTCCCGACCCGACTCAGGGTGGGACGCGGGGGAAGACGAACGCGAATCTCTTGGTTTTGTCTCCATTGTGGCGATTAACGCGAGGGCGTCGCCGACGGGGGTTCGCGGTCGTTCCCCATACTTTGGCTCTACCGTCCCGGCTAGCGAATCCGAGGATAGATCCTCTACTATTTCAAGCGCTTCACGGAGAGATTTTGGTTTCGCGATGTAGAGTAGTTCATTTAGTCGCGAGGGTAACGCTTGACGGAAAGATTCAAGGGCCAGCGACGCGATTGGGTCAACGTTCATCGCAGAGGCCTCACACCCCAATTCTTCCTTCCAGGCGGTTCGAGCAACGCTCATTAGCCGGAGAATTCGGAGGTATAAACACCGGGGTGTCTCACCTTGCTTTAAACGTAACCCGTAGAGTCTACCCAAACATGAGTTGAAATTCCGACTCTGAGTTAATCCGTCCTGCAGGGCGGTCGTTAGTTCTCTGACTGATCGAATATTTTGACCCTGGACACAGGTACGCGCCTCACCACATAATCTACTTAGTACCCCGGTCACAAATTCGGGCATTTGATATGGGGGTACGAATGCAGCTGCATTCTGGATGTTTTGTAAGTAGTCACCGAGGGGAATTGATGTGCCGTCGAATTCCGGAATTGACACCAACCTGTTTGTCAGGTTGATGCCGCTTAGTATGACCGACAGGTCGGCGGGTGTTACGGTTTCGTTAAGCGAGCCGTCAGGTCCCGCACGACTAGATCCCGCGCCGGCCCCGGGACTGCCATCGCGAGGACCGTCAACCATTTTGATTAATTATGTTTTATTCGTAAACGGAAAGAACGGAAAACTCGACACTCAGATCACGGATTTATCGACGAAATACGAATTTAAAATTTTGACAAGTTAATACAAATAATTTTCCACCTTTCTGTTATATTCCAATTTCCAAAATTGAGGTTGCACAGTGCAGGCGGGCATCCCACCGCTACCACCAATTTGTTACGTCCAGAAGGGCTATTTTATTTTATGTTTATTTTACCTTTGGGTTCTTTAATATAATTTCTTTTTAGTAGAAGGGATAGCCGCACGTCCCATACGGGCCCGGCAAACTCTCCTGTGGAAATGGGAGTGGGGAAACAAA
Organism: Ophion ellenae; assembly: GCA_963210295.1. NCBI lineage: Eukaryota > Metazoa > Arthropoda > Insecta > Hymenoptera > Ichneumonidae > Ophion > Ophion ellenae. The sequence continues at coordinate 8,024,017 of OY723391.1, forward strand.
TTCTAACGAATGCTATCTAGGTGTAAATGGTTATAACTGATTATTTTATTATATTACGTTAATTCTACTTACTTACGTTCCGTGGGTAATCACGCCTTTGCGCGGGGACAGTTTCCCCCGCGTCGCTCTCTCACTCTCGGTCTAGCAAACTCTTCCGCGGGGACAATTCTCCCCGCGTTTCTCTCCCGCACACCGCACGTTGAACTTATGGGTCCTTTATTTTGATCGGGGTTTTAACGTAGGCCCCGCACCTTTATCACTGATTCGAAGGTTATTTTGGTAATGAAGTAATGGAAGTTAAAATAAATAGTAATTAGTAGACTGACGCCTCTGTGCGGGTCCGCCGGGTCTAAGGCCTGGACTTATTACACCGCCGCGAGGACTGCTGTTACTAGGAGTTTTCTCCGACTCCAGGAGCGAACCGTGGACAAATCGGAACTAATCATACGTACCGCCACCGGACCGACGTTAGCTTGGTCGCCATTGGCATGGTGGGGTTTTTCGCAACGTCCACGGAAACTTGTTCGCTCCCGGAGTCCCACGGTCGAACCCTGCGGATCAGGCGATGCTCGATCAGCGGAATTCGATCGGGTACATCCGGTCTTACTGCCGGCGTTTCGCACCGGACACCGCACAGAGACACGAGGCACAGAGTCGTTGGAAAATAATTATATTTATATTAAACGAAAAAAATGTTACGGGACGTGACAGGGGTATGACGTCACGTGGGGAGGGAGACTCGGCGGAGTGGCTGACGTCACGCGGGGAGGGGGAAGTCGTTGGAGGGGCGGAGGGGGGATATATATCGATTGTCGATTAATTGATAATTGAGTATTAATCTTTATATATTTAAAATTTATTGTTGATTTATTTTTGTCTTATATTGTTAATTTCACGGATTTTATTATTTAGCGACTCTCGCCAGGGAGCCAAGTTGGTTGACCCGTGTCGCTGAGAGAAGCGATCGGATTACACGTATGCATGAGAGAGAAAGAGAGCGAGAATGCGAGATGGAGCGACCGCATCGCATGCATGTGAGGAAGAGCGAGATATACAATTAACTTTAGACATTCAACGACTAAAGCGGTTGGGTTTATTTGAGTGAAATCCCAAACAAACCCACGAACGTCGTCGAACATCTATTGAACGTCTCCAAACGTCTCATGAACGTCTACGAACGTCTCACGAACGTCTCCTGAATGTCTCACGAACGTCTCTTGAACCTCTCACGAACGTCTCCAAACGTCTCATGAACGTCTCACGAACGTCTCCGAACGTCTCACGAATGTCTCACGAACGTCTTCGAACGTCTCCGAACGTCTCACGAACGTCTCTTGAACGTCTCACGAATCTCTCCGAACGTCTCATGAACGTCTCACGAACGTCTCTCGAACGTCTCCGAACGTCTCACGAACGTCTCCGAACGTCTCATGAACGTCTCACGGACGTCTTTTTGAACGTTCGAGAGCAATATTTTATACAACTGTGTAATCTCATAACAGATAATGTAACAAAAAAAGGGGTGAGAAGAATGAAATATCACATGATGTCACATTTCGTTTATTTGCATAAATCTTTATGATTCAACCACCAATTAAACATTTTGAATACATTTCGTAATGCACAATTTTTTCATGCTTTTCGCATCGTAGAGTATAACTTACACCTAATTTACTTAAGGTATCCATGTCGCCAAAGTACACATCCAACGTTTCAATAACTAGATCATTCTTTATATTTCTATATCAGCTAACCATTTTCGTCTTTCATGGCCGTCAACATATACGCTAGGATACATATCGTCTTCTGTTGGGCCCACGACTGCAGCCGTTATTAAACCTTGAGCCATGCTATATGGAACGTTTCCATAGGCCCACTTTAGACCATGATGATTCCGAATCAGCCATGACGCTTCGTATCTCTCAGAGTTTGTGAGAAGTCTCCATGGTATGATACTCGCGAAAATGTAATGAGAGAGCACATATTCCGCTCTCAGAATCGCTACTTCCTTCACGACAAAGTGTCTCCCAACAATGAACCCTTGTAGATCGACAAATGTAGGTACAAACATAACGAAGATGTATTGGCTCGATCAAGTCGATAGCTTGAACAATTGATGACTGATGTCAATATTTAAGAAACTCGTCTTTAAATTATTTATTCATCGAGCGGGGGTTACCTGCTGATCTATACAATTTTACGAACCATGGTTGTCAATGGACAATATTCAATAACGCGACCGTGCAAGATCAAACAATAGGCAGTAGTATTTGGTGGCAAATCTTCTTTACATTCAACCTCTATTCGCACGTCCACGGTAGCATTTTTCACAGACTCGTTCTGACGCAAGCAATCGATAATTGTGAGAGGGCCGTTATATTGAAACTTTGCGATAGTGAGCAAAGAATTATCACTATTACACCCGTAATGAGATTTACGGAATCGAGAGTACATATTGAACACAATGGCGAATCTGTTTTTGTCAAAGTCCAAATTTAAGTCATCGTAAGGATAGGATTCCGAGTTGAGATAAAGTTTAACATTGGGAGAGTTTGCAGTCGTCGAATAATGTAATGTCCTTTGCCATAAAATTTTTTTTGCCAGTCTGCAGTACAAATATTACATATCTTGGTTTCTCTAGCTGGGAGGCAGCTTCCACAGTCCATGAGTGTTTCGTTGTGTTTTGAAGCAGTGGATACTCGTATAGATCCCAAGAGCCAACGCTCATATTCAAGTATCACCCACTTTCCAATGTTCAAAGTAATGACAATTTAGTTATCTCATTTAATATTACGTGAGGCATACGCCATTGTATCTTGAGCAATTCAAATTCTGCCTCTACTAATGGATGCTGACCGAATACACAATTGTTATCATTGCGCGAACGTATCAGAATTAGCTCATGACGAGCATTGATACCAACGCGCTTGTAATCTTCGCAGAATCCTAGCAATATGTTGAGAGGTACACAAAAATTGAAGTATTTTCCCCCATTATTATGTGTTACATCCCTCGCAGCATTTTTCAAAGTATGACTCCTCTTACGACTTAGAGAGATGTAGTTTTTTATCATGGTTGTTATTCCAACGTTTCGATTGCGATCAATCTCCACACCATCGAGCTCATAACGAACTTCATCAAACATGAATGCAACGCAATTGTTTCCCAAGACTACTATTGCTTGATCATCAGGTTTTTTAAGCACCGTGAACTTCCCCTCAACGTAGAGAAAACTTTCAGATGGTAGGGTGTACAAGTCTTGGTGTTGTATAGGAAGTCATATTTCATCGCTGTGTCCAAACGTTGAGTTTGCATACGGATTATACGTATGAGTCTCAATTTTGATGATACGATCGTCAAAGATTGGCTCCCCACTGATATTCAAAACGTCAGCCATTCTTTTGCCTCAAGTATGCCGTACAATAAATCCCAGAGATTCTAAAAATTCACGATTCGCTGCACTGAGTTTCTTCTTTCCGGGTAATTTAACACTGAGGTGTTTTTAGTGGACGAAGACTACTCGTCTTATCACGAGGCGAGTACACTTTACCGCCCTGACCTCCTCGTTGTGTCGATCGGAGCGACCGGATGCCGACTGTACGGAGTGCTGGACCGTCAATGTGTATTAGCTGTCCCGGTAAATTCCAATGGCGCGTGCATCGGCGATATTGCTGTACTTCCGAATCAGCCTTTATGTGTTCGGGAAGCCTCTCCCACAAAATGTCAACGAAGTGATAAAAATCCGAGCGGGGCGAAATACGCTCGTGTAACTTACACGCAAATTGGCAACGTATGAGACAGATTAATGGTTCACTGCAGAGAAACGCAGCTCTTGAATTAACGAACGTCGCCCATGTTACAGCGCCGGCGAATGGCGGCCGTGACGCTACCAGAGATGGGCGTGGGCCATTACCCACGTAATGAAATTACATATCTAATTAATGAATTACTTTTGTAATTTAATTACTTTTGTAATTTAATTACTTTTGTAATTTAATTACTTTTGTAATTTAATGAGGGGGCACAATGAGGGGAAGAATAGGTAACAAACGCGATAACCGTGTACCTACGGAAAAAAAATACTTTTGTAATTTAATTATATTTGTAATTAAATTACTTTTGTAATTTAATTACATTTGTAATTTAATTACTTTTGTAACAAAATGGACAGTAGAGCTGTTTCGGAAACACCATCTCCGACTCCCTAATTTAGGGAGACCCCGCTAGAGGTCGACGTCTCTCGGCCGGTCGCGCGCTTGACTCGGACAGTGTCCGGGCGCGGGGATTTTCTCCCTCTATTTTCAACGTTATAATAATATCATCTGTCCTTCTTTTCTTTCTATTCGTCTTCAAGTCTCTTCGGCGATCGGTTCAACTTCGGTCTCCTCTCCTTCTCTGTCGCGATACGGCGTTAACGCGATTTACGCCCGCGTTAACTCCCACGGCAAAGGTCACCTCGGTACTCTTCCGCATCAATTTTATTCCGCTCAACTCCGTTAAGTTTAAAATAGTTTAAATATAGATAATTAAATAAACCTATATTTTCATATTAACCGCGAGTGTATTTTCGACTCTACATTTTCCGGCGCGTTCCTCAGTTCACGAATCACTCAAACCATTTCCCACTCGTTCACTTCCAACCAGAATTCCGAGATTAACCCACATCTAAACATGGTCCTTCGAGCCGGATTCAAGTGAACGAAGTGGTAACAAGTGAGTTATTCGCTGAAAAAGGCAAAGGAAATTCTCAATCTTTCTATCCGGTGCGCGAGAAAAACGGGTAATTTTCATCGCGGTCACGTGACCACACGCCGGCCGCGAAGTCTAATCGTCCTTCTCGCAAGACGAGCTCGAGCAAAACATCGCTCTCTCTCTCTCGCACGCGCACCGCGCCCGATACATCGCGCTCTCTCACTTTCGGGCGAGCCGAGAAGACGCCTCGCTCTCTCTCTCGCACGCGCACCGCGTCCGATACACCGCGCTCTCTCGCTCTCGGGCGAGCCAGGCAACGGACTCTACACACGCGCGCATGCGCGCTTCGGCCTGTGGCTGGCCTACCGGACGCTCAACGTGCCGGTCGACCCAGCGATCTCGACTCTTCCTTCGACCACGTTCTCGCGACATCGTGCGCTCTCGTGCAAAGGACCGGCTTCTCAAGTTTTTCGCTTCGTTTTCTCGGACACTTCGTGCCACGATCTCGCGAGTTTTCGTCAAATCGGTTTGGACGCCTCGCGCTTCAACTCGCGTGTGCAACGATCATCGACGTCGCGACATACTCTTTCGCGAGTTTTCCGAGATTGTTTTTTTGGACGCTTCGTGCCACGATCTCGCTAGTGCTCTCAGTCTCGTCGAGCGCCAATTTTCGTTCGCGAGTTTTTTCGTTTTTGGACGCTTCGTGCCACGATCTCGCGAGTGCTCTCAGTCTCGTCGAGCGCCAATTTTCGTTCGCGAGTTTTTTCGTTTTTGGACGCTTCGTGCCACGATCTCGCGAGTGCTCTCAGTCTCGTCGAGCGCCAATTTTCGTTCGCGAGTTTTTTCGTTTTTGGACGCTTCGCGCCATTTCTCGCGTGTGCCACGCTCGTCGACATATCGCGCCATTTGTCGTTCGCTAGGTTCTTCGTGTTTTCGGTGGGACGCTTCGCGCTAACTTAAAGCGTTTTCGTGTGTCAACTCCTCGACAATGGCGAACAACAACGCCAAGATGGAGCGCCGCATAGCCGGTCTCATCAGCACGTTTCAGTGCATCTCGAGCTTGGCTGAAAAGACGAAAAACGCGACTCCTCAGAACACCTCTAAGATGCTCGCCAACACGCGTCTGTCATTGTTGGAAACGAACTGGGAACGCTTCCAAACCGAACACATTGCGCTGCTCGATATGAATTGCGAAAACCTCTCGGAAGCGCCGTATTTCAAGGATGCCGTGGAATCTCGCTGTCAACAAGCCTACGAGGAAGCCAAGGTAAGCCTGCTCACCGTCAAAGAGCATTACGAGCAGATCGAACCCACAGGAGCGCATCTGGCTGACGCTTCAGCATTTCCGGGCACCTCAAACCTCCGAAGCGCGCTCCCAAAATTGAGGGTTCCCGACTTCGACGGGGAGTTTCAATCTTGGAGGCCTTTTCGCGATCTCTTCGTTTCATTGGTCGGCCAAAACCAAGACATGACCGCGGTAGAAAAAATGCACTACCTTCGGCTTTCGGTAAAAGGCGATGCAGCCAAACTCATTGCCAACTTGCCGCTCTCTTCGGATTCTTTCATCTCGGCATGGGATCTCCTCGTAGCCCGGTATGAAAATAAAAGATTACTGGTCACCTCCCATCTAGATCGCTTCTTCAGCATGCCGACGATCGTCCCACGGTCGTACAAATCATTGAATACGCTCATCAGCACCACGAGCGAGATCCTGAATGCGCTGAAGTCCTTGGAGATGCCAGTCGATGAGTGGAGCGTCATCTTGGCACACTTCCTCGTGTCTCGCCTCGATCCCAACCTTCGGGAGCAATGGGAACTCAAATTGGGCAATTCGACCATACCGGCTACACTTCCTCAACTCCGCGAGTTCTTAACAACTCGAGCTCGCGCACTTAAGAGCATTGACGTTGGACGGTCCACTTCAACTTCAAATCGGTCCACTTCTTCGGCTACCTCGAACTCCTCACGATCGGCACGGACTGCGCCTTCCGCTAGGGCAATGCCAGCACGCGGATCTCCTCCCCCGTATCTCAAGGTCCAGGGTGGAGAGTGGACGGCTGATACGGCAGCTGCGGTTGCCGCTACGGTTCCCCTCCAACCAGCCGGCAGCGCGACACAGTGTTGTCATTACTGCCTCGGGTCTCACTTCATATCGAAGTGCGACCTCTTCAAAAGAAAACCCCCGAAGGAACGACGCGTCATCGCAGGGCAACGACGCTTGTGTTTTAATTGCCTCGGTCCGCACTCGGCGAACAATTGCCGTATCACGGGGCGGTGCCTAGAGTGTAACGGCAAACATCACACGCTTATCCACATACCCTCGAGCTCCTCAACGGCCGCTTCAACATCTAGACCGTCGACTTCTCGGGCCTCGTCGCAGAGTCAAACGCCCAAGAGCAAGCCTCTGGCCACTTCATCGCCAAGCGAAGCTCAGGGTTGACTCGGCGACAGTCAACAGGGCGACGCCACGGCTGGCTCGCAAACACCCCCGGTTCACCTCTTCTCTTCGGTCGCTTCAGACTTCTTCGAAAATTCGAGTACTCCTCAGCATTACACCAAGGACTCTTCAAACGCGCTGGCTATTCGACCCTCCGTACTGCTAGCTACGAGTCAAGCTATTTTGACGTCCTTATCGGGAATCTCGCAGCGGGCGAGACTCCTCATCGACCCGGGCGCGGAACTTTCGTTCATTTCCGAACGCACGGTCCAACTCCTTCGAACACAGAGGATGGCCGCGTCCATCAACATCCACGGAATCGGAGGCCAGCCAGCGGGAAGGACGCGGGGAGCTACCACCGTCACTGTATCTTCAATTCATGATTCCAACTCAAATTTCAGAGTGACGGCGTTTATCCTTAACGCATTAACGTCGACGCTTCCCTCGTTCGCTACTTCAGGGCAATGGGAACATCTTCAAGGACTTCTGCTGGCAGACCCCGACTTTCTGAAACCGGGACCAATCGATGTCATCATCGGAGCTGACGCGTACGGTCTTCTGGTTGAGTCAGAAGTCGTCAAGGGGCGGGCCATCGATCAAACTCGGTTCGCATTCAACATGCCTCTATCGAAGACGAGGTCACTTCTTTACTAGCGAAGTTTTGGGAACAAGAGGAAATTCCTCCGGACTCGGCCCCTACAACCGACCCGGACGAATCCGCTTGCGAACAGCACTTCAAGGACACTCATACGAGGGACCACACGGGCCAATATATCGTACGGCTCCCCTTCAAGAATCCTCCTTCGCTACTCGGAGATTCGTATTCGGGTGCAAAACGCTGCCTTCTTCAACTTCTACGGCGACTCTCGACAAATGAATCGTATCGCGGTCTCTACAACGCCTTCCTCCAAGAATACGAGAACCTGTCCCACATGGCTCGTGCTCCAACGGAAACGTCATCGAGACCACGGTTTTTTCTTCCACATCACGGTGTCTTTCGGGCCCACAGCGCCACTACCAAACTTCGTGTCGTCTTCAACGGTTCCTTCAAATCTACTAACGGTGTGTTGATCAACGACATCCTTCACACCGGGGCCAAACTTCAACAAGATACGTTCGACGTTCTGCTCTGGATCAGACGCCATCGGTTCATTTTCGCCACTGATGTTGCGAAAATGTTCCAGCAGATCGCAGTCCATCCGGACGACTGGGACCTCCAGCAAATCCTATGGGTGGACCAGGATGATCGAGTCGTACCGTATCAATTAACTACAGTCACGTACGGCCTCACTTGTGCTCCCTTTCTCGCCATCCGGGTCATGCTTCAACTGGTCGAAGATGAGGGGCACGACTTCCCACTGGCGATTTCACCATTGACGAACGGACGTTACGTGGATGATATCTTCGGCGGTGCCGACACGATTCATGAACTTTAGGCAACGGCACAACAACTTCAAGGAATCTGTCAGCGCGGATGCTTTCCACTTCAAAAATGGACAGCTAACTCAACGGAAGCCCTTCAGAATGTTACCTCGGAGTCCCAATCGCATCCGGTTGTAATTCAATCGGAGGATCCCAACATCAAACTTTTGGGCCTCGTCTGGAATCCCAACCAGGACAACTTCAGATTCCTTCTTCAGCTCTCCTTCAACCGGGATATCACGAAAAGGACCGTTCTATCGGAAACGGCATCCTTGTTTGATCCTTTGGGTTTCATCTCGCCAGTCATTGTGATCGCGAAGGTCTTCCTCCAAGAACTGTGGCTGGCAAAACTTCACTGGGACTACGGACTCCCAATTCGACTTCAGGAAAAATGGCTACGCTTCCGAGAGAGTCTGAGTGACTTGTCGCTCATTACTCTCCCGCGGTGGCTTCACCTCTCGCCTTCTTCAACTGTCGAGCTTCATGGATTGTCGGACGCCTCCCAACTAGCCATGTCAGCCGTGATCTACCTCCGAACAACTTCAGTCGACGGGGCTACCACGGTCACCCTCGTCTGTTCGAAGACGAAGGTAGCCCCCCTCAAACGACTCACCATTCCACGGCTCGAGTTAACGGCGGCTCTACTTCTTTCAAGGCCTCTCACGTTCAGAGAACCCTCGACTTAACGCAAGTCCCAGTCTCTCTCTGGACGGACTCTTCAGTTGCGTTGACATGGATTACTTCAAATCCGGCCCGATGGAAGGATTTCATCCGAAATCGGGTCACCTCGATCCAAAACTTCTCCTCCCACGCAACATGGCGGTTCATCGCGGGTAAGGAGAACCCGGCCGACTGTGCGTCGCGAGGGCAGACTCCCCGACAACTGGCCAAGCACCATCTTTGGTGGTACGGGCCTGAGTGGCTCGCGCGACCACCATCTTCATGGCCAGTCTCTTCAGCCGAACTTCCACCGGATGGCGACCTCGAACAACGTTCAGGTCTCGCCTTCACCACCACCTCCGAGAATAGTCCTAATACGTGGGACCTTCTGCAACGGTACTCCTCGCTCACTCGCCTTCTTCGGATCACGGCAGTGTGTCAGAGGGCGATGGCCCGCTTCAAACGGCTCCCGCACGCCTCAATAACCTACCCGCTGAACACAGGAGATTTGGAAGAGGCAAGGTTCTTCTGGATACGCCTCATTCAACGCACACACTTCTCGGCTGAACTTCAGATGATCTCGAGCGGAGCGACCCTCAATCGGGGCCACTCCCTTGCCGCCCTCAACCCCTTTGTCGACCAATTAGGGACCCTTCGAGTTGGCGGCCGGCTGACGAACGCCCTTCTACAGCGCGAGGCAAAACATCCGCCAATATTGCCGCGGACCTCTCCGCTCACTTCACTGATCATCGCTGACTCGCACTTTCGAACGCTTCACGGTGGTACCCAATCCACCTTAAGCTTCCTCCGTCGATCGTACTGGATTCCGGGTGGCCGGGCTCCAATTCGATCGTACATCCTTCGGTGCACCACGTGTGCCAGATTTCGAGGACTTCAAGCACAACAACTAATGGGCCAACTTCCGACTGCGCGAGTCACACCTTCACGGGCCTTCCTCCACACCGGCATTGACTACGCAGGACCCTTTACCGTCAAGACCTGGCGTGGACGAGGCACAAAAACTTACAAGGCTTATCTTGCCGTTTTTGTTTGCTTCACTACTTCCGCGGTCCACCTCGAACTCGTCACGGATTATACTTCAGAGGCCTTCGTCGCCGCATATCGGCGGTTTTCCGGACGACGAGGAATCAGTCACACTATTTATAGTGACTGCGGGACCAACTTCATCGGCGCCGATACTGCACTTCGTGCTCTCTTCAAGGCTGGATCAGCCGAAATGGATTCTACGATCATATCGCTGACCAACCTTGGGACGAACTGGTCCTTCAACCCTCCGGCCGTACCTCACATGGGTGGAAAATGGGAGGCTGCGGTAAAATCCGCGAAATATCACCTTCGTCGGGTAATCGGAGAAGCCTCACTTACGTACGAAGAATTTACGACTCTTCTTGCGCAAGTGGAGGCTGTCTTAAATTCCAGGCCACTTTGTCCCTTATCTGACGACCCTGAGGACCTTTCTCCCCTCACACCGGGTCACTTCACCATCGGCGAGGCACTTACCACAGTGCCCGAACCGTCTTTCACTTCACTTCCAGAAACTCGACTTTCACGGTGGCAATTCCTTCAGGCAAAATTACAGCACTTCTGGCAGAGGTGGTCTTCGGAGTACCTTCAGCGAAGCTTGTCGATTTCTAAATGGCGATACCCTTCACACGAAATCCATATCGGCTCACTCGTGCTAATCACGGACGAACGACTTCCACCTTCACGATGGCCACTAGCACGAGTGGTCGAACTTCACCCCGGGTCGGATGGTCTAACCAGGGTGGTGACGCTTCGCACGACCACTTCCACCTTCAAGCGACCGACTGCCAAGTTAGCCGTACTTCCAGTGGACTCTTCGTCGACGACTGTCGCCGAAGGCGGGGAGAATGTTTCGGAAACACCATCTCCGACTCCCTAATTTAGGGAGACCCCGCTAGAGGTCGACGTCTCTCGGCCGGTCGCGCGCTTGACTCGGACAGTGTCCGGGCGCGGGGATTTTCTCCCTCTATTTTCAACGTTATAATAATATCATCTGTCCTTCTTTTCTTTCTATTCGTCTTCAAGTCTCTTCGGTGATCGGTTCAACTTCGGTCTCCTCCCTTTCTCTGTCGCGATACGGCGTTAACGCGATTTACGCCCGCGTTAACTCCCGCGGCAAAGGTCACCTCGGTACTCTTCCGCATCAATTTTATTCCGCTCAACTCCGTTAAGTTTAAAATAGTTTAAATATAGATAATTAAATAAACCTATATTTTCATATTAACCGCGAGTGTATTTTCGACTCTACATTTTCCGGCGCGTTCCTCAGTTCACGAATCACTCAAACCATTTCCCACTCGTTCACTTCCAACCAGAATTCCGAGATTAACCCAAATCTAAACAAGAGCAAAACGGGCACCTCGGCTGAATACCGGAGTTGTGGGAGAAACGGGCATCACGCCTAGACATAGTAATTTTGTTGTAAGGGGTTACGTGGGTTTCGAAGGCAACACAAGCATATTTTCTCTATTTAAAAAATATAATGTATATAAATTATTTTATTTAAAATGTTAAGCATATAAAAGAGCAATATTTCAACAATACTTAGACAAAATTTCATTAAAAAATTTGGGAAATTCAGCCGATGGGACCTGGTTTCCGGAAACCCCTAAAAAAACGGTGGACACGATTTCTCAACAACTAATGCACCGATCTTATTAAAAATTTTCACCCTTCTTCAAAATAGCATTGACTAGTGATTGGACGAAGGATTAAAAAAAAATTGATATTCGAATTTTTGGCAGAGTCGTATGAAAAATAGTTTAATTTTTGGTACAATTTACACTACGTATAGCCTTGTAGAATTAGTAGCAATCTAAATTTAAAAAAACCTTCATTCAATCACTGGTTAATGCTATTTTGAAGAAGTGTGCAAAATTTCAATAAGAGAGGTGCATTAGTCTTTGAGAAATTGTGTCCACCGTTTTTGCGGGGTCTCCGGAAACGAGGTCCCACCGGCTGAATTTTCTAAATTTTTGGATTAATTAAAAAAAAATATTGTTGGAATATTGCTCTTCTATGTGCTTAGCATTTTGATTAAAAAATTCATATATTATATTTTTTTTAAATAGAGAAAAAAAAATGTTTTGCTTTGAAACTCACGTAACCCCTGAATTGATTTTGTTATCATATTTCGACGTATGCTGTATCGACGATAACACAAGAATGCAAAAAGATTAATAAAATAAAATAAAAATTTAATCGTACAATTTATTGAATTCAAGAATTAATATAATTCAAAAATAAATATTTTGATTGTTTTGAAAATTTCGACAAAAATGATTGAATGCTATATGGAATACTATATTGAAATGTAATCTAACACTCGGGGATTTTGGGGTCACTGAATTCAAATCCCATATCAAATTTTATAAATTCTAAACGGCGGAGCCAATATGGTGGATCAAAAAAGCTAAATGTTATTTCGTTATAACGAAATCTGTTACTCGAAAGTTGTTGACCTCACACGATCCCAAGTTAATGTAAATATTCGAAAATCAAAAGAGCTTTGAAACGTCTGCGAAGAATTGAAGAAAATTGAACAAATGAGACATTAAAGAAAAAAATCAGAAGAAAACCTAACGATCGCGCCAACTTTACTAAACATAAATATAGTTTGGCTGAGTGGAAGAGATGGGACGCACAAGTTTCATCCTAATCCGACTATTTTTGAGTTTTATAGAAACCATTTTGAAGTCGCTAGGTTCAAATTCATTATTTGAATACGAAGTTTGAATTCAGCAACACCAAAACCTCCGCGCATCAGCTTTTATTTCAAAAAAATTAAATTTTGTTTTTTATCCGCCATTTTGAATTTTGAAAATTTAACTCCAGACGTGATTCATTGGTCTCAAAAACCGAAGTATACTCACTCTTGTCGAAATGCAACTATATTTTTTATTTGCATTTACGATATTGTTTCTACCGTTGAAAATGTTTAAAAAACTTATGGTATGTTTGAATTTAACGACCTTGAAAACAAAAGATACTTTTGTCGGAATCAAACGATTTTTCGAATTTTGCATCCCCTATATTCCACTATATCCGCCAAAAATTGAAATGTTCTTTCTTCCGATCCGTTAATTATATTCGCCATTTTGAATTTTCAAAATCTAATTGCAGATTTGGATTCACCAACACCGAAAGCCCCTTGAGGGTTAGCTTTTATTTAAAAAAAAATGGTGATTTTTTTATCCGCCATGTTGGATCCGCTATTTAGAATTTCGAAAATCTGAGTTCAGGTTCGGATTCAGAGACTCTGAAAATCCCCGAGTATCAGCTTTTATTTAAAAAAAATAAAATATTGTTTTTTTGATTGAATTTCGACATACACGCGCACGTACGCATACACACACATGCACACATGCTTGCGAACATACATACACGCACTCGTAATGTTAGGCATCCACTCACCCAGGTGACCACACAGTCACATATATCTTCACTTCAAGACACACACTTGGGTACAGATAGGGTGGTCCGCACCCTCGCATAGTCTCTTTAACATTTACTCCCATCCGAATCATAGGAATGTATCTAAATTGCAAATATATTTAAATAGAAACTGGAATTAAATTACAAATGTAATTGAATTACAATTGCACTTCAATTACGTTTGTAATTAAAATACAGATGAAATTAAACTACAATTGTAATTGAATTACAAATGTAATTCAATTACATTTGTAATTAAATTACAAATTTAATTAAATTACAATTGTTATTAAATGCTCAATGTAATTCTTAATTTAACAGAGTCCAATTACCCATTAAGCGTGTAATGTGTAATTAAATCCTGGTTCAATTATCCATTACCAGCTTAGTGTGTAATTAAATGGTGTTTCAATTATCCATTATCCATTCAATGAGTAAGTAATGTGAGGTTCAATTACACATTACTGGGATAATCTATAATTGAATTTTATTCGATTACATTATTGCCCATCTCTGGACGCTACAGTTTAAGCGTATAGATTAGCCGCAGAATCACAGAAAGAGAAAATGACTCCACGGTTGAGCAGTATATATATATATATATATATATATATATATATATATATATATATATATATATATATATTCTTCTTCGCGCGAGCTTGAGAACCATGATTTCACCTTTTATTTTCAAAAAGAATATAGCTTGAGAACATTCATTTGAATTTTCATTTCAATGACGATTTCGAATTTGGAATTTTTGTTTCAATGTTAATTTCTATATCTGGTTTCGTAATTCCATTTTGAATTCGTTTCATAAAAATGAACGAACGAACGCACCGAAGGATAGAACGATCGCAACGAATGAATAAACGAACGAGTGAATGAACACAAGCTTCTTTTGCATATGAAAATGCAGTGATTGAACGAAGGAATTAGACAACGAAAGATCGAACAAGGGTAATAAACGTTGGAAAGAACGATCGAATGAGCGCTATGAACGAACGATCGAGCGAAAGTAGATACATAAATGTTTAGGGAGACGATGGTGACGTCACAGGTGTGGTGTAGTGGGTATCGCGCAACGGCGCGTGGTGGGGGTGTCTGGCGGTCGCGGATGCATCGCTGTGACGCGTATAGGGAATTAGTGGTGGGGGGAGTCAGCGGTGTCGAAGGGGTGGGGGGATTGGGGCCTTTTTCGGGAGCTCGTGGCTAAGTGGGGGTGCTTTCGAGCTGCTTTTCTGAATAGCGATGATTTACGTGAATACATGTATCGAAGTTTTTATTCAACATTTTGTCCGTTCATACATATTGTGTATGTGTGTGTGTGTGTGTGTGTGTGTGTGTGTGTGTGTGTGTGTGCACATGCAGATGTGAAAGTCGGCGTCTATCACACCTACTTGAAAAATAAATGAAGAAGAAATGTGAAATAAAGTCCTCACCCATAAAACTTTTTTTATGCAGCTGTAGTAACAAAGAGGCGCGCTCTTCCTAAATGTCACTACATCCGGGTTTTGTTTTCATTTCTACAGGTAACACCGAGGTATGATATATGCAAAATATGCGAGATATATGCAAAGTACTCAATAATGCGTGGATGCCGCCGCACAATTTTTTGTGTAAAAACCCCCGATCTTCCACGATTATATTCCCTTTTAACTGGTTCATTTCGTTTCCATGCCTTCCCACTATTCTTATAGTATTACAATATAAGAACACTATAGTGTGGAACTATAGTGCACTCCTAAGGTAGAGGAAAAATATGGGAAAGAGATTCCCGAATGAAAAGTACATCTACCACCGCAGGCTTCACACTACGAATCGAGCAGTCACTTTTGCCGACATCACCTCTTGGAACTTCCGTTGTCAACTTATGTGAAAATGGCTGAGAAAATTCCACAATTTGAATAAAATCTGCGCGATCAAGCCGCACTTATAAATTCCGTGGAAGAGTATATAGTATGGGAGCAACAATGTGATCAGTGTGTGGAGTCGTTGGAAACGAAAAGCCGAATTAATCGACCACGATTATCACTCGAAAATCCGCAATCGTTGGTAGCAGGAATCGCTCTCTTAGAAGGTTTGAAGAATATTCTACGCAGACAATTTTACATGCGGGTGCGGGAACAGTGGTCGTGGTTTGATCTGGCGAGAGATTGATACGGCGTTCGAAAATCGTGTCCTGACTGGCTGCGTCGTCAATAACAACCATATTGAACCTCGTCATATTCTCGAAGACGCATGTGACATGATATGATGGTTTCACATGTGCAAGACATTACCAGCAAACAATTAAGTGTAAAAGTGAATACAGTTTTCAATGGTGAATTTGAGGCAGGTGACAAACGCGTAAATAAAAGTATCAGCGCGAAAAACATTGAACTTTTTACCACATGCAATTTACGTGGGTGGTATACACAACGAGTTGTCGAACCTACTCTGGTATCTCTCGAATATTTTCAACATCGTGATAGCGGATGGAGATTGTCGCGGATACTGGACATAACATTAAATATCAACAAATACAATCCAATGCGTGCCGGATGTCAACGTGTTTTGTCGCGGGAAATAATCCTGAAGGAAGCGGTGGTAAACGTAAAGTCAAAGGATAACGCATGTTTCGCGTGGGCAACGTTGGCTGCTCTTTATCGGGTGAAAACAAACGTGCATCGAATAACTTCATATCCACAATATTCAACTGTACTGCAGTTTCAGGGAATTGCTTTTCCAATGACTCTCAATCAAATAACGAAATTTGAATCGCAAAATAATGTTTCGTTTAATGTATTTACAACGAAAAAGAAAGGCATCGTCCCAATTCGAATATGCGCCCAAAAACTGGTTAATCACTTCAATTTATTGTACGTGGAGGATTCGTCGGACCACAGCGTGGGACACTTTGTATGGATAAAAAATGTATACCGGCTCGTGAGCACGCAGCTGAACAAAACAAACAGGAGAAAAACACACCTGCGATCGTGAGTAACCTGTGAGTAACAAGAAGCATACTCGAGAATACACATATGAGCAAGTATGTCCTTCGATAATATAATTATTTCCGTCGTTTTGTTATAGGTGTTTGCTCTACTTTTACACGGAGGCTAAATTACGATCGCACGAGATGGATTGTGGAAAATCAAACGACTGTGCCATTCGATTACCTGGTGAAACGGACAAATGGCTAGCGTTCGACAACTTTCAATGAAAAGAGCGACTTCCATTTGTGATTTATGCGGATCTCGAGTGCGTTTTGGTAAATGTTGACAACAAAAACATACAGCCACAGCACGAAGTGTTTAGCGTGGCGTACAACGTGAATTGCTCGTATGACCACTCGTTATCGGGATTCTACTCGCTGCGCGATGCCAATCGCATCCCATGGTTCGTTGAGAACCTTAAAAATTTAGCTTTGCGCATCAACGATATCCTATCGGATAGTGTTTCCGTGGTACTTCTAACTCCGGATAAGCGGGCAAAATTTTGAAGCGCTGCTCAGTGCCATATATATCGAGAACCATTTGCCGAAGACGACATACGTGTTCGTGATTATTGCCTTTTGACCGGACGTTATAGAGGTCCCGCCCATTCTAACTGCAATTTCAATTACCAGCGGTATTTTTTCATTCCCGTATTTTTTCATAATTTCTCCGGCTATGGTGCACAGCTCATCATCGAGGAACTAACCACAGCATTCGAGGGGAAAACCACTATGCTGCCCATAACTAAAGAGGAATACATTTCTTTTACAAAAACATTTCGAACGGCAGACAAGTCACATTCGATTCAATTTCGCTTCGTCGATGCATACAAATTTCTCAATGCAAGTCTGGATGAACTGGCCTCATTTCTGACAATGGAAAAACTAAAAATTTTACTTTCGCAATTTCGTGACATAACGAGCGATAGTTTCATCCTATTAATTCGAAAGGGCGTCTTCCCCAATGAATATATCGATAGTGTAAACCGATTGAAAGACTATCACATACCACCACGAGACGCATTCTACAGTATTTTGACTGGTGACATTGTAAGTGAGAACGAATACGCTCACGCCAAGAATGTATAGGAACGGTTTTCTATTTAAACGTTAGGTGAATATAGTGACTTGTATTTGGAAACCGAAGTTTTGTTGTTGGCCGACGTTTTTCAGAACTTTCGCAATAGCTGTATGGAGAGTTACAGGCTCGACCCCGCATCTTACTATACTCTCCCCGGCTATACATGGAATGCAATGTTGAAACATACATGCTTTAACTTCGAATTGTTCACCGACATTGACATGGTATTATTTGTTGAACGGGGTATACGCGGTGGCCTGAGTTGGTGCTCAAATAGGTATGCGCGCGCCAATAACAAATAGATGGAATCATTCGATCCATCATGGTCCTCATCATACTTGATGTATTTCGATGTGAATAATTCGTATGAATGGGCAATGTGTCAGCCATTGCCCTATGCTGATTTTCGATGGATCGATGAGTTGTTGACATTCGATTTATTATCTATCGCGCTAGATTCACCGACCGGTTACATTTTTGAGGTTGACTTAAAGTACCCGGAATGTCTACACGATGCACACACGGATTTACCCTTTTGGTCAACACATGGTAAACCGCCTGGAGGACAATACGAAAAACTCCTTGCAACCGTGCATCACAACGAACGGTATGTTATTCATTATCGCAATTTGCAGCAGTGTGTATGGCACCATCTCAAAATCACAAAAATTCATAGAATACTCCAATTCTCCCAATCGCCCTGGCCGCGAACATATATCGAGCTGAACGCGCAGTTCCGAACACAAGCAAAGAATAATTTTGAAAAAAAATCTCTATAACTTGATTAATAATCGGGTGGTTGTGAAATCAATAGAAAATGTGGGCAATCACGTAGACGTCAAGAGTTTAACACGGTGGGAGGGCAGGTACGGTGCAGAGGCAATGATTGCAAAACCAAATTTTCATAGCCGGAGTGTTTTTTCAGAAAACCTTATTGCTGTCGAATTACGCAAACTCGAGGTGAAATTCAATAATATGTAGGTGTGTGCATACTCGACATATCGAAGACATGCTTATATGACTTTCATCATGAGTACATGGTGCCTCTGTATAAAGAAAAATGTACAGTATTGTACACCGATACGGATAGTCTAATATACAACATTGAATGTGAGGATGTGTATGACTACACGAAGCGTAATATCCATCGTTTCGATACAAGCGAGTACCCGGCGAGCAATGGGTATGATATACCGCTTGTCAACAAAAATGCTCCCGGACTTATGAAAGACGAAAATAATGGTCGGATAATGACGGAATTTGTCGGGCTTAGAGCACAAATGTATGCAGCGCGAGTCGATGGTAAAGACGTTACGAAGAAAGTGAAGCGCGATAAGAGTAACATCGGGTCGAGAAAGATCTCCTTCGAGGATTACACAAATGCTTATATGACCAGATCGAAATGACTGGTCAGCAAGCATGCATGCGATCGATGTACCATGAAGTGTACACCACTAACGAGCCAAAAATCACCTCACCATGATACACTGCACACGTACCCGGTATCACAACGGTACATGAGCGCCCAGGCACAAGCTCCTTGAGAGACAGAAGAACACACCGCTTCGCGTCTATGTAAAAGTTCTCGGGGATGCCCCGAAAAGCCATAAGGGTATCGCACTTGCTCGTTGTGC